>CM062296.1:442839570-443176352 GCA_031216915.1 Pictodentalium vernedei | reverse complement strand
AAAATCGGTTGATAAATGCGATTAGGAGCAACTCAGCACTTTTGGGCTCCTAGGATGCCCAATTTTAGGAGGGTCAGGTACATAATTTGGTGGCCATCTTCATGAATCTATTTGTGCCCCCCCCCCCCCCCCCCCCACAAAGCACTTTATTTGGCGAAAATCGGTTGCTAAATGCAATTTGGAGCAACTCAGCACTTTTGGGCTCCTAAGGTGCCCAATTTTAGGAGGGTCAGGTACCTAATTTTGGCTCCTAGAGTGCCCAATTTTGGGAGGGTGAGGTACCTAATTTTGGTGGCAATCTTCATGAATCTATTTGTACCACCCCTCAAAGCAGTTTATTTGGCGAAAATCGGTTGATAAATGCGATTAGGAGCAACTCAACACTTTTGGGCTCCTATGGTGCCCAGTTTTGGGAGGGTGAGGTGCCTAATTTTGGTGGCAATCTTCATGAATCTATTTGTGCCACCCCATAAAGCACTTTATTTGGTGAAAATCGGTTGATAAATATGATTTGGAGCAACTCAGCACTTTTGGGCTCCTAGCGTGCCCAATTTCGGGAGGGTCAGGTACCTTCTTCTGGTGGCAATCTTCATGAATCGATTTGTTCCACCCCCACAAGCAGTTTATTTGACAAAAATCGGTTGATAAATGCGATTTGGAGCAACTCAGCACTTTTGGGCTTCTAGGGTGCCCAATTTTAGGAGGGTCAGGTACCTAATTTTGATGGCAATGTTCATGAATCTATTTGTGCAACCCCACAAAGCAGTTTATTTGGCGAAAATCGGTTGATAAATGCGATTTGGAGCAACTCGGCACTTTTGGGCTCCTATGGTGCCCAATTTTGGGAGGGTCAGGTACCTAATTTTGGTGGGAATCTTCATGAATCTATTTGTGCCACCCCACAGAGTAGTTTATTTGGCGAAAATCGGTTGATAAATACGATTTGGAGCAACTCAGCACTTTTGGGCTCCTAGGGTGCCCAATTGTGGGAGGGTGAGGTACCTAATTTTGGTGGCAATCTTCGTGAATCTATTTGTGCCACCCCACAATGCAGTTTATTTGGCGAAAATTCGTTGGTGGCGAATGTCGAATAAGTAACCGGGAATAAGTAACGGTTGTCACGTTCGTTCTTTTATCGAAAATCAGCCCAGTTTCGTTATTTATTTCAATCATAAATTTATCCCTATCTGACCGGCCGGGAAATGCACTTTTCCAGTAAATAACTGTAAAATATTTTTAATATATAGTTTCAAGTGCTACGGTAAAGTAGTCATAAAGTAGTGCTTTAGTAGAAGAAATATTTTGTAATTATTTGCTGTAAAGTACCAATTGGTGTTTCCAGTAAATAACTGCAAAATAGTTTTATAATTTCAAATGATCCAGTCGGAGTGCTAATGTATATGTAGTAATTGCTTTCCAGTAAATAATTTACAACTTAAAATCAAAGCTAAGTAAATATAAAGTAGTGCTTTAGTAGAAGAATTATTTTCCTGAACAGTCTATTAGATAAATTATTTTCTAAACAATGTGCGTATTATTTGCAGTAATAATAATAATAATACTTTATTTTTACGACATGAGCATTGTATACAAAATAAACATTTCTGAGTACAAAGTTTTAATAACAGAATTCTTTCTGCACATATCGTAGGGAGACGACATAGCCAGATTGGCTGTCTACCTGTCATCCCCCACAGAAAAACAAAACAAAACATATGTTCTTGCTTCAACACTGCGAATGGACTAAGGACCAGGGAGACTGCTGCCCAGCGTCTGAGAACACTGTGGGTGATGTCGCTCACCCATAGACTTGGTGGTTCATCACGGTGGATTTATTTGAAGACGAGATAACCAGGTATTATCCAATAGTCTAATAGTCCGATACGCTACTGATCAAACTGCAGTTCCAATCATCTGCTTGTTTCAAATGCAATGGATGTCTACATTGTTTGGAAAGCAATTTATCATTAAGATTTCTCAAACATCAGTTTATTGCACTTTCGTCCTCTAGACAGGGAAGTTAATCTCTCACACTATCATAATAATAATAACACTTTGGCCGGCCGCTGAATTGTCACGGTTCTCGGATGAGAAGGCCTTGGTTACCCCCTGTGCTCCCAACTGCCTCCCTAATCCCACGCTTCTTCTCTCCTCCCAACACTCTGAGACGAACTGCTCGATGACATCCTTTACCCCATTCTTCCCAGTCTCCCCGATTAGCATATTAACCTTCTTCTTTGAGTCTCCCCCAACCACATGTCCTTCATTCTCCGATCCCACTTCCACATTATTCTCCCAGTGAATCTTATTCTTTTAGACTGGTATTTTGGGCATTCTAGAAGAAAGTGTTCCAGGGACTCCACCACGCCCAAATGACACATCTGGCACTCCTTTTCACTGTTTTCCCCAATTTCTCCCTCAGCTCCAGGGACCGCGGCCTCAGCTTGAACAACAGTGACCCCCAAAGGTGCCATCAAGGTATTCTTCAAAACCAGGCTTCTCTTTACCATGCAGGCCACCCAGACACCTCTTTGATCTGACTCCCTCTTGCCAATTACGGTTACTACCCACCATGACCCTTTCTCTGATGATTTTTTTACTCTTGTTTGCCCCAACGTCCAGGTCCGAGATCTCCAATGAGTAGTTCTCTATTAGCTCTTTCACTTGGACCAGCCACGCTGTCTTGATATTTGAATTGAAAATTCTCAGGAACATTACTTTACACCGGCGTTGTGATTACTACTCAGGAAGAAAATCCAAGGTTGTTTTCCGGAATTGTTTATAAGTATTTCTTTTTTTATTAGTTTATTTTTAGGAGAGGGTCTTTATATATTTAGTTTGTATGTGTGTTAGGGGAGGATTTAAGGGTAAAATATGGAAGTTTAGAAAATAGGTTTTTCCGAGTTTGGATTTTTTTAAGCTAGTTGCATTTTTTCGTGTGTTTTGTTTTTTTGCCGATTTCGGTCATTATTCCCAGTATATTATATTTGTAAACATGAATGGGAAGTGCTCGATGGGTGTCCAGACGGAGGTAAGTATGTCAATAAAGGGAGTCGGGGAGGTGAGTCGAGGGGTGCAGGTGGGGCGGGGGCGGGGGGGGGGGGGGGATTAATGATACAGAGGTGTGCAGACAGTGTGATATGAGGTATGGTGGTGGTCGGCCAATTGACAGCAGCGGGGTGTCTGCAAATCTGCAAACTGCGGGGATTTTTTACAGTTATTAGAGAACTGTGTTGGATTCAAGCGGGAAATTGCGGTGCTGAAGGGGAGGTTGGGGAGGGCTGGTGTATCTGGAATCAGACTGTTGAATGTTACCTATGATGGTTGGTGGAAGGTCGTTGTGGATTCAAGGGGGAACGGGGGGGGGGACGCTTGATGTGGGGGTGTAACTGAGGAGGAGAGGGGGGATCCAGTAGGAAAATTCGGAAGGATGCGTCAGGACAGGGTTGCGTAGAGTCGGGAAGCCAGAGTCGGCGTAAGACTGTCAAGGTTGATAGGCGGTGTTTAGAGAACAGGTTCAGTGTTTTAGATTCTGATACCCTTGGGGATGAAAGTGGGGGGGGGGGGACATTGAGTGGGAAGGGGTGGTTGCTGATGTTGCTAGGACAGATGGGGTAAGGAGTGCGGTAAAGAGAAAGATGGGGTCGGCGGCATGCAAAACGAGGCTAGTTGCAGATGATTTTGGATCTAGGGGCAGAAGAAAATTAGTTGTATCGAGGAGAAGCATTGTACGTGGGATTGGCAATGTGGTTTGTTGTCCTGATAGCTCTAATCGAACAGACTTGAGCTTTCCGGGGGCGAAGGTGGAGGATTCGTGGGACCGGATAGATGGTATTGTGGCAGGATCAGGATCGGAACCGGTAGTGGCGGTCCATTTGGGGACCAACAATATCAGGGAGAGAAGGTCAGTAAGTTTGGTGGAGTCATATAGAAGTTTAGTCAGCAAACTGCTAAGTAGGAATGCAAGAGTAGTTGTATGCGGGGTCCTTCCTGTCCTTGAAGGTGGGGGTGAACGGAACTCAAGGATTTTGGCGCTGAATGAGGAGTTGGAGGACTACTGTGTTGACCTGGGAATACCCTTTATCGATCATTGGGCCACGTTTCGGGGTAACGCGAGCATGTACAGGCGTGGCGGACTGGATCTTAGCAAGATGCGGAAATGGGTACTGGGGGATAAAATTCTATGGGTAGCGGAGACTTTTTTGAAGAGGAGCAGGGGTGGGGGAGGTCAGAGGCAAGTATAACAAGAATGGACACAGGTGGGGTGAACAAGAGCGAGTGGAACAGAATAAGATTGCCAAGGCTAGCGCCAGAAAACAATGGGACCAGTAGGCGGAAACCAACGAATCAAGGTACCATGAAAGTGGGTTATAGTAACATCCAGGGTCTCCACCGGAAAGTAAGTGAAATTGCGACACTGATCACGGCAAACGACTCCAGTGTCATGGGCCTGAGCAAGACGTGGGTAAGGCACGAGGAACGGGTAGACCAAGTAAGGGGGTGCATGTGCATAGGTGTAGGGCGAACGGACGGCCAGAAAAAAGGGGGAGAGGTAGGCATATACATAAAAGTGGATTTAAAACCGTCGCTGATCACAGACCTGGAAGATGTCGGCACCTCGGCTGAGGTATCGAAAAGAATTGGATGGGTAAAGATCAAGCTAAGAAACAAAAGTATTGCCCTTGGGATTGTGTAGGGTGCAGTGGAGGGAAGCAAACCCGAGTGAAATGACTCGATATACTCAACACTAAGGTCCAGAACTAGAAAACAGGGGGCTCGATATAATTCTGAGGGGTGACTTTAATGGGCGCATAGGTGACAAGGAAGAAGGCATAGAAAGTCAACAAGAATGGAAGGAAGCTGTTGAACTTCACAAATGAGCTTGGTCTGAAGATTCTGGACATGGATGCGAGATGTAAGGGGAAATGGACCTGGGAGAGGAACGACAGAAAATCAATAATCGACTATATTCTCACCGATATTAATTTATGCAGGGAGGTGATAGGTGTAGAAGTGGATCATGAGGGTAAAATGGTGGTGGCTAGTGATCACAACTTGATTATAGTGACGATCAGGGCCAAAAACCTAATAAAAGGCAAAGGAAGCTTCAAGGAGATTTGGGAACTCAATAAGGATGCCGACTGGGCGAAGTTCGAAGAAAAATTGAAACCAAAGCTTGCAACCGACCATAAGGTGGACAGTGTCCAGACGATGGCCGACGCCATAGTTGCGAGCCTGGTGGAGGCAGGGATGGAAAGTGTTGAAAAGATTAGCTTGCCAACTCGGGAACTTAGGTACAGAGTGAACTAAGAACTGAAAAGGGCCATAAAGGGTAGAAAAGCCGAATGTGCTGCAAACAGGAGAATTAGAAAACTTAAGGGGGCGAAAAGCAACGATGTCGCGTTAGCAAAGGAAGAATACCAACAAGCACGAAATAAAGTAAAGATTAGAGACGATAATCGGAGTATGCGAAATAACAGTCTTATTAGGACATTAAGAATGACAGAGGGGTCGAGTTCGAACGTATTTTGGAAAAGCGATGTGAAGTTAGTTACTTATATCCCATTTGACATTTTGACATTTTTTATTCCATCAAAACAGGAAAAATGGCACCTGCTGTAGGGTGGCACAAATGAAGACGAGTTGATTGACATGATGCCCGTCCGCATAAGGCCTCTCTTTATGGGGCAACCAAGGTCCTAAAAGTGACAGCCTCCCAGAAAACCTTCTAGATGGGCAAATCTGATCAAATAAAAAATGCTGTAGGGTGGCACAAATGAAGACGAGTTAATTGACATGTTGCCCATCCGCATAAGACCTCTCTTTATGGGGCAACCAAAGCCCAAAAAGTGACCTCCCAGAAAACCTAGATGGGCAAATCTGATCAAATAAAAGGTGCTTTTGGGTGGCACAAATGAAGACGAGTTGATTGACATGTTGTCTGTCCCCATATGGCCCCCAGTTATGGGGCAACCAAGGCCCTAAAAGTGACAACCTCCCAGAAAACCTTCTAGATGGGCAAATCTGATCAAATAAAAGGTGCTGTAGGGTGGCACAAATGAAGACGAGTTGATTGACATGTTGCCCGTCTGCATAAGGCCTTTCTTTATGGGGCAACCAAGGCCCTAAAAGTGACAACCTCCTAGAAAACCTTCTAGATGGGCAAATCTGAACAAATAAAAGGTGCTGTAGGGTGGCACAGATTAAGACGAGTTGATTGACATGTTGCCCGTCCCCATATGACCCCTGTTTATGGGGCAACCAAGGCCCTAAAAGTGACAACCTCCCAGAAAACTTTCTAGATGGGCAAATCTGATCAAACAAAAGGTGCTGTAGGGTGGCACAAATGAAGACGAGTTGATTGACACGTTGCCCATCCCCATATGAACCCTCTTTATGGGGCAACCAAGGCCCTAAAAGTGACAACCTCCCAGAAAACCTTCTAGATGGGCAAATCTGAACAAACAAAAAGGGCTGTAGGGTAGCACAAATGAAGACGAGTTGATTGACATGATGCCCGTCCGCATAAGGCCTCTCTTTATGGGGCAACCAAGGTCCTAAAAGTGACAACCTCCCAGAAAACTTTCTAGATGGGCAAATCTGATCAAATAAAAGGTACTGTAGGGTGGCACAAATGAAGACGAGTTGATTGACATATTGCCCGTATTGACATCGCGGATAAACTTGCGTTAACCCAGAAAATTGACTCCCCGAGTATATCTCCGAGTTGAACATGAGATTAACGCGATGTCAATGCGTGTTTATCCGTGCGGTTAACGCGAGTTTATCCGCGAGATAACCCGTGAGGTTAACACGAGTTTATCCCCGAGGTTAACGCGAGTTTATCCACGAGTTTATCAGCAAAGATAACACGACTTTAATCTGAGTTTATCCACGTAATTAACGCGTGTTTATCGCATGTTTAACGCGTGTTTAACACGTGTTGTGTTTAACGCGAGGTAATCCTCGTGGTTAACTCGAGTTCATCTGCAAGATTAATATGAGTTTAACGGGAGTCTGTTCGCGAGGTTAACGCGAGTCTATCCGCAAGGTTAACGCCAGTTTGATGCCAGTTTAGTCGAGTTAAACGCGAGTTTATCCACGATGTTAACGCGAGTATATGCATGAGGTTGACATGAGTTTAATGCGAGTTTATCGGAGATGGTAACGCGAGGTTATCACGAGTTTATCCACATTGTTAGCGCGAGTAAAACACGAGTTTAATGCGAATTTAATACGTGGTCGTCCGTGAGTTTGGCGGTAGTTTGTCCGTGAGGTTAGCGCGAGTTTATCCTCGAGGTTGACATGTGTTTAACGTGAGTTTATCGCCGATGTTAACGCGAGGTTATCACGAGTTTATCTGCAAAGATAACGCGAATTCATACGTGAGGTTATCACGAGTTTATCCGCGAGGTTACCTCGCATTTATCGGTGATGTTAACACGAGGTTATGCGCGAGGTTATTATGAGTTTATTCACGTTGTTAGCGCGAGTGAAACGCGAGGTTAACTCGAGTTTAAGGCCAATTTGTCCGCGAGGTTATCGCGAGTTTATGCACGTTGTTAGCGAGAGTTAACCCGCGATGTTAACTCGAGATTAACGCGGGTTTTTCCGTGAGGTTAGCGCATCTTTAAGGCGAGTTTATCCGGGATATTAATGCGCGTTTATGTGCAAGGATATTGCGAGTTTATCCGCGATATTATTTGGCACGCGTTTATCCGGGAGGTTAACGTGAGTTTATCCCCGAGGTTAACTCGAGTTTAATGCGCGTTTATCGGCGATGTTAACACGAGGTTAATATGAGTCCATCCACGAGGTTAATGTGACTTTGGCGCGTGTTTATCGGTGGTATTAACATGAGTTTATGTGCGAGGTTATCGCGAATTTATCCACGTTGTTAGCGCGAGTTAAACACTATGTTACGCCAGTATGAGGCGAGTTTATCCACGAGTTTGGTATATCCGCGACGTTTACGCGAGTGTAACACGAGTGTAACGCTAGTTAATCCGCGAGGTTAATGCGAATGTATCCGCGAGGTTATCTCGAGTTTAATGTGCGTTTATACGCGAGAGTAACGGTATTTTGACGGGTGTTCATCCGCGAGTTATTAATTTATCCCCGAGGTTAACGCAAGTTTTATGCGAGTTTAACGCGACTTCATCCTCGAGATTGACGTGTGTTTATCGGCACGGTCAGCGCGAGTTTATGCCCGACGTTAACCCGAGCTTTTCTGCCAGTTTTACGCGAGTTTTTCTGCGATATTAATGCGAAGTTGTGCGGCGCAATGTTATAGCGAGTTTGTCCACGTTATTAGCGAGAGTTTAACTTTAATTTACCCACGAGGTTAACGCGGGTTTGGCACGAGTTTATCCGCGAGATTAACATGAGTTTATCGGTGATGTTAACTCGAGTTTAACGCGAGTTTATCGGCGATGTTAACACGAATTTATGCGCGAGGTTCTCCTGAGTTTATATGCGTTGTTATCGCGAGTTAATCCTCGAGGTTAATGCGAATTTAACGTGTGTTTGTTCTTGAGTTTTCCACGAGTTTATCACCGCGGTTAACGCGAGATTAACTCGAGTTAATTCGCGTGGTTAACAAGGTGAGCACGAGTTTATGCGCGACCCTAACGCGAGTTTATCCGCGAGATTAACGGGAGTCTAATCGCTAGGTTAAACTGAATGTAAATCAAGGTTAACTCGAGTTTAACAGGAATTAATCTGGGAGGTTAGTGCATGTTTATCTACGAGGTTAACGCAAGTTTATCCGCGAGTTCAACGTGAGTGTAACGCAACATTAAAGTGAGTTAATCCGCGATGTTAACGTCTGTGTACCCGCGAGTTTAATGCGAATTTATCCCCGATGTTAAGGCAAGTTTAACACAGGTTTAACGCTACTTAATCTACGAGGTTAACATGCATTTATCCCCAGGGTTAATGCAAGATTAATGCGAGTTAAATCGCATGGTTAGCTCGTGTTCATCTACGGGATTAGCGCGGGTTTATGTGTGACGCTAACGTGAGTATAATCGCGAGATTAACGCGAGTTTATCCACTAGGTTTACGTGAGTTTAAAGTGAGGTTAACTCGAGTTTAACGCGAGTTCATCTAGGAGGTGAATTCGAGTTTAACTGGAGTTTATTCACGTTCTTAGTGCGAGGTTAATGCGAGAGTATCCGTGGGGTTAGCACGTGTTTAACACGAGTTTATCCGCAAAGTGAAACTGAGACTAACACGAGCGTTAATCTTGCGTCAACTTTGTGGATCAACTTGCATAAAATGCACGTTAAACTCACGTTAACCTCGTGTATAAACTTGCATTTACTTTGCGGATAAACTCGTGTTAACCTCTTGGTTAAACTCGCATTAACCTCGCAGAAAAACTTGCGTTAACCTTGCGGAAAAACTCGCGATAGCCTAGCGGATAACCTCCTGTCAAACTCTCGTTAACCTTCCATTACACTCGCTTACAAACTCCTGCTAACCATGCGGGTTAACATCCGTTATCCTCGCGGGTCAACTAGCATTAATCTCGCGTCAACCTGTGGGATAAACTCCTGTCAAACTCGCGTTAACATTGCGTTAACCTCGCGGATAAACTCACGTAAAACTCGCGCTAACCTCACGGATAAACTCGCAACAAACTCGCGTTAACCTCGCGAATTAACACTCGCTAACAACGTGGATAAAGTTGCGATAACCTCGCGGATGAATTTGCGTTAATATCGCCGATAAACTCACTTTAAACACGAGTTAACCTACAGCACCTTTTATATGATCAGATTTGTCCATCTAGAAGGTTTTCTGGGAGGTTATCACTTTTAGGAACTTGGTTGCCCCATAAAGAGGGGTCATATGGGAACGGGCAACATGTCCATCAACTCGTCTTCATTTGTACCACCCTACAGCACCATTTATTTGATCAGATTTGCCCATCTAGAAGGTTTTCTGGGAGGTTGTCACTTTTAGGACCTTGGTTGCCCCATAAAGAGAGGCCTTATGTGGACAGGCAACATGTCAATCAGCTCGTCTTCATTTGTACCACCCTACAGCACCATTTATTTGATCAGATTTGCCCATCTAGAAGGTTTTCTGGGAGGTTGTCACATTTAGGGTGTCGGTTGCCCCATAAAGAGAGTTCATATAGGGATGGACAACATGTCAATCAACTCGTCTTCATTTGTGCCACCCTACAGCACCTTTTATTTGATCAGATTTGCCCATCTAGAAGGTTTTCTGGGAGGCTGTCACTTTTAGGGCCTTGGTTGCCCCATAAAGAGAGGCGTTATGTGGATGGGCAACATGTCAATCAGCTCGTCTTCATTTGTACCACCCTACAGCACCATTTATTTGATCAGATTTGCCCATCTAGAAGGTTTTCTGGGAGGTTGTCACTTTTAGGACCTGGGTTGCCCCATAAAGAGAGGCCTTATGTGGACAGGCAACATGTCAATCAGCTCGTCTTCATTTGTACCACCCTACAGCACCATTTATTTGATCAGATTTGCCCATCTAGAAGGTTTTCTGGGAGGTTGTCACATTTAGGGTGTCGGTTGCCCCATAAAGAGAGTTCATATAGGGATGGACAACATGTCAATCAACTCGTCTTCATTTGTGCCACCCTACAGCACCTTTTATTTGATCAGATTTGCCCATCTAGAAGGTTTTCTGGGAGGCTGTCACTTTTAGGGCCTTGGTTGCCCCATAAAGAGAGGCGTTATGTGGATGGGCAACATGTCAATCAGCTCGTCTTCATTTGTACCACCCTACAGCACCATTTATTTGATCAGATTTGCCCATCTAGAAGGTTTTCTGGGAGGTTGTCACTTTTAGGACCTTGGTTGCCCCATAAAGAGAGGCCTTATGTGGATGGGCAACATGTCAATCAGCTCGTCTTCATTTGTACCACCCTACAGCACCATTTATTTGATCAGATTTGCCCATCTAGAAGGTTTTCTGGGAGGTTGTCACATTTAGGGTGTCGGTTGCCCCATAAAGAGAGTTCATATAGGGATGGACAACATGTCAATCATCTCGTCTTCATTTGTGCCACCCTACAGCACCTTTTATTTGATCAGATTTGCCCATCTAGAAGGTTTTCTGGGAGGCTGTCACTTTTAGGGCCTTGGTTGCCCCATAAAGAGAGGCCTTATGTGGATGGGCAACATGTCAATCAGCTCGTCTTCATTTGTACCACCCTACAGCACCATTTATTTGATCAGATTTGCCCATCTAGAAGGTTTTCTGGGAGGTTGTCACTTTTAGGACCTTGGTTGCCCCATAAAGAGAGGCCTTATGTGGATGGGCAACATGTCAATCAGCTCGTCTTCATTTGTACCACCCTACAGCACCATTTATTTGATCAGATTTGCCCATCTAGAAGGTTTTCTGGGAGGTTGTCACATTTAGGGTGTCGGTTGCCCCATAAAGAGAGTTCATATAGGGATGGACAACATGTCAATCAACTCGTCTTCATTTGTGCCACCCTACAGCACCTTTTATTTGATCAGATTTTCCCATCTAGAAGGTTTTCTGGGAGGTTGTCACTTTTAGGGCCTTGGCTGCCCCATAAAGAGGGGCCTTATGCGGACGGGCAACACGTCAATCATCTCTTCTTCATTTGTGCCACCCAACAGCACCTTTTATTTGATCAGATTTGACCAACTAGAAGTTTTTACTGGGAGGTTTTCACTTTTAGGGCCTTGGTTGCCCCATAAAGAGAGGCCTTATGCAGACGGGCAACATGTCAATCAACTCGTCTTCATTTGTGCCACCCTACAGCACCTTTTACTTGATCAGATTTGCCCATCTAGAAGGTTTTCTGGGAGGTTGTCACTTTTAGGGCCTTGGCTGCCCCATAAAGAGAGGCCTTATGCGGACGGGAAACATGTCAATCAGCTCGTCTTCATTTGTGCCACTCTACAGGTCCTTTTATTTGATCAGATCTGCCCATCTAGAAGGTTTTTTGGGGAGGTTGTCACTTTTAGGGCCTTGGCTGCCCCATAAAGAGGGGCCTTATGTGGACAGGCAACATGTCAATCAACTCGTCTTTATTTGTGCCACCCTACAGCACCTTTTATTCGATCAGATTTGCCCATTCAGAAGGTTTTCTGGGAGGTTGTCACTTTTAAGGCCTTGGTTGCCCCATAAAGAGAGGCCTTATGCGGACGGGTAACATGGCAATTAACTCGTCTTCATTTGTGCCACCCTACAGCACCTTTTATTTGATCAGATTTGCCCATCTAGAAGGTTTTCTGGGAGGTTGTCACTTTTAGGGCATTGGTTGCACCATAAAGAGAGGCCTTATGCGGATGGGCAACATGTCAATCAACTTGTCTTCATTTGTGCCACCCTACAGCAGGTGCCATTTTTCCTGTTTTGATGGAATAAAAAATGTCAAATAGGGAATAAGTAACTAACTTCACATCGCTTTTGGAAATGGGTGAATAAACGTAACAAAGGAAGTAACACACAGATTATTAAAGTAGATGGCAGAGTTACAGACGATCAAGATCAAATTGCTTTAGAACTAGTCAAGCACTGGGAAAAGGTAAGCGATGGGGCATGGGGGAACCTATTGGAGTGTCCGAACCAGGTCGAGGAAAATCTATTGAACTTCATGTGCAGCGGAATTAAAATGGAGGAGGTGCGAAAGGTGATCTCAAAATTTAGGAATGGGAAAGCGGCTGGGGTGGACGAAATTCGTAACGATTTTATCAAAAAAGTGGGGGAGGAACTCTTGGAAAGAGTACTTGTTCTATTCCATTTAGCCATTGAGAAACAAGAGGTCCCAAATGAGGGGAGAGAAAGCAAAGTGACATTTATTCACAAAAAAGGGGAAAAAGACGTTTTGGATAATTATCGAGGGATCTCTGCCAATAGCAATATTAGAAAAGTTTCTGTGAAGTCCTGTAAGGGAGATTGGAGAAGGGTTCTTTGGGAGAGATCCAGAATGGCTTCAGGGAGGGAAGGAGAGTCCCTGACCATCTTTTCATGCTATCCCAAAATGATTAAATCCACGAAAGCAAAAAAAGAAAAAGATGTTTATGGCCTTTTTGTATGTTAAAAAGGCATACGATAGAGTATGGAGGGAGGGTATGTGACGCAAGCTGGAGGCTCTGGGCTTAGAATGCGAGTTTGTTGGAATTCTGAAAGCATTATATAAAGATGTACAGAGTGAACTTAGCCTGGATAACATAAGAACAAAACGTGTGCCAATGGAGATAGGCCAAAAACAGGGGTGTATCCTTTCGTCAATTCTTTTTGCATTGTACATCAAAGGTTTAGGATATGAACTCCTGCATAGCGACGAGGGGGTAGGTGTTGGGGACTTGAAGATCCCAGGGCTATTTTTTGCAGACGATATGGTGCTAGTGTCAGAAAGCGAAGAGGGGCTAACGAAAATGCTGGGAATTGTTGGGAAATATGGGAGCAAATAGAGACTCGAACTTAATGAAAGCAAGAGCAAAGTTATACCTGTGGGCCGCAAAGTGGACCCCATTCGAAGGTGGAGTGGGGGAGTTCTGCATTCCGGAAGGTAGAAGCAAACTTTTCAGTAGGAGAGACAGGTGATTACGAGTATTTGGGGGTAAATATAACCATTACAGGAAGAGGCATCTACCGAAACCACACAAATAAATTGATTCTGAAGGGGAAGCGAATCCTTAACCAAATGAAACTTATAGGGAGAAACAGTTTCAGTATGGTTTTCGTGGGGAAAACTATTTGGGAAATGGTAGGTCTGCCAAGTATAACATACGGTACGGAAGTGGTACCCCTAAACCAGACGGCCGTAAAGAGCTTGGAAATCCTGCAGAACGATGCAGGCCGATGGATAACGGGGTCGAGTAATGCCGCAGCGCTAGAAGCAATCAGGTCTGAGCTTGGGTGGATGAGGATCAAGGACAGGATAGACCTGTTGAAACTCGGTTATCTGAATTATTTGGTCAATCTCCCCGACAGCCGATGGTGTAAAGTAATGTTCCTGAGAATTTTGAACTCAAATATCAAGAAGGAGTGGATGGTACAAGTGAGAGAGCTAGTTGAGAATTTACTCATTGGAGATCTCGGGCCTGTGTGATTGAAAGATTAAAACACTCAAAACGAACCTAATATATAGAAAAGCTAGTGCCAAAAACAGCATGTCGGTAATCTTTTGAGCCTGTTGAAAAGACGAACTTGTACGAAACAAGCAACAAAGTTTCACACATTATTTCATGATTTCTGTGTGATTACTTGTTTAGTTGCATTGCATACTTTCATCACATATCAAAGTTTGTGATGAGAAGCATTTTCATTTTACAAAATAACTTCAAAGACAACACAAGCTTCACTGAAAAGTGTTCCGTCGCATCTATTGAGTTCTTTCAGATCACATTTAATTATTTTCGATATCATTCTTTTCTTCACAGTTGGTCCAACGTGTCTTATAGTCATTAAAACTTGTCTTTAAAGTTGGTCCGAGTTGTCTTCAAAAGCGGTTCCAGTTGTCTTGAAAGTTGGTCCGAGTTGTCTTCAAAAGTGGTCCGAGTTGTCTTGAAAGTTGGGCCGATTTGTCTTCAAAGTTGGTCCAAGTTGTTTTTAAAGTTGGTCCGAGTTGTCTTCAAAAGTGGTCCGAGTTGTCTTTGGCCCGATTGTCCTGATGCAACGACCAGGAACCGAAGCCACCCAAACCGTCCCCCAGCCGAACCGTCCCCTGGATTTTTTGCCCAAACCGTCCCCCGATATTTTACCCAAACCGTCCCCCACTCAAAAAAGTTAAATTTGATATTTGACCCAAACCGTTCCCTGGCCGAACCGTCCCCCGATATTTCACCCAAACCGTCCCCCGATATTTTACCCAAACCGTCCCCCGATATTTTCCCCCAAACCGATATTTTACCAACATTCCCCAGATAGTTCACCCAAAGCGTCCTCTACAAAATAACAACAAAGCGTCATCAAAGTTCTATAGACATTTTTCTTTATTTTTTCCAGTAATATCATGTTACAAAACAAATTGTCGATGTCAAAGATTTCATGGATTTATTCATTCCGTCTATGTGAACAGGTGTGTTTTCAGTGTCGAAATTCAGGTTTATTTTGGATTTAATTACATTTCATGGATTTTTAATTTCAATTGTAATGGATTCGCAGACCTGCAAGTTTGTTTTTAATTATTACATTGTCCCTTTCAACTTAACTTAAAATCAAAGTAGATGCAAAAACTCATGTACGTTGATTTATATAAAAACAATGAAGAGATATAAGGGAGGGAAATTGAAAAATGAAAAAAAAAATCTGGGGGACGGTTTGGGTTGGCCCCTCAGGGGACGGTTTGGGTAAAATATCGGGGGACGGTTTGGGTAAAATATCGGGGGACGGTTTGGGTAAAATATCGGGGGACGGTTCGGCCTGGGGATGGGTGGGTGGTATTCCCAGGAACCCTTGCATGTTTTCGTAAAGTTTCGTTATTTCCGGTTCAAAACACTTCCGCGTTGTAACAGGGAACTTTTCAAACTTTTTAAATACAATTTTATTTTCAGCAAAATTAACAAGAATCGTCGGCAATAACAGATAGCATTGAGGCTTGTTGGATTAACAACTTCAGTGACACACACTGACGATAATAAACGTGAGTTTTGACTCTTGAAGAGTTACTGAATTCGTTTATTGCGTTTTTCCCTCTGCATCAAACCATTTGTTGGATAAAAAAAACTGGAAACATCATGTCAGGAATAAAGCCGCTCGCAAATGTCACTGGAAGTGGACTGTGCAGGGCGAAAGCTTGTTAAAATCTACCAACGTACACTCTGCATTGTTTTCTAGTTATAAATATGGAAGAAGGTCTTCATTAGACTGTAGTGTGAGCTGTGTGATTTTTTTTTTCTCAAACTGTGCTGTTTGAGGCGTAAACCTAAACACGGGTTGTACTAAATACAGCAAGTCCCTAATAAGTCGCTAAGTCCCTAAGTTCCCTCATGTACTAATTACAGCAAGTCCCTTTAAAACACATCATTTATCATGTAAAGCACTCACAAAATTTAACCTCAGACATGAATTTGCAAATGACTGTCAAATTTGTTTATTATGTCCAATTATTAAGTATATATCGAGCATTTTCATTGATAAATTCGGAACTTTTTTGACTGCTTATAAACAAACACATCAGAAATTCGGGTTGGCAGTTTCGTTGTTTATAATTATTTATTACGTTATTTACTGAAATTGTAATTTTCAAAGGATGCTTCTCAATGATGATTTTCATAGATTATTTTCTAGATTTAATTCACAAAACATGATGAAATTAAAGCAAGCTTGCTATTCGGTGTTTGCGTTTGTTTGACCCGTTACGACTTGCGTCAACTAGTTTTGCTTAAACTATTTATTTCTAGATCTGCAGCCAGGGTCGGAACAGAGAGATTTAATTGTGGATGAAAGCCGGACAGAACTTAAGCACTAGCTTGTTTTGAACAGGTAAAATATTAGAGTGCTCAAGCCGGCAGACCTTCTTCAAACATGATAAAATAAACAAAACAAAATAAAATAAAAAATAAAACAAGTAAGTATCAAAAAAACATTTTCGTACTTTTATTTTACACACACGCGACTCAGAGATCGTCTGAACTGCTTTTCAAAACAACAAAGATTGTCAAGCATAAGTTTACTGCTTTTAAATTTGAAAAAAACCAAACAAATAAAAACAAAAATGAATAGTCAACATGCTGTTCTATGATAAACTCTTTAATTTTTGACACTATTAGGGTTGTGTTTGAGGGACTTGCTGTATTTTGTATCCGAGGGGACTTAGGGACTTGCTGTATTTAGTACAACCGCCTAAACATTGATGGCCACCTATTTTAACCACAATTATCATGTTTAAAAACATAATTCCAATTAAATAATCTTTATTTGATGTGGGGAGGACTGTTTTCAACCATTGGTTTGTTTAATTAATTGTTTATTTTTCAGAAAAAGCAATTTAATACAAAAAGTTCAAAGTCTGTCTTCTCATCCAGTGCGAGAAGGCAATCATCACTGATGACCGCTCGACTCCAGTAGTTTGAAACATATTTGCCGACTGTAAATGTGCATTTTCCCTTAATTTATCTGTATTTCATGAGGAGTGATCATCAGAAGTTGGTTGGGAAATTAATTGATTTTTTTTTCAGCCAAAACCTTATAATAGGTAAAAATCCATTTCCCCATCCAGTGAGTGAAAGTGTTTGTCTCTCAAGACTACCGATGGCCACCCGATTTAATCACAAAATTATCATGTTTAAAAATACAATTCCAATTGAATAATATTTGCTTGGTGTGGGGGTGGTCACTTCCAACAATTAGTTTTGTAAATTAATTGGATTTTTGTCAGTAAAATGTACATAAAAGTATAATTCCCATAATTTATCTTTTTTAAGCTTTGGATAATCATATTCATCCAATTTGTGAATAAATATTTAGGGCTGCACGGTATATCGGTAATTACCGGTATTGAGAATGAATACTGCCATTATTTTAAAAGTACTGGTATATCTGTATCGTAAGAAATGGTATTGGATCAAATTATCGAAGTTGAAGGCGATATATGATTAGGGAAAAACTGACAACTCCTTTGATAAACTACATGTTAATCAATCTTCATTCGACCAGTGAAACACAGTTTGCAGCACACTTGAGCTGCGTAAGTTGCAAGTAAGAATACATGTACCAGCAATTTGAAACTGAAAGTTGAATATTTCAGGAGTGCGTCGAATTCAGGAAATGAATAGTTTGACACATTTGTGTTTGTATTCTCACGTTTCCCACTGTGGATAATAAAATTACTCACAAATCATTATTGGGAGTGTTTGTTTTATTTATTCTATTCCTCTAAAAACATAAAACCTGAAGCTATGTTGATCAACATTTCCATCAACACTCTCATTGTGAACTTCAGAATATTAATAATCTGTTCAATGGCAATGAAGGTGTGGGCTGGACGTTCCTGTCACTTTTCGTCCCAGTTTTTAAAACGACAACCAGCAATCTAAAACTTAACTATTTTTTTGTAACTTCAAATATTTTTTTTCCAGATGTTATCCCAGATATTAATAATGAAGTCAAATAAAAGTATTTGTATCTTAACCCTTTAAGAACTGCTAACTACGCCTCATATCAGTGAAGTTTTGGGGATATGAAAATACACGGTACAGAAACAGAAACAAAGGGAAAGGGAAGCTCTGCGCAACATAATTCATTCAGACATTAACAATTGCTGCTCACATAGACATTAATTACTTACACAAACACACCACTGGACCATGCCTATCAACACTTAAAATACAAATCGGTCATAAGAAGAACCAAACAATGGAGAGGAAAATGCAGGGTGCGAAATGCTCACACCTCCATAAAACAGCTGCATTAATTAATATTCATGAACAAAGGAAAAATAAACACAACAGTCAGCTACAGTGGCGAATTGTGAGATGAGATATTCCTTTTCGAACTGAAAAGTCATAGTACTTTATTATTTTTCCTCATGTCTGGGCTGTCTCTGTGATGTGGTTTTAAATCAAAATAAAAATAACACTGTGCACGTTTGTAAAAAAAAGTGCTTTTGTAAATATATTTGGTTCAGCTGAACATAAGGTACTGAGTACAGTAAATTTTATTCACTTGTTAACTGCCCAGAATATAACTCTGTTGACAACTGTTTATGAACTCAGTTTCCCAGAACATAGCCCAAGTTTTTCACCCTCTGAAACGGTCTACGATATACGGGTATATCACAGTATTTTTTCAATACTGATACCGGTATTGGAATTTGAATACAGTGTAGCCCTATAAATATTCGATGAATTCGGAGCAAAAACGTGGAAAATGTTTCAGATATGACTTGAATCTTTTACTCTTAGGCTGTCGGAATTACCAGTGGCCATCTAATTTCGACCGATTTCCATAAAATTTGGAGATTCAAAGTGAGCAAGCACACCTGACTCGAACAATATGAGGAATAAGACCTCAGGGAGTTGAATTTATTTTAAAAAAAAACAAAAACAGTCACCAGTGATGGCTACCAATCTGAGTTGTCTTTTGATAATACAATAATTGCTTTCACACCTCCTGTATGCATTGAATAGACCTGTACATTACCTGTACATACATGTACATGCAATTGATACATGAAAGAGAAGTCAGCTCACAAGAGAAGTCAGCCCCAAACGAAGTCGGCCCATGGGGAGAAGTATTGTAGAAAAATTTTTATTCAGGTTGTACTCACTTTTATGTTAAAAATCAAAAAAATTGATGAGATTTAAATAACTTATCCAACATTTTTCCAGCATTGAAATTGAAGCATAAGTCTTCCACAAACTATCACATCTACACAGTACAACATTACACACTTTTCTGATCACATATATTTTTAAAAGATGCAATGGGAGTGTTATTGTTGTAAAAACAGACAAATGAGCTCTGTTTGTGACAAACATGTCTTGATGATAATATTGTTGTTAGATTAATAACTTCCCTGTGGGAACCCCAGGAAGTGAAGCAGTGCCTGTTCACTGCAGTAAACAGGCTCTGTTTTACTGGTAAAATAGGATCCAGTCACCAGTGCTTGGGAGATGCAAACCCTCCCTAAAATGAGCACGTGGCTTATTAATGTTTCACCCTGGGGTCTGTAGTTGATAATCATGTTGTGGTCATGAGTAATAACATGTTTGTCATGAGTAATAACTGGGGGGGGGGGGGGGGGGGGGGGGGGGGCTGCTGGGAAGATGTGACGGGGAATCCAAAATGGATGTTTTTGTAAAATTCACATCTCCTTTACTTCAGATGGGAGGCAAATGACATCTTCTCAATCACTGGGTTAATTGATTGATCATTTGAGAAATGTTTATT
This sequence comes from Pictodentalium vernedei, assembly GCA_031216915.1. Taxonomy (NCBI): domain Eukaryota; kingdom Metazoa; phylum Mollusca; class Scaphopoda; order Dentaliida; family Dentaliidae; genus Pictodentalium; species Pictodentalium vernedei. The sequence continues at coordinate 443,156,489 of CM062296.1, read as the reverse complement.
CTGCGATTAGATTTGCCACCAACGGTTTTTTCAAAAGGCGAGTTTGTGTGATTAGTAATTACAGGTATTGCCACATTTAAATTTTGATCCTTTTATGTGTTTTCAGACTTTTTCACTATCAAAGGAAACCCAAGCTGAATTGCAAAAACTGCACTTTCTTCGATTATCTATAAATATTGGGGCATGTACCGTTGGCGTAAAAATCATACTGTTTAACAAACAAGAGGCACATTGAGAAAATGCTTCCCACCCTTTGGTTGTAGCTTCCATTGGGGTCGGGCATTATGGAGAAAAGTTCAGGATCTAGGCCCAGCGGTTGCATATCGTTCTAGTGGACCAGTTCATGGATACATAAAAAATCTGTTTGCCCTTCCATACATACCAAATGAGCATATAGAGCCCACGTTTCAGCAAATACAATCTTGTACCACATATCAATTGCGACCACTAACTGAATACATCCAAAATATATGGCTTTATGAGAGTCCCTGGCCTTCATCTGACTGCTGTATTAAAAAGAAGCCCATCCGAACAAACAGTGATGTCGAAGATTGGCATCACCACCTAAATGTCCGGGCCTATCAGTGCAATTTATCATTTTACAAACTTATATCATTGCTGCATAAGGAAGCTTCACTTGTTCCAATTCAATATCAGCTTGTACAAGAAGAGAAACTCAAGACGTATTCAATGAAAACAAAAACAAATTGTGCAGGGCAAGCTCTTTCAACTTTGGCAACATTACCTTTATGATGAACTTACAATGTACAACTAGTCAACTTCTGCAAAAGCTGGCCAACCTACATGTAACTGCTCCTGCTACCGTTTAAATGTATTCAGTGAGACTACGGTAAATAAGTGTCACTGATAACCCCATTAACTGCTATATTTATGTCTGTTTTCCTCTGTTCATGCTTCCTATTTTTGTCACTGATAACACCATTACCTGCTAATGTCTGTTTTCCTCTGTTAATACTGCTTATTTTTTTATAATCTTGATTAAATATTTAAAAAAAAAACCTGTCATGTTGTCATTTTTGCCCTTTGAAAGGATCTTACAAAACCCACCAACCCAAAAAGGTGTTTTTTTGCCATTCAGTCGAAGGAAGCCATCTTATGTTTTGTCCACTTCCATCGAAGCATCCTAATCCCCCCACCCTCCACACCCTGCAGAAAGTGAAAATGACCAATGTCCCACAAGACCATCGGTACCTGCTCATGGCCATTTGATGAAATAAAAGTCTGAGCTAAATGCTACTCTTATTTTTGGGAGGGAGATTTTTCTCTGCATTCTATTTCATCAAATGGCTGAGAACAGGTCCCTAGACCATTGGAAATGATTTTCACTTTATACAATGTTAGAGAACAATCGAACCGTAAAACTTGAGTGCAAATAAAACAGATTTTCATTGGAATCTTCTCGTATTTCTGGAATGAAAAATATTTGAATTGCAACGAATCTGATGAGTGGTTTCACTCAAGAAAGCAACAAAGGCCTTCCCTAAAATGGTTCCACCCATCCAAAATGTTGACCACCATAAGAGGAGTTTACAGTCCTTCGGTTTTAAGGTGAGTGATCACTCCCGTTGCCTTTGTTCACGCGGATTGAAGAAGCAAGTGATTTGTCGCTCACTTTGAAAAATTAATAAATTTGTGTAACTTTGAATTGCAGAATGACACAGCATCCGAATGTTTAACATTCCTCCTCAACCAGTAGCATTTACAATAGAGAAACACCTATTATCCACATTCAGCGGCCCTGTTAATGAAATGGTGTGACTTCTCTTGGGGGGGAGCGATCACTCTCATGGATCAAATATCAGTTGATCTAAATATCACTTGTCATTGTTTTCCAAAATTGAAAAACTGGAGTTCACCCTGGATAGTTTATATGTTATAAAATAACACACTTTTTGTAAAATAAACTGAAAAAATGGATTAAAACCTTTAAAACAGTTTGTTAAAAGAATTGTTAGTTCTGTCCGTAAAAGGGTTCTGTGAATTATTAAAATAATACTGCAGACTTAAAAAGACTACTCGAGGTGAAGGTTAAAATTAACGGAGTGTGTTTGTGTGAAAATTGCACAGTGTAATGTGATGGCAAGTGCTATCCCCATACGGAAGTGATTAATACCAGAAAATGGTTTGTGTTCATATGTCTGTTGTGTAATGCATTTGTTTGTGTGTGTCTGTCATGAATGCTGTTAATGTTGTCCAGACAAAAAATCAAATAGAGCCTTCCTGCACTGAAAGATATGATACATGCAGTTGTAGTAGAGCATTGTAGTTACGTAATGTGTGTATCTCCATTTCTATAAACTCATTACAAGAGAAACACTGGAATGGCGGGTTGGTATCATAATTCCACTGTAGACCTCATAGGTCTGCAATATTCTAGGCCCGAAAGGAACACCTGAACTAGGTGACTGATATCTGGACAGTGAAGATGTCAGATCTGCATCATTCAGGCGATGATGAGCATTAACCCCTTTGCAGTAGGGTGGAATGAGTTGGTGTGTACCATGCAGAGGTGGTGGCATGGTTGTAAATGTCTGTGGTAGATAATGTTGTGGTATGTGGTTATTCGGTTGGAAAAAGCTGTCGATAATTACCAGACCACCACAACCATGTACATTTTGTGATGATTGCAATAAACAAGGAGGTTCTCTGCTTCTCACACTTGCATTGGGTACCAAGTGAACTGGTTGATTGCTACATTGTCGACCCCAACAAACGCAGTGTTCCGGTGCTTTTTTAGCTCACCTCACTGAAAGTCAGGGTGAGCTTTTCTAATCACTCTTCATCCGTCGTCCGTCTGTCCGTCGTCCTGCGTGAAGGTGGTGTTTGAGCCTCTTTCTCCTAAACCACTTGCCACATTTTAATTAAATTTCATGTAAATAGTGGTTATATAGGGGCATTTTGATTTTTATGCGAATTAGGTTTCGGCTCATATTGAGCAGAGGGGTGGGGAAAAAATGGCCAAATTTTTTTGAAAATCTTCTTCTAATGAACCACCAGTAGCAGAGACTTGATATGTGGTATACAGAGTCCTTTTGAGGTTTAGAATCAAGTTTGTTCAAGAGAAGTTTGTCGGGCATTATTTGCCTTCATTATGGGATGGGCAAAAATTTTGGCCATGCCTAAAATTTCTATTTTCAGAACTGTGAGGTCGATTTGAACCAAATTTGATATGAGATGATAATGGATCATAAGTAGTTGATTGATGCAAAAAATTTTTTTCTCGTTGTCCCGTGGGAACCTCGGGACCTAAAAATAGGAATAACCCTAAAACTGCCATATCTCCAAAACTACACATCACAGAGAATTCTTATTTTGTATAAAGCTTACTTTTATCCAGTAGAATAGAAGGGTTTAAAAAAATCCCTATCGGTTTGATGCCAAGGTTCTTTTTTCAGGACTTTGAAAAAGTGCTGAGTCAGCACTTTAACACTGTAGGCAATGGGAAAAACATTAAAAAAATCTTGTTCTCCAGATCCAGCAGGCAGAATCTTTTGATATTTGATATGCAACATTGTAGGGTGGATCTGATTCAAGTTTGTTCAAATCGGCCCCCCTGGGTTCATATTTGGGCTCAGTATAGGAGCCCGATTTTGAACTTAGTGTATTTCAGGCAAATTTCTCAAAAAATCTTCTCCAGATCCAGCAGGCAGAATCTTTTGATATTTGGTATGCAACATTGTGGGGTGGATCTGATTCAATTTTGTTCAAATCGGCTCCCTAGATTCATATTTGGGCTCACTATAGAAGCTCGAATTCGAACTTAGTGCATTTCAGGCAAATTTCTTCAAAAATCTTCTTCTCCAGATCCAGCAAGCAGAATCTTTTGATGTTTGGTGTGCAACATTGTAGGGTGGATCTGATTCAAGTTTGTTCAAATCGGCCACCTGGGTTCATATTTGGGCTCAGTATAGGAGCCCGATTTCGAACTTAGTGCATTTCAGGCGAATTTCTTAAAAAATCTTCTTCTCCAGATCCAGCAGGCAAAATCTTTTGATATTTGGTATGCAACATTGTGGGGTGGATCTGATTCAAGTTTGTTCAAATCGGCTCCCTAGATTCATATTTGGGCTCACTATAGAAGCTCGAATTCGAACTTAGTGCATTTCAGCCAAATTTCTTGAAAAATCTTCTCCAGATCCAGCAGGCAGAATCTTTTGATATTTGGTATGCAACATTGTGGGGTAGATCTGATTCAAGTTTGTTCAAATCGGCCCCCTGGATTCATATTTGGGCTCACTATAGAAGCCCGAATTCGAACTTAGTGCATTTCAGGCAAATTTCTTAAAAAAATCTTCTCCAGATCCAGCAGGCAGAATCTTTTGATAGTTGGTATGCAACATTGTGGGGGGGATCTGATTCAAGTTTGTTCAAATCGGCTCCCTTGGTTTATATTTGGACTCAGTATAGGAGCCCAAATTTGAACTTAGTGCATTTCAGGCAAATTTCTTTGAAAATCTTCTCAAGATTCAGCAGGCAGAATCTTTTGATATTGGGTATGCACCTTGCTTGGGGGGTGAGATTCAAGTTTGTTCTGTTCAAGCCAAGTCCCTGGGTTCATATTTGGGCTCACTGTGGTAGCCCAAATTATAACTTAGTTCAAAATGAGGAATTTTCTTTAAAAATCTTCTTCAGATCCAGCAGTCGGAATGTTTTGATATTTGGTATACAGCATCCTTAAGGGGTGAGATTCAAGTTTGTTCAAGCTATGTCTCTAGGTCCATATTTGGGCTCACTGTGGGAGCCCGAATGATAACTTAGTTCAAAATGAGGAATTTTCTTTAAAAATCTTCTTCTTCAGTTCCAGCAGTCAGAATGTTTTGATATTTGGTATGCAGCATCCTTAGGAGGGTGAGATTCAAGTTTGTTCAAGCCATGCCCCTAGGTCCATATTTGGACTCACTATGAGAGCTCGAATTGTAAATTAGTTCAAAATGAGGAATTTTCTTGAAAAATCTTCTTCAGGTCCAGCAGTCGGAATGTTTTGATATTTGGTGTGCAACATCCTTAGGGGGGTGATATTCAAGTTTGTTAAAGCCAAGTCCCTGGGTTCATATATGGGCTCCCTGTGGGATTCAATATGAGGAATATTCTTTAAAAATCTTTTTTTTTTTAGATCCACTGGTCAGAATCTTTGGATATTTATGCCCCCCGCAAACAAAGTTTGTCCGTCCGTCTGTCCATCTGTTCATCCTTATAAGCGCAACTCCTCCTAAACCGTTTGAAGAATTTTCATGAAACTTTACACAATGGAAGAACTCCATATGAAGAGGTGCATGAAGCAATATAATTCCTTTCTGACAGGCGCGGGGGATATCACTTTGTGAGCTTGCTCACAGTACCTCTAGTTGGTATAAGCTTTTCTTAGAAGGAGCAGATGCAACTTGTTGAAATCAATTCTCTGGGTTGATATTTAGGCTACCATGTCAGGTGAGTGCCCTCCGGCCCCCTGGGCCTCTTGTTTAGTCCTTGATAACTGGCTTGTGGTATATTTGGCTGGAAAGTTGACTGCTTTGAGCTCTGCATCCAGGTGGCATGGCATGCTATTTTTCGATAACCCCTCCACCACAGGTGACTCAAACTTTTCTAGAATGTTTTTTACCTCTGTGTTTCTTGCGCCTTATTCTGACACAAAAGACAGGGTGACTGTCTCTCCAATTCTGAGATCTTCTCCAGCGACATGCACTGAAACTTGTTTAGTTTTGTTGGAATATGCTCAGTCGACTGAGCAGGATTTTCCATTTTGAAATTCGTGGAAGGGACATTGTGGAGTACAGATTCATTCTGCATATCTTCATTTTGTTTGAGGTTATGAACCAAGCTCAATAACATCATCAGTTTCCTCCATTGCTGTTGGACGTGGTGGTGATTGTAAACTGATCTCATCTTGTATTTATTTGCTGTGTTCACCAGGTAGATGAAATAAACTGAGAAGCAGACCTTTAGATCAGTCTAATTTGGGCACAACCACAAATATGGATGTGGCCAGCATGGTTGGCATCTGGTTTAGGTTTGAGGTCCCCCGTCTTAAAATGCTAGTTTACAACCTCTTGTTATAGGTCTTCACCATTATCACTGGTTTCCTCCCACCACCCTTTGACTAAGTTCACTCGACAAACCCGAAAAGGCTTCTTAGTTTCCTAGTGTTGAGCCAAAGGTCTGTTTGAGTATAAATGATACGCATGGCGTTTACTGAGAAATGCCACAAACTTGAATATAATAATAGATCTCCAGCTTGATCATATGAAATTTGTCACAGAAAAGCAGTTTCCATCGACAGTGTCGTATACAACACTGTTAACGCGGATTGCTTTTCTATGACGAACTCTGTGGGTTTTTAAAAAAATTCTGTTTTTTGATTCAAAGGAAAAGGTAAGCTCTGAGCTATATTGCAAGCATCAGGGAAACCTGACTAAACTATATATTGCCGAAACACTGCAAAACTTTGAAAAAAGTTTCAAACTCTGCATAATTTGGGTGCAATTATCATTTTTTGGGCACAGCGTTTACTGTTGTGAGTTGGGAAGAATTTAAAGGCCTGCTGAGAAGAGAAGTTAATCTTCTGAATTCTTCTACTGGCTTCTCAAAATGCAATGGAATATTATCAATACTGACAGATTTTGTAATGTCATTTTCAACATGGCCACTCAGCTGTCCGTCCATTATGGTTATCTTGGTAGCATGTTCTTCCAAACTGTCAGTTAATGGTTTACATGTGTATGAATCTCATCCGAAGATTCAGTTTTTTCATTTACAAGTGTCCTTGTCATTCTTTCATTTAGTTTTAGGTGTTCTTGAAAGTAATGCTTGTAGGTTTGACACTCTTTCTAACGTTATTAGCTCATCTACTGCAAGTCAATGGGAACTATTGCCATCACTTTTGCCCATTGTCCCTTAACTTTTGCAAACTTGACTACTTCTTCGCAACCACTAGGTCAAATTCAAACATATATTGCACAAACTATCTATGGAGTATACCCTTTCTATTTTGTTCAAATGAAGCAGCTGCCATATTCGAGCTCTGGTTAATGCCCCAAAAGTTTAAAAACCTTTGAAAATCATCTTGTCACGAATCACCAGAGGGAATGCCTTGATATTTGGTATGGGACATTCTTTGCTGTAGAAGATTTAGGTTTGTTCAAGGGAAGTTGGTAGGTCAATATTTGGACTCTCAGTGGGGGCATATCCATTTTGAGCTCTGCTCAAAATTTCTATTTCAAGAAACAGTGGGCCAATTTCAACCAAATTTGGCAAAAAGTATAAGTGGGTCTTAAGAAATTGATTGCTGTCCCCCCACCCCCCCCCCCCCCCAAAAAAAAAAAATATTTCACAGCCCCATTGGCAACCCCAGGGGCTAGAAACAGAAAAAAAATCCAAAAGCTCATATATCCCAAACCACAAGGAACAGAAAACTGTTATTTGGTATAAAGCACCCTCAGGATCAGAGTAAGGGATTGGTTAAAAAAATTGCCGGTTCTATCAGGGTGGCTGGTAGAGGGTATTGAAAAAATGATGAGTCAGCATTTTTGCAGTAATATATTTCCCAAAACAAATTGTTGAGAGTGCTTCAGACTGTTTACTATTATCAATCACTAATGACTAATGTAAACAAGAGACAGGAGAAGCTTCTGTCAGCTGTCGAATACATATTATTTTAACTTAATGTAATGAAATTTCTGTACAAGTGGCAGAAGAAAAAATTATCTGATTCCTGTATGAATACCTTTAATTTAAACCTCTCCAGACTGAAATGTGGTTTCCAAAGATTTTATTGATGGCATGAACAAACCCTTTCAATGCTGCATATGTTTTTTTTCTGATTCCTTTGAAAAAAATTGATCTGATTCCTGTATGAATATCTTAAATTTAACCCTCTCATGGTCCAGTAAGTTTTTCAAAGATGTTTTTTTCACGGTGAACCCTTTCACTGCTGTCCACATATATGTTTTCTTCTGATTTCTGGGAAACATTTATCTGATTCCTGTATACATATCTTTAATTTAACCCTCTCAAGACTGCAATGTGGGTTCTAAAATTTTTACTGATGCCATGATCAAACACTTTCAGTGCTGTGCACATGTCTTTTCTGGTTCCTTGGGAAAAAAGTGATCAGATTTCTGTATGAATATCTTTAATTTAATCCTCTCATGACTTCACTGTGTCTTCCAAAGATTTTATTTTATGTTGAACCCTTTCATTTCTGTGCTCATATATCAAGGGTCTTATACAGAAAGGGGCTATCTCTCGCCAGGAGGGTCTCACACAGAAAGGGGCTATCACAATACTAACAAAGGGCAGAGAGCCCCTTTCTGCATGAGATACTGGAAATGAACATATTGTTTTCTGGTTTCTTGGAAACATTTATCCAATTCCTGTATGGATGTCTTTAATTTAACCCTCTCAAGACTTCAGTGTGGCTTTCAAAGATTGTATTGATGCCTTGATAAAACCTTTTCAATGTTTTGCACATATATGTTTTTTTCTGGTTTCTTGGAATAAATTTCTCTAATTCCTGTACGAATATCTTTAACTTAACCCACTCAAGGTATCAGGTGGGTTCCAAAGATTTTATTTCATGTAATAATGTTAATAAAAACCTATTTCTGATTTCTTTAAAAATATTTTACCCCCAAAATAAGCCTCCATAAATTCTCTTCTGTTTTGTTTATTTTTGATGCTTTAACCAGTTTCACACAGACTTGAATTTACTGGTGACAGTAAAATTCTGTTTCTCCGGTTTGAAATCTTTCTTATTTATAAAGCCACTGGGCCAAATTCATTCATTTATGGCACAGACCATTTTTGGAGTAAACCCTTTTTCCTTTGTTCAAACGATGCTGCTGCCATCTTCAGGCTGGTGGAATTTACTCTTCTGATTTTCCCTCCAAATTACTATATCTCTTAGGGTGAGGTTAATGCTCCAAAAGCCTAATATGCTTTTAAAGTCCTCTTTTTATAAGCCACTTGCAATAATGCTTAGATTACTTGCTTGGAACTTACTTTAGTGATGTAGATTCACTTTTTTTCAAAGAAACTCAGAAAGTCAAAATTTGGGCTCCCAAAAATTTGGGCTCCCAAATTTGGGGCTACACTCAGTATTTCTATTTTCAGATTCAATGGGCTGATGTGAACCACATGTGTCATGTAGTATATGACTGGTTCATAAGTATTTCATTTATGCCGGATTTTTTTTTTTCACATAGCAGAGCTTGCTATAATGCTTTCCAAGGACAAGCAGAAATGAATGGCCAAAAAAGTTGCCCTTTGGTTGTGTCATTGCAAATAATAAAAAAAACTTGCTCTTGTTGCTGATCACTTACTGATACCCTCATCTCTTTTGACAACTTGAACCATGTGAATGTTTCAGACTCACTTGAGCCTCTGGTATCTTTGTTCTCCCAGTTACACTGTGTTTCTTTTAATTCCTTTACTTATTGAAGTATGTAGTTTTGAGCATTGTATGATTCCCATTTGCTGTTAGTATCTTCTACCATCATTCAGCAATTCTCTTCACATAATTTTTCTTTGTTTTCCACTTCCTCCTCTTAAATGCTTCACCTGCTCCCTCAAAAGCTGTACTATACCATACCATTAGTCATTTGGATTTTTGTGAAGCTTCGTCGTGTGATCGGAGTGTAGGTGTTAATTGCCTTTTCTCCAACAGATGAGACCAATACTCAATCATCAAGCTGGATTTTCGCTCAAAATCAGTTCCAGGCATTGTTTTCTTTCCCATCATTTTAGCAACTTGTCAACTGTTCGCTCATCAGTATTCTTTAGTTGAATGTCTATTCGCATCATGCCTGAGGCAGTTTGAATGTTTATTTGCCTCATATCTTTAATGAATTTTGAAATCACCAGAACAGACTTAATAAAAAAATTCTCCAGAATTTTACTATTCTCCTTATGAAGCTGTGATGAAATTAAATTACAAATAATTAAAATGGATGAAAAATTTTACATTGGCTATTTTGAGCATTAACTGTACCAAATGTGATTTTTGACAGCCAGCAACTGGGATAAAACTTTACACAAGAGTGAACAAAGTCTTTGAACAGTAGAGCTTGCAGTGAGCTGTGCTCATCATTCGTCAACTACAATAACAAATTCTACAAACAATGACTGACACAGGAGTAGTGCAAAAGAATGTTGCCATGAATCACAACAAGAGGGATAAAATTTACAGACGATGAAATGTGATGAGAACAATTATTTTTTATACAAAAATTGAAATAACTGAAGAATTTTTATATGGAAGAGCCAAACAAGACTGTTTTCAAAACAACAAATTTATTACAAATGCCAAATGGGAACTTTGAAATGAAACGGCTCACATTCCGTGGCAGAAAAACACAACTTTGATAGAAACATTGTTTTATCGAAAAATGTCCAAGCTCAATCTTCACAGATACGATGGCAAAATATGAGAATCAGGCAGCAATTAAGAACCGTCTAGTTTTACAAACCAGACAACGAAATGGAAAGTATAAAATAAAAATTGACAAAAAATATCAATGCAACTATTTTAAATCTTCATCGCCAGTAGTGTGAAATTGGGTAAAACCGTATAAACCACTGATTCAATAATAGCAGTTACACTACATTCCCAGGGAAGATTAACTATTTGGACATCTTGTTGGTGTCTTTCCACTAGGCCAATTCCCAAAAGACCAATTCTCCTTAGACCAACTACACACTGTTATTGGTTAAGGGATGGTTGATTAAGGATAATTAAGAAAACATTTATTTACTGATAAGCACTTTATTTGATAAAAAAAAATATGTATATGCATAACATACAAAAAATATAGGTTTATAACATTTCAGCATAGCTCAGTACATATAACATTTTTAGCTCAACTTTGACGAAGTCAAATTTGAGCTATTGTCATGGCCCGTCGTCCGTCTGTCCGTCCGTCCGTCTGTCCGTCTGGCCGTCTGTCCGTCTCCGTACGTCAACAATTGGCTATGGCTCGGGCTAGAGGTCGTATTTATGAACCGATCTTTACGAAACTTCTTGTGTACCTTTGTTATGACCCTGGGACGGGAACGAGTGTTTTTAGGTGTGGTCCGAAATTCAAGATGGCTGCCAGAGGCCATTTTGTACCGATGATGCAAAAATCAGTTTTTTGTACAGAACTTCTGTATGAAAGTTCTGATTTGAATAAAGTTTTGTATAAATGTTTAGTACCATGGGATACATCACATATAATACGGGTTTTTTTCTCGTGCGTAAATTATGCAAATTAGACTGACTTTGATTTATTTAGTGTTACTTTCAGAGCTGTAAGTGCCAAGCTGCTATGGCTCGGGCTAGAGGCCGTATTTATGAACCAATCTTTACGAAACTTCTTGGGTGCCTTTGTTATGACCGTGGGATGAGAACGAGTGTTTTTGGGTGCAGTCCAAAATTCAAGATGGCTGCCAGCAGCCATTTTGTACCGATGATGCAGAAATTTTTTTTTTGTACAGAACTTCCATATGAAAGCTCTGATTTGAATAATTTTTCGTATGAATGTTTAGTACCATGGGATACATCACATATAATACGGGTTTTTTTCTCGTGCGTAGATTGTGCAAATTAGACTAATTTTGATGTTTTTTGGTGTTACTTTCAGCACTGTAAGTGCAAATGCCAATACGGCTCGGGCTAGAGGCCGTATTTATGAACCGATCTTTACGAAACTCCTTGGGTACCTTTGTTATCACCGTGGGACGAGAACGAGTGTTTTTGGGTGTGGTCCGAAATTCAAGATGGCCGATGGCAGCCATTTTGTACAAAATTTGGTGCAATCAGATTTTTGCACAGAACTTCCATATGAAAGCGCTGATTTGAATAATTTTTTGTGTGAATGTTTAGTACCATGGGATACATCACATATAATACAGGTTTTTTTCTCGTGCAGAAATTATGCAAATTAGATTAACTTTGATTTATTCAGTGCTACTTATACACTGTAAGTGCACATGTCAATACGGCTCGGGCTAGAGGCTGTATTTATGAACCGATCTTCACAAAACATCTTGGGTACCTTTGATATCACCTTGGGACGAGAACGAGTGTTTCTGGGTGCGGTCCAAAATTCAAGATGGCTGCCAGTGGCCATTTTGTACCGAAATTAGGTCTAATCAGTTTTTTGTACACAACTTCTATACGGCTCAGGCTAGAGGCCGTATTTATGAACCGATCTTTACGAAACTTATTGGGTACCTTTGTTATCACCGTGGGATGAGAATGAGTGTTTTTGGGTGTGGTCCGAAATTCAAGATGGCCACCAGCAGCCATTTTGTACCAAAATTAGTGCAATCAGTTTTTTGTACAGAACTTCTGTATGAAAGTTCTGATTTGAATAAATTTTTGTATGAATGTTTAGTAACATGGAATACATCACATATAGTACAGGTTTTTTTCTCGTGCAGAAATTATGCAAATTAGATGAACTTTGATTTATTCAGTGCTACTTATACACTGTAAGTGCACATGTCAATACGACTCGGGCTAGAGGCTGTATTTATGAACCGATCTTCACAAAACTTCTTGGGTACCTTTGTTATCACCTTGGGACGAGAATGAGTGTTTCTGGGTGCGGTCCAAAATTCAAGATGGCAGCCAGTGGCCATTTTGTACCGAAATTAGGTCCAATCAGTTTTTTGTCACAACTTCTACACAGCTCATATTTGTGAACTGATCTTCACGAAACTTCTTGGGTACCTTTGTTTTCATCTTGGGACAGGAATGAGTGTGTTTTGGGGTGCCTTTGTTATCACTGTGCTATGAGAACAAATATTTTGGGGTTCAGTCAGACCCATTCTGGGACGCAAAGATTTCTTTTCTAGTTTAGCATCTGACTGTCACCCACCTCTACAATACCTTACCTATACATTTGTTACAGGCAATGGTCAGTATTTATGTACAGACCGTTACAATACTTTATATCTACCTTTGTTATCAGGTCATTACCTAGATGTTTGTCATTGCTGTATCACATACTATACATGTACATGTCTTTGTCTTTGTCTTGACAAGTTGAGCTACAGTGTCATTGACACTTTCATTTTAAAAATGAGATCTTTTATTTCAAATCCAATACCTAAAAGTAATAAGTTTGAAACTTAAAAAAGTGGTTTCAACCATGAATCAAAAATTAATTATAATAATATGGGAGGCCACATATTAATCCCCCCCACCTCACTCCATTGAGTAGTTCTACATTAACTCCCTTGCTCATAAAGTTATACAGTAATGGAAGTTTTGATACAATAATGGTCAAGTTTCATGAAATGAAAAGATTTTTTAGAAAAGTGTCATTCAGTTTTGATTTTTGATGTAAAGATTCTTTACACTCATTTTTGTGACTAAATGTAATTGAAAGTAGTTGAAAAGTAATCAAAATTACATGGTATCTTCCAATGTAATTAATTACTTTTCAATTACATGTAATTGACAAAGGTCTCAATTAAACATTCGACCCAATTACTTTGAATAAAACTTGATGTCTGCAGCTTCTCGTTCTATACCTCTCCACTGGTACTCATGCCATATCAATTAACCCATTTGCACACGCAGGTCGTTCTGTGTATTTATTGGATAACTTTTCTTACTCCTCTAAAATCACAGATTCAAATTAGAATTTTAAACAAATGCATCATAAGGCCTAAAAAAATAAAAAATCTGTTTTTCAGGCCCTCCCGCATGGTCCTTTTGGCTGCCGCATGCTCTCTTTTTATAACCAATTTAAACTTAAAAAAAATTAAAATTAAATGATTTATGTCTGATATTTTACCCAAGTTGAAAAAAATTGATGAATTTGTCCCTTGAGTGCAAGAAGGCTTTGCAATGCTTTAGCATTGCAAAGCCTTCTTGCACTCAAGGGATGAAATACACCGCCACCCATGCTATTCTGTAGATAATGAGGCCTAAAACTCGAACCAAGAACATGAACTTTTGATGGCAAAGAAGTAATTACTGAAATAAAAAAATAAAATAAAAAAACGCTCGCCCACAATAAGTTCACAAATAATGGCCTGAGAAACAGAAGATCTACTTTGTGTGGCCTAAACCTTTTCTGATAATTGAATGTTCTCTTTTTATTTTTGTTTTGTGTATGGGTGATGAGTAGGTTGGAGGAGGATTACTCAGAATTCAAGGGATTTACGATTATGCTTTCACTTGACTTGCAGGTGACCAGTGTATTTTGAATAGCCAACCTATACCTCTGACCAGTTATATGATTGGTCAATAAAGGTTGAAGGGGCAGCTGATTGAGACATCACAATGTACTCACAGAAAATGGATCAGCTGAACAGTTCTGAAGCTAGATATTTTAATTTTGTGTTCATTACTGGTCTAGTGTTGGAAGTCCATATTTGGTCTCCAGTGCAGGTGCTTGAAGCCTTCCTAAAGTGGCATTATTAAGTCTGAGTGGATTTGCCTTGTTCCAATTTATACATGTAGAAGAATGCCTCTAGGCATACTACCATAAATTGTAACAAGTCAAAGACAAGTGAACAAATTTTGTCAACCGAAAATAATTCAGCACTCTACCACATAAAAAGAAACATTGACAAAAGAGAGCACAATGGGATTGGGGGTATCTTGGCTCAAAGGGTTTATGCGGATTCGTTTAGCATAACTTTTGTGGGGGTTGTCTTAAATTTTCAAATTTGTGCATACCTGGTCTATTTGGTATGTTTAAAGTTGTGAATGCCACAGCTGATCAATCATAGGGTCTGTACATGGCTGTTAACTATCAATTAACACTTTGAACACTGGTGGTATCTTCCATGACAGTTAAATGGCACAAATTGGAAGAGTCCATGTCCATTATTTGGGACTAGAGCAATTAATATTTTCAACATGCACATTCACTTAGTAGCTATCCTACTTAATGAAATTATGACGTATCGTGTTCCTGGACCGGAAAAGTGGCCTTTCGTGTTGAAAGAGCTAACTTAAAAAATCACAAGGTAATTTATCTTATGTTTTTATTGGTTTAATACCGGTAGTATCAACAAATGTTATTTCTGTTTTTGGATACGACATTGAAAAATCCCAATGCATTTCACTTACGTACTGAAACAACAGAGTTCAAAGCCACAATAGAATTAGATTGTGTTTGCAATAAAACTGAACACATGTGCATAGTGCTAATTAATAAATTATGTACCTTATAAAAATTAAAGGCATTTCATTATTTAAAGGATTAATTTGTCCAGTTGTGGGTTGGGCTGATTTGCCCATTCAAGGACCTGGCGCTGCCCATATATCTTACTAACTTCATGAAGTACATTTTGTGTTAATTAATAGCTGCTGACTCTGTTAGCCTTTGGCCTCAATTAACACATATGAAATAGAGCATGTAACTTTTTATGAACAGTAGCAACAAATACAACCTAAAATTGGCTTGGAGTTTCTTTTGTTTTTTTCAAACAGTTATGTTTTTATGTGCAACATTTTTGAAAAGCCAGTAAATGTTTAATTGAATAACAGTATTTACACATGCTTCTACCAATAACTATAAATTGGCTGGATCAGTTAACCTATACAGATGTTTTTGAAACAGACAAAAAAAAAAAACAAATAGAAAAAAAGATAAACTATGGAGTCATAATTGGATTTGGGATTTGTAATTAATTATTAATTAACCCTTTCCTAACATGAAAGACAGACAATACTTGCAAACAAGATTTTTTTAATTTTTTGTCTCAAAAACATAGCTATGTTTCTTAGACAAAAAATGAAAAAAAATAAAGAAAATTGAATGGTGATGTTTGGGAATAGCCTGGCTGGTTTGGGCTGCTACGTTGGGTAAAGAGTCAAACGTTGCGTACAGATTCTATGAATGATTGTCCACATAGTCTGAAACTGCGAACATACTAAATAGAGGCATTACATTTTTAGACCCATCATAAATTCATAACAGATTTGACAAGCAATTTTTTTCTGGGTTTATTTATATGAGCATATTCCTTTATATTTTGACACTTTCAACTATATGGGTTTTCCATTTTTTCCAACTTTTTAGCATGTAGTTTTCATATTGTCTTGATACAGAGTCCACAAGTATTTTTTAAGTATGCCCTTAATAAACTTCCAGGAAATTTAACCAAGCACCTGTGTTTTCGATCGAATTATAATGACAATTCAAACCAGAAAGAAAAGAACAACAGAAAATAAGATGAACTCTTTAGCCAAAAGTGTATTTGGGATTTACAATTAATTAATACTTGCATGTAACAGAAAAGTATGGACTCAATGATTGATTGACTATACAGTCCACTGCCCTCAACTTTAAAGATGCTAAACAGACTGTAGATTTTTATATGTGCATCATATAGATGTACTCATATATTTAACAGCCATTACATTTTTCAGTGTTCAACTGTGTTTATACACATTCATATTTCGACATGACCAACTTTATTACATGACTTATTTGATTTTTCAAAACAAATTTCCGGTACCCTCTCTTAACAATCTCTATTTAGTATGACTGTTGTATTAGGTCTTATTCTCACTTGACTAATAATAGTGATGGTCAGGATATTTGATTGCAAATAATAACAGAGATGGTAGTTTCAATCTACTCTTCACTGCCAGATACATGTGTAAATAGCAATTGCTGGGACTTTTTGTCCCAAATTAATGATGGTGTTGACACTACATGTACAGTGGAGCCCACTTAATTGGATATCTCTTAACTGAAGTTAATTGAATATAATTTCCCAACACAAAACCATTTCCAATACCTCCAACACAAATTTAACCTGTTATTTGAATATAGGTTATATAGTAAACTCCTGTTAATTGAATAAAATTTTGTAATCTGGTGAGAAATTACCCTGGCTCGCCTGTTTTTCTTTGCTTATAGACCTATTATGTCTCCATACATCCAATACAGGCATTTAATCTATTATATCTTGTTTGACAGAGCTCATGGACCTCTGTCAAACAAGATATAATAGAATAAGCACGAAGTTTATCTCCAGAATACAGGAAAGTGATGAATCCCTGTTAAATGAATACTCCTGTTGACTGAATAATTTTCATTGGTAAAGTGGCTATTCAATTAACAGGGTTCCACTGTATTAACAGCTGTGAGTAGCTCTAAAAAAGGGAATTCTTGAATGAAGCAACCACACACTCTGGTATACCCAAGGAACTGTCTTGGGTCCAATACTTTTCCTTTGCCATATCAATAATCTCTCAAGCTCAGTAAAATCATCAGTCAGGTTATTTGCAGATGATTGCCTATTGCACCAGGAAATAAACAACAAGAGGGATCGCACCACCTTTCAAAATGACCTAACTTGTCTAGAAAAATGTGCATCGGACCAGGGAATGCGCTTCAACTCCAAAAAATGCTACATTCTGAGCATCAGAGGAATAAGTCATCGATTCTGCACCCTACAATAGAATATATTTCTTCTAACCCTTACCTCCACCTACAAATACAGGCAGATCTTAAATGGAAAGACAACATCAACAATGTTTGTAAAAAGGCAAACTCCGCTCTCAGCTTCCTCTGCAGAAACCTCCAACACTGTCCCAAGGGAATGCTAAAGGACAAGGTACATTGCACTTGTGCGACTGAAAATGGAATATGGAGTTCAGGGCTGGGGTAATTTTAATTTGTAATTGTAATGAGTGTAGTTGCCATATTGATTAACACATTCACACACATATGTCATTCTGTGTTTATTACATGCCTTCACGTCAATAAAAACAGTTATTAAAATGATACTCAACAATTCATTTGACAACTATCAACAAAAAGAACTCATTTTATCGCCAACCAAATATGCTAGGGGGAACCTGTGTTACTAGTTCGTCCCCTGAGTGAATACAGGAGGCAATTTTTAGCTATCGCTTGCAATTCATATTGTAATTGCAGTGCATGATCTGTAGAAAATTCAAGTGAAATTTCACTTCTTTATAAAAATGGTCTGTCAACAATTTAGGTTCCGCTTATATGTCCGGAACAGAATTTGATTTTCCACATGGTATACTGTTGCTGTAGGTGGGGATTTCAGGGAACAGGCATGTAATAAAATTTGAGATAACCTTTGGAACAACGTAATGCAGGGTTATTTAATTTGTGGATTTCTGAAGCGACCGTAGATTTTTATATGCACATAAATAAAATTTGAGATAACCTTTGGAGCAACGTAATGCAGGGTTATCTAATTTGTGCATTTCTGAAGAGGCCGTAGATTTTTATCTGCACATTATATATGTACTTATATATTTAACTGCCATTAAATTTTTCTTCGTTCTCAACTTTGTTTATAGACTGTACACTCATATTTTGACATTACCAACTATATTGCATGAATTGTTTGACTATTTAAAACATATTTTGGGGTAGGCCTCTAAAGTCTCTGTCACTATTTAGTATGACCCCCTAATACAATGTACCTGTACTACTAGTCGACACAAATTGTGATAAATTTCTTGAATAAGGTCTAAAAAAATTAAAAATCTGTTTCCCAGGCCCTCCCGCATGTCCCGTTTGGCTGCCGCTTGCTCTCTTTTTAATAACCAATGCAAGCTTTAAAATAAAAATTAAATGCTTTATGTCTTATATTTTACTCAAGGTAACTGGTTGAGTGCTAGAAGCCACTATCAGGGCTTTCATAAAATGAGGATACCTGAGCAAAAGCCAACACTTTCCTTATACTTCATATTCAATCAAACACAAATAATGTTTTGTTTATATAAATTTGTTTTATTGCAAACAAATTTATCAATTTTTTTTAATTGGCTGAGGGGTAGAATATTTTTGGTTGTCTGAATTTGTTATTCAAAACTTGTAGTATTGCAAATTATTGGAGAGTGCACCCAGGCACTCTCCAATAATTTGCAATACTACAAGTTTTGAATAACAAATTCAGACCACCAAAAATATTCTACCCCTCAGCCAGTTAAAAAAATTGATAAATTTGTCCCTTTTTTGCGAAAAGGCTTTGCAATGCTTTAGCATTGCAAAGAGAAGGCTTTGCAATGCTTTAGCATTGCAAAGCCTTCTAGCTTCAAGGGATGAAATACACCACCACCCATGCTATTCTGTAGATTATGAGGACTAAAACATAAACCAAGAACATGAACTATTTATGGCGAAGAAATAATTACAAAAATAAAAAATAAAATAAAAAACCTCTTGCCTGCATGCAATTTTACAAATAATGGCCTCAGAAACAGAAGATCTAATTTGTAGGGACTAAGGGACTCAAAAAATTACACACCACTATCATGCTGTCTCAACTTATTGAGTTTTAAAGTTTGATCCCCTCTCTTCCATCAGGCTTTCAATGAATAATGAATATGATATTTTCATTGGTTATATTCAAAAACTTATCAGTATATATTTTAAACCCTTTCTTTGCACACATAAATACAGTCCCCTTTAATGGGTCCGTGAAGTCAGCTGACAGTTGACAATTTGAAGCATGTATTCAGTTGATAGACGACAATTTGGAAAAGTTTTTTCTTCAGTCCACTTGAACTGCAGTTATATCTCTGTTACATGCAATGTCAGCGCATACATGTACATGTATTTCGAAAATCTCAAACTGACAGCTTCAAACTAGCAGCTAGTTGACAGTTCTACATATGTTATAGGCTACCCATGCATATTTTGAAAATCTCGAACTGTCAGCTGCAAACTGACAGCTAGCTGGCAATTCAAAGTGTCTTGTAGGCTACCTCTGCATATTTTGAAATCTTAAACTGCAGACTTTCAGGGGCAAACTGGCAGCTAGCTGACAATTCAAAGTGTCTTGAAGGCCACACATGCATAAACGTATTTTGAAAACTCAAACTGTCAGTTTTGAACTGACAGCTAGCTGTCAATTCAGAGTGCCTTATACGCATGCATATTATGAAATCTTGGACTGTCAGCCACGGAATTGGCAGCTAGCTGACAATTCAAAGTGCTTTCTGTGCACACCAATTTTGAAATCTCGAACTGTTAGCAAAATGACAATTCAAAGTGTCTCATATGCTGCATACAGATTTTGAAATCTCGAATAGGCCTTTATAATCATTTATTTTGGGTGCTCTGTTTTGTCCTAATTTAGGCACATTAAAATCAGAAATAAGAACCTTATCCTGTTATGTTTTATTGTCATGCCTTTCATTGAGTTTCTATGGTAATGTTATAATGGAAATTATTCTCAAATGTTGAAGAGGATCAGAGAATTTCTATATTTTTCTTAATGTCTTCACATCTCAAAGTTGGGCACATCTGTAAATAATGTAAAATTGGGGCCTGTTGAGCCCCCAAATTGTCAACTGTCACCTGACTTCACACGGAATTATCAACTGTAAACTGACTTTCACACTTCAAATTGTCAACTGTCAGCTAACTTCACTCTTCGAATTGTCAGCTGACTTCCCACTTCAAATTGTCAACGGTCAGCTGACTGGACTCTTCGAATTGTTTCTTACATGTTTTAACTAAACATTTTCAAGAGTAAATTTTAAAAAATCCAAGAATAAACATGATTCCGTCGTATGGTACATGCATGTATTTTTATGAAAATGAATTAAAGATGAAAATCTCAAGTGCAAATACTTAAGTTAACTAGCAAAATTCTCTGTTTTCTGAATCACGGGGAATTCCAACAAAATTACAATGAAATCCATTTTTAAAAAGCATGTATAGTCATGTGTAATACCGCCTTGAAAAGTGTATGTACATTTATAATCATCCCACTTCTCAATTTCTGTTGAAACAAGTAATCAGTTAACTTGTACCAGGACAGTTAAATGCACATCTTTGTTTTAATACACATGTAATATTTGTTGCTGGCAGGTCTTGTATTTCATCTAAAGTTTGGAGAATTCATTTGGATTCTCACAGAAATGGTTGCGAGACTCCATTCCTGTTATGAGTATCCCATGAGGCCACCATGGTTGAACCCATTGTAAATTGAAAGCATATTAACCCTTCACACAACACAGCTTTTTAATTTATAAAGCATAAACTGAATTCGCTAATTTTTAGTGCAACTTGACAAAGTCAGATAAGCTATTGCCACCAGCTGTGTGGAAGTCTGTCAGTCTGCTCACATTTTCTTTAGCACAGGCCACACCGCGTAGTTCTTATCAATTCATCACAAAATTTCCAATGCAGGTTTGAGGTCATGTCCTGATGAGACCGTCCCCTTTTTGTTCGTGATCGGTCAGTTGTAATGACTATGCGAACCCGAAAACCTTTAGAACAGTCTACAGATTGTATGTATGAAGGGTTTCATTGTAACTTGGTAGAATGACTCCATATAATGTCTAGATGAGAACGTCCCCTTTTGGTCATGATCAGTTAATCGTGACAGATACGCAAACCCGAAAACCTTTAGCACAGTCTACAGGTTGTATTTATGGAAGGATTTCATTCTAACTTGGTGGGATCCCCGTAGGAACCCCAGAAAGTGAAGCAGTGCCTGTTCACTGCAGTAAACAGGCTGTGTTTTACTGGTAAAATAGGACCCAGTCACCAATGCTTGGGAGGTGCAAACCCTCTCGAAAATGGGCTACATGGCTTATTAACGCTTACCCCAGTCTTGAGTTGATACTCACTTGTGGTCATGATTAGCAATTGTGCAAAAATATGTGACCTTGAACACCAATAAATAAATAAATAAATAACTTGGAGAGAGCACGGTGGCTCAGTGGTAGACTGTTGGACTTCTAAGCTAGAGGTCCTGAGTTTGATCCCCATCTGGGATGACCTGCGTTGTGTCCTTGGGCAAGGCACTTTATCCCAGTTGCCTACGTGGGGGCACGATGACGCTTTGTACTAAGATGTACTGCACTTCGATGGTGCACATGTCTTCAACCGCTGTAACCCTGCTTGAGCGGAGCTTGAACAGAGTTAGAATGTTGAGGAGATGACAGTTGCTTGTCAATGCTTGGTGGTTCTATCCTGGTACGCATGCTTCCTCCACCTGTAAAACTGTCACGGTCATGATTAGCCATTGTGCATAAGTATGCGACCTTAAACACCAATAAATAAATAAATAACATTCTAACTTTGTACATGTAGGATGACTCCGTATGAGGTCTAGATGAGAGCATCCCCTTTTGGTCATGATCAGTCAACTGTTATGGCTGCACATGCCTTTAACCCAATCTACAGGTCATATTTAGGAAGGGACTTTATTGTAACTTTGTAGGATGACTCTGTATAAAGTCTAGATGAGAACATCCTTTTTTGGTAGGGTTCAATCAGCTGTTATGGCCGCTGGGGCGCCTAGATTCCTTTATTACAGTCTCCAGCTTGCAGTTATCAAGGTATTTCATAGCAAATTTGCAGGCTGACTCAGTATAATGTCTAGATGAGAACGTCCTATTTTGGCCATGATAGGTCAACTGTGACAGCCTCACAGGCATGTGACCTAGATGTGACCTAGATTTGTTTAGCACAGTCTACTGTTCATATTTATTTATGAAGCAATTTCATTGTAACTTGGGAGGATAAATTGGTGTGATATCTAGAAGAGACTGTCGTATTTTGGTAATGATCGGTCCTCCATTACCGTCACCTGGTCATGTGATCTAGATTCCTTTTGCACAGCTTACTGGTTGTTTTCAAAATAATGTCTAGATGAGAACGTCCTATTTTGGCCATGATAGGTCAACTGTGACATCCTCACAGGCATGTGACCTAGATGTGACCTAATATTGTTTAGCACAGTCTACTGTTCATATTTATTTATGAAGCAATTTCATTGTAACTTGGGAGGATAACTCTGTGTGATATCTAGAAGAGACTGTCGTATTTTGGTATTTTGGTATTTTGGTAATGATCAGTCCTCCATTACCGCCACCTGGTCATGTGATCTAGATTCCTTTTGCACAGCTTACAGGTTGTTTTCATGAAGGGATTTCATTGTAACTTTGTAGGATAACTTTGTATGATATCTAGATGAGACTCTCATATTTTTGTTTAGATGAGAACGTCCTATTTTGGCCGGATACAGTCAACCGTGACAGCTGTAGAGGCATGTTACCTAGATTCGTTTAGCACAATCTACAGCGTGCATTTATGAAAGGATTTCATTGCAAATTTGTAGGATAAATGAGTATAATGTCTAGATGAGAACGTCCTATTTTGGTCCTGATCAGTCAACCCTGATGGCCACACAGGCATGTGACCTAGATTTGTTTAGCACACTCTACAGTTCATATTTATGAAGCGATTTCATTGTAACTTGGAAGGATAACTCAGTATGAAGTCTAGATTTTGGTCTTATTTTGGAAACGATCGGTCTGCCATTCCCACTGCCTGGTCACCTGGATTCCTTCAGCACTATCTACAAGTTGTTTTTATGAAGGGATTTCATTGTAATGGTATTTGTACAATTTTATTGACAAAGTGTCAGATTATTTCAGGTCTTGTTAGCATTGTATTGGTTATTTTGCTGTGGCTATGTTGGGTAAAGGGTTAAATTCTCAATTCTTTTCACTTGAAATCCTAGCTGAGGTGCAGCTAGAATCTACATTGATTCTCGCTGGTTTTGTTGCACGGTTCTTTGCATAAATCGATTCTCTGATTCTGTTGCAGGATTACAGGGGTTAAATGGTGGAGGAAAATTTATGTTCTTATCAGTGCTCAGCCGACAGCCAGTGACTGTCGTCTGAACCCCAATTCGAACGTAAACCTTGCCACCTTATCAATGCCCTATCCGCTTGGGACTCTTAGGATTCCTGAAGGTGCCTGTGACTTACAACGCCAAAGGGTGATCAACGATAATTCACTGAAAGATTCTTTATTTACATGTACAAAGAAATGTATTATAAAACAAATTACTCACAAAATTATCCATAAGAATACACTAATTACGCGAATAAAAGTTTATTCTTTAGGGCCCTCGACGTCTCCCACAGCTAGCTGTGTCCTCTGGATCAACCTCTCATCATCTTCATCCTCTCACGGTTTGTGACAAATACAAAGTGTTTATTCACTTCTCGTTGCTTCCTCCTCGCAGGGTTAACTTCGCCAAAGCAGGCCTCGAAATAACAAGATTTTGATAAACCTTCCAGCAGGTTGCCTTATTTGACAATGGTTAACCTGTTGATCAGTCACTTTTTTTTTCATAAACTTATTGGTTAACCATTGCATTAAAAGTATTAATACTGACAAAGCTTCTGACATACCCAACTACAGTTCCTCCCAAATTAGTTTGGCGTATAGACACAAGGGACCCAAGGCAGGCGAAGTACAAAACAGGTACATACACATGCCCCCCACCCCCACACCCCCACATACACATTCACGTATGTACGCATTAACATTTGTTGTTCTTGGTTGCTTTATATGATTTTCAAGTCTAATGAAAATTAAAGAATTTTAATTGTTTATTTTGCTGTGTGGCTTATTTCAGAAACCCAAACACATTTGTCTTGAACTGGGATTGGGAATTGGGCAATTGTGTGGGAATGGGGTTAAATACAGTCGATAGACGTCTGTATTACGAACACATTGAACTTTAGGGCATGGGAGTTGCATTGGCAGTCTCTGATTAACATTGGAAAAGAAATAATTATAAATCGTATCTACCTTCGCCTACATTGCGGAATTTGAAGAATGTAATCCAAAGTTCCAAACTAAAACTATTTCTGCCACAATGTTCGAAATCATTTGAAAAACCCATGTTCACAACCATGCCGGCTGTTTATTCAAATCGAATAAGCACGTAAATAAGAAGTCGGCATTGGTGAATAAAAAACGTTTCCATAATGTGTTCGAAAATTTTTATCATGGATTGGTAGGGTAAAAAGGGGCGGAATGCAAATAATTAACAACAGCTCATTTGATTTTCAATATGTCACCTTTTTATTGTATCGAAGACTTATTTTCAGCTTCGTGCAGTGCGAGAGTTAATACCTCACATGCGGTAAATGTATTAACAAAGCAGTTAGCTCCCTTTAGCTGTAACAGACAATTGTCTTTCTCAGAATCGAAACAAATTAATTGTTTCGAGAGCCAAAGGGCGCCACTGGTTGGTACTGCAGATCTTCAGTACCGCTAATACTATAGGTTTATACCCCCACAAGTACATTAATGATTGAAACACACTGTATGATAACCACAAGCATTTTGTTCTCGTTTTGTTCAATGCAGTGCTTCTTTTAAATCAGTGGAAGGAAACACATTGAAAACTTTTCTCATCCAGTAACAAGTAACTTCGTTGGCCATCAGCCCGATTTTTGGTTAACCGATCGAGCGTTCACCTGAAAACCAATCTGCGTAACCGATTTGTGAACGGTACAAACGTTCGCCTCTTATTTCGAGGCCTGCCAAAGTGTTCTCAACATCATCAATTCTCACACCACCTAAAACTATCTTACCTCGCGAGCTACACCAGCACTTACTCAAGCTCTTAATACAGTCTCTAGACCTCAATGTTGCAGCTTTTACTTCTTTGGCCACTATGCCACTACAGTTCGCAACCGTTAACAAACTACAATCGATTCCTTACAACCCTCACAGGGTTACAACAATACGCGGACTTTCAATCTCGGTGCCTATGACCCTCGATGGCCAAGGCTAAATTTGGACCTTCTCTGAGTGCTCTCAGGCCAGCTGCCTCACAACGACCCACAGCCTTACACACCTTCGACTGGAATTGGCTGGAATGAGTTTTTCGAGAAATCTCACGATTTTTATTTAAATAGCCAGAACATTTATTCTCAATTAATCACTTCTCTTGAACATGGCCGCTTAGATCTATCTTAATTTAACACTCGCTTTAAAGTGCCTTTGAAAGACTCGCATTTTGGTATATTTTGACATTTCGGAGACAGGATGGATGCGTAATATGGGTGTGTGTCCAGAACATATGTGATGCACTGTATTCTACAATTAGATTTTAGGGAGCTCGGTGGCTCAGTAGGTAGAGGTGCAGGCTGCAAGCCGAGAGGTCCTCGCTTCGAATCCCACCTGCGGCAACCGCATTGTGTCCTTGGGCAAGACACTTCATCTCCATTGCCCGCGTGGGGGGCATGATGACGCTGTGTACTAAGGCGTACTGCACGTCGATGGTATGCTTGTCTTCAACCAATCTAACCCTGCCTGTGCTGCAGTGCGGAGTTACGATGTTGGGGAGCTGGCAGCTGCTCGTCGTTGCTCGGTAGTTCTCTCCTGGTACTCCGGCTTCCTCCACCCGTAAAACTGTCACGGTCATGATTAGCCATTGTGCATAAATATGTGACCTTAAACATCAATAAATAAATAAATTAGATTTTAACCGGATTTAATTGCCCAGATAATTATTACAGAAGAGAATATTACTATATTAGAATACTATTATACTATACTATTACTATTAGAATATTACTACTGATCTGTTATCAGAATAGCCCATATGGTGTTCAACACATACGCCATAATGGACATTAAATTTCACACGTCATTCAGAATCTCTTGAATTAACGTCAGTTTGACAAGCCTGTTTTCGGGGTCCATCACATATCTATCTTGCTTTTCATTTAACCCAGACAGAAATATTATCGAAAATATTTACACTTTTATACAACAAAATCGCAACTTTTGGCTATCACCTTGACAGATTCTCATTGAAATATAAGCCCTGTGCTGGTTAACCAGTTACATGTACTGATGATTGGCATGTGGAAATGTTTTGTATTAATGGTTCTAGACTTGTAATGAGAAATAAGCAGAACAGCATTCTGAGTCACAGTGTTCATGTATATCTTTTTTGGGTAGTGAGATTCTACACCGTACAGTGTTGTGGGAGGATCACAGAAAGACAGTTTCAACCAAAAATAGCATTTCAGTTTCAATGTTCTTGCATTTCTTTTCTGATGGGTGAAATCCTAGAGAGGCTGAGCAGTGGGTAGGAAAACAGAAAGATAATTTTGACTGAAGTCTGAATCACCATCCCCTCCCTAAGCCATGATCCAGTCAAAATTCTCTGTCCATTTTTGTTATTACAGTACTGCCCTTGTACATGTACATGTGTATGTGAATATCTATGTAATTTATGCAATCTTTACTTTTTTCAGTTTGCTGCAGGATTCACACAGATTAAAGTTTTCAGATGTCAAAAATGTTTAAAATAAAAGTATTTAGAGGAAAGAAAAAATCTGAGGGTGAAAATGGAGATGGTACTGGTATGGTGATATCTGAGCCGTACAACTTCAAACAGAATATTCATGTTGGATTTGATGAAGAGACTGGTTCATTTCAGGGCTTACCACCAGCATGGGATGGATGGCTCAAGGGAGCGAATATCAGGTGCATGTTACATGTATACTGTGTTTACCATTATCCAAGTTTTCCAAATATTCATTACCCTTTTTTTTCAAAAAGCGGGAGATATTAAATTCGGGGTGTCCTTCTGTCCTTCCGTGTTTTTCGTTTCCAGACTCTAACTTTCCTTACAGTGACCGGATTTCGATGAAATTTGGGTAGTAGATCACTTTCATCAATTGTGGGAACAAGTTCGAATGTGGGCATTTTCCAAGCATATTTAATTGGGTTGCTGAAATTTGATTTGCTGACGGTTTCCAGACTCCAACTTTCCTTAAAATCAACCGATTTCGATAAAATTTCATATGTGGTTTACTTTTATCAATACCTAGTTCAAGTTCGAATGTGGGAAATTTTGTGCCGAAAACTCTGGCCCAATATTTTTCAAATGTTGGGTAAATGTTTATTACCTAATGTCAATTCAGATTTGTTCAAATGAAGTTGCCCCTCCTCCTGGGTGGGGCCATGCCCCCAAGGGGCACCAAAATCTTTGAAAATCTTCTCCTCATGAACCAGCAGTAGCAGAGATTTGATATATGGTATGCAGCTTCCTTTTAAGGTGTAGACTCAGATTTGTTCAAGAGAAGTTGATGGGCTATATTTAGCGTCGTTATGGGAGGGGAAAAATTTTTGGCCCCGTCCGATATTTCTGTTTTCCGAACCGAGAGGCTGATTTGAACCAATTTTTTTGTGAGGGCTTATTGGGTCATAAGTGCCTAATTTATGTCAATTTTTTTTTCCTGTAACCCCATGGGAACCGCAGGAGCTAAAAATAGAAAAACTACATGGCACTGAGAATTTTTATTTGGTGTGAAGCTTCCTTAGGACCAACAGAAAGGATTGGTCTAAAAAAATTGCCATCGGTTTTATCATAGGGAACAGTTACGGGACTTTGAAAAGTGCTGAGTCAGCACTTTTTAACACTGGTGGGCAATGGGAAAACATAAAATCTTCTTCTCCAGATCCAGCAGGCAGAATCTTTTGATATTTGGTATGCAACATTGTAGGGTGGATCTGATTCAATTTTGTTCAAATCGGCCCCCTGGGTTGATATTTGGGCTCAGTATAGGAGCCCGAATTCGAACTTAGTGCATGTCAGGCAAATTTCTTAAAAAATCTTCTCCAGATCCAGCAGGCAGAATCTTTTGATATTGGGTATGCAGCATGCTTAGGGGGTGAGATTCATGTTTGTTCAAGCCAAGTCCCTGGGTTCATATTTGGGCTGACTGTGGTAGCCCAAATTACAACTTAGTTCAAAATGTGGAAGTTTCTTAAAAAATCTTTTTCTTCAGATCCAGCAGTCGGAATGTTTTGATATGTGGTGTGTAGCATTCTTGGGGAGGGGGGGGGGGGGGGGATTCAAGTTTGTTAAAGCCAGGTCCCTGTGTCCATATTTGGGCTCCCTGTGAGAGCCTGAATTATAACTTAGTCAATATGAGGAATTTTTCTTTAAAAATCTTCTTCAGATCCAGCAGTCAGAATGTTTTGATATTTGGTGTGCAGCATCCTTAGGGGGGTGAGATTCAAGTTTGTTAAAGCCATGTCCCTGTGCTCATATATGGGCTCCCTGTGGGAGCCCGAATTATAACTTGGTTCAATATGAGGAATATTCTTTAAAAATCTTCTTTTTTTTTTAAGATCCACTGGTCAGAATCTTTGGATATTTAGTATAAGCTTTTCTTAGGAGGAGCAGATACAACTTGTTGAAATCAATTCTCTGGGTTGATATTTAGGCTACCATGTCAGGTGAGTGCCTCAGGCCCCCTGAGGCCTCTTGTTTCATTTTTTGTCTCAAAAACATAGGTCATGACCCTCATTGGAATGAGCTCAACGAGCTCGTTCCAACGAGGGGTCATAACCCATGTTTTTGAGACAAAAAATGAAAAAAATAATGAAAATTAATTGCTTTTTTTTTTGTAAGTTTGCTGGCTGGTTTCGACTGTCACGTTGGGTAAAGGGTTAACTATTTCAGCAAACTGAATTACTATTGGGGTCCTGCAAATCTCAAATTTTAAGTTGAATGGAATCTGTCTGAGAATTACAAATCAAATCTCACTGCTTTTCAAGCAATCAAACATGTTGATAATGTACATGTACCTTATACATTCGAGTCCTATTAATTGGCACTTTGCCAGTGAGAATTATTCTGTTAATAGGAATATTCAGTTAACAGGGATTTGATCACATTCCTGTATTCTAGACATGAACAGAGCATTTATTCTATTATATATTGTTTGACAGAGCTCAAGGAGCTCTGTCAAACAAGATACAATTGATTAGATGCTTGCATTTGGATGTACTGAGGCCCTATTTGGGCAATATGCAAGGGTAATTCAGTGATTGTCAGTGTAATTGACATATTGCAAGACTTTTTATTCAATTAACAGGAGTTTGCTCTATAACCTATTTGCAATTAACAGGGCAAATTTGTACTGAATATATGGTACATGGTTTTGTGTTTAGAAATTACATTCACTTAACAGAGATATTCCATTAAAAGATATTCAATTAAGTTTGCTCCACTGTACCATGATTGTTCTGAATGTGAATTATGTTTTAGAACATTGTGTAAGAATGCATCTGATTAGACATCTGAGTGACGTTATGGCATGAATGAAATGCTTCGGCACATAACAGTGTCAAACAAAAATTGGAACAAGCTCGTCATAAACTATGTTTTTGAGACAAAAAATGAAATAAAATAGTTATTCAAGAATCTTTTTTGCAAGTGTCGTCTGCTTTTAATGTTAGGTTGTGGTATTAATACAGAATTCAACTTGAGTGGAGAATGGGGTACTGGAATTGACTGCAGAACAAATCAAAGAGAACATTTGGGTAGCTGATAAGAGATTGTGAACATTGCTGCAATTTTAAAATTTACCCACCTCTTCCTCTTGAATCCATTCGAATTATTGGGGCATCATCAAATCGAATTATGAAGCTTTACATGGCTTTAGTGCATACAGTATTAGCACAAAAGGGGGCAACATATAAGAAACTTTCTATTAAAAGTCAATTTTTAGCTTAACTTGACATAGTCAAGATAAGCTATTGCCATCACGCGTGCGGAAGTCTGTTAGTCTGTGAGTCTGTTAGTCTGTGACGTCTGTTCACATTTTCCTTTAGCACGGGCTACACCCCGCAGTTCTTGTCTGATCGTCACAAAATTTCATATGCAGGTTTGGGGTCATGTCTAGATGCGAACGTCCCCTTTTGGTCGCGATCGTGCAACCGGTATGGCTGCCCGAGCCCAAAACCTGAAAACCATTAGCACAGTCTACAGGTCGTATTTATGAAGGGATTTCATTGTAACTTGGTAGGATGCCTCTGTATAATGCCTAGATGAGAACGTCCCCTTTTGGGCATGATCTATCAACCTTGATGGCTGCCCAAGCCCGAAACCCAAAAACTTTTAGCACAGTCTGCAGGTCATGTTTAATGTGGAGGGATTTCATTGTAACTTGGTAGGATGACTCCTTATGATGTCTAGATGACATTTTCCCCATGTGGGCATGATCTGCCAACCATGATGACAGCCCGAGCCCAAAACCCAAAAACCTTTAACACAGTCTACAGGTCATATTTATTGAGGAATTTCATTGTAACTTGGTGGGTTGACTTCATACAATGTCTAGATGAGAAAGTCCCCTTTTGGACGTGATTGGGCAACTTTGACGGCTAAAGGTGCCCGGAGCCCGAAAACCTTTAGCACAGTCTACAGGTCATATTTATGAAGGGATTTCATTGTAACTTGGTAGGATGACTCCAAATAATGTCTAGATGAGAAAGTCCCAATTTGGTCATGATCATTCAGCCTTGATGGGTGCCCGAGCCCAAAAACCTTTAGCATAGGCAAAAGGTTATATTTATAGAAGGATTTCATTGTAACCTGTTAGGTTGACTCCATATAATGCCTAGATGATGACATCCCTTTTTGGTCGTGATTGGTCAACTGTGATGGCTACAGGTGCCCGAAGCCCGAAAACCTTGAGCACAGTCTACAGGTCATATTTATGAAGGGATTTCATTGTAACTTCGCAGGATAACTCCAGATGATGCCCAGATGAGATTGTCCCCTTTGGTTGCGATCATTCAACCATGATGGCTGCCCGAGCCCGAAAACCTTTAGCACAGTCTGCAGGTCATATTTATGAAGGGATTTCATTGTAACTTGATAGGTTGACTTCATATAATGTCTAGATGAGAACATCCCCTTTTGGACATGATTGGGCAACTTTGACGGCTAAAGGTGCCCAAAGCCCGAAAACCTTTAGCACAGTCTACAGGTCATATTTATGAAGGGATTTCATTGTAACTTGGTAGGATGACTCCAAATAATGTCCAGATGAGAACGTCCCCTTATGGTCACGATCATTCAGCCTTGATGGGTGCCCGAGCCCAAAAACCTTTAGCATAGGCAAAAGGTTATATTTATAGAAGGATTTCATTGTAACCTGTTAGGTTGACTCCATATAATGCCTAGATGATGACATCCCCTTTTGGTTGTGATTGGTCAACTGTGATGGCTACAGGTGCCCGAAGCCCGAAAACCTTGAGCACAGTCTACAGGTCATATTTGTGAAGGGATTTCATTGTAACTTTGCAGGATCACTCCAGATGATGCCCAGATGAGATTGTCCCCTTTGGTTGCGATCATTCAACCATGATGGCAGCCCGAGCCCGAAGCCTGAAAACCTTTAGCACAGTCTACAGGTCATATTTATTAAGGGATTTCATTGTAACTTGGTAGGTTGACTTCATATAATGTCTAGATGAGAACGTCCCCTTTGGATGCAATTGGGAAACTGACGGCTACAGGGGCCCGAAGCCCGAAAACCTTTAGCACAGTCTAAAGGCCATATTTATGAAGGGATTTTAATGTAACTTGATAGGATGACTAATTTTGGAATAATTTCACTGTAACTTGGTAACTTTTGTTGATATACGTTAACTGTGAGGGCCACATACATTAACTGTGAGGTCATATTAACCCACCCCTCAGCTCTTTAGTACAGTGTACACCTCATATTATTTTTATCATAAACATAGCATACAGGGAACAGAAATGAACATATTCCCAATTATCACAATTCTTGTCTTATTTCATAATCCTTTCATAAACATTGAACATTATCCTTTTCATCAAACACAACACACAAGTTAAGCTACAGTGTCATTGACACTTTCATTATTTAAGTCATGATACATGTATGTTATGCAGCAATTCCATTGTTAGCATTGTGTCCGAATTTTATGATCATTGGAATGTATGTTACACATGAAGTTATAATTATGCTGTC
This sequence comes from Pictodentalium vernedei, assembly GCA_031216915.1. NCBI lineage: Eukaryota > Metazoa > Mollusca > Scaphopoda > Dentaliida > Dentaliidae > Pictodentalium > Pictodentalium vernedei. Next base: position 443,123,893 of record CM062296.1, on the reverse strand, counting down.
ACAATTCATTTCATGCCATTTTGTGCATTTTGCAATTGATAAATTTTGTCATTTGGAGTGGAGCCTTTTAATTGGATGTTTCTCAACTGAATACAACTTCCCAGCACAAAACCATTTTTGTGCTGGGAGGTTGTATTCAGTTGAGAAATATCCAACATGTTGATGGATATCTCTCAACTGAATACAACTGAGAGATATCCATCAACATGTTAATTACATATAGGTTACAGAGTAAATTCCTGTTAACTGGACAAAAATCTTGCAATCTGTCAAGAATTTACCCGGACAATCACTGAATTCGTCTTGTTTATACATGGAGATCTTCATGTATTTGGCAGTGTGCAAAATTTGACGAGAATGCTTGTTTCGTTCGCACGGTGGTTCGCAAATTTAAATCTATGCGAATGGATTGCCGATTAGCCAAACATTGCATCTTGAATGGTAACTTAACTGTTAGAATACTAAATTTTTTTTCTATGCCTCAAGATTTGTTCACTCATTTTTTTCTTGTTACAATTAATGGGAGAGTGCCTATATATAGGCACTCTCCCATAAATTGTAACAATGCAAATTGACGGAAATGAAGTAGTTTTACTTCCGAGATAATATAAAAGACACCCACAGAATAAAGCCCAAATATTGGCTTCTAGCACACTGTCAGTATAGCAGCCTTTTATGTGTCTTGATAGATTTTGTCTTGAGAGGCTTTGTATATTTCAATTCCACGCAATGTATGAATACTTGTTAATGATAAAAAGGAAGTTTCCCAAGAATTTTTATGTAGCCAAGCATTTGGTTAGCCATCTCCAAACCACGTAAACGGTCAGTCAGTCAGAGTCATTTTTGAAATTTTGCACACTGATTTGGCCTCAGAACAATGTCATGTACATTAAATACAGGAATTTAATCTCTATTATATCTTGTTTGACAGAGTTCCATGAACTCTGTCAAACAAGATAAAATAGAATGAATGCTCAGTTTATCTCGAGAATCTCCTTTCGAAACCTTGGGAAGTCCAGCATTGCCTGTTCACTGCAGTAAACAGGTTCTTTTTTACTGGTAAAATAGGACCCAATCACCAGTGCTTGTGAGGTGCAAACCCTCTCTAAAATGGGCAACATGGCTTATTAACGCTCACCCCTGGTCTTGAGTTGATACTCGTGTTGTGGTCATGATTAACCATTGTGCAAAAATATGTGCCCTTAACCCTTTGAATGCCAGAGGCTGATTTACCGGCCCGGGGACACGGTATGTCATACTTTCATTAAGTAGGATGCCTGCCAAGTTAAAGGTGGGATAGACCAATCAATATTTTCAATGTGCAGCCCAAGGTCTCTTCTAATTGCTGCTTATGAACTGACATGGAAGATACCACCAGGGCTCAAAGGGTTAAACACCAAAAAATAAATAAATAAATAACCATTATCTGGGGTGGAAGTTCTCTAAAGTGGGCAACATGAGTATAAACAATCTGCTAAACATGATGGTGTGGTGTGCAGTAGCCTAAGATGCTAAAAGTGAACAAGTAAATAAATAGAATAGCCTCTAGAATACAGGAAAATAACCAGTATACATGTGCCTGCCAATTGGCTACTCCTGTCAATTGAATAATTTTCATTGGGAAAGTGGCTATTCAATTAACAGGGCTCCAGCATATTACATCCTACCCTATGTTTAATCAAATTGCTCGTCTGAGCGATCGATTTGGACTTCCGTGTTGTATCCTTGGGCAAGGCACTTCACCCCGATTGTGCACATGGGGGCATGATGACGCTGTGTACTAAAGCGTACTGCATGTCGATGGTGCGCATGTGTTCAACCAATCTAACCCTCCCTATGCTGCAGTGCAGAGTTACAATGTTGGGGAGCTGACAGCTGCACGTCGTTGCTCGGTGGCTCTTTCCGGGTACTCCGGCTTCCTCTACCCATAAAATTGTCACCGACACGATATGACCTTGCCTGTTAAAGTTTCGTTATACCCTAATAAATAAATAAATAATTCAAATTGCTTTGAGTGGTTCCATTCATGAATAACAAATTATAAACTGTCATGCTGAAAGCTTTCTGGGACTTTAAGAATATCTCTTTATCATCTTCAGACAAAAAGAGCCTTTGAACAATAAATGTAACTGAATAGAGCACAACACATAGATATGTTTAAGTAGGGTTCCTATGCAATACTGGAAAAGTGGTTCTGTCTTTTCCAGTCCTGGAAAAATACTGGAGACATGATCTCAAGTTGGTAAATACTGGAAATATACTTCAGTTGTAGTTTTCGATACCCCTAACCTAATTTACCACTCCAAACAAACTCTTGCTAATTTGATAAATTAAAGTTGTTTGGCATAGATAATGCTTGGTACTATTCATTGCACACGTGTCTTCAATTTCTCAGTGAATTTTGAAAACCTGTTGATTACATCTTCTGAAATATGGTATATGCCTTTGTTATCACAAGTTTAACCCTTTACCCAACGTAAAGGCCAAAACCGGCCGGCGCTATTCACAAAAATCGACAATTAATTTTCATTATTTTTTTCATTTTTTATCTCAAATACATGGGGGCGCGGTGGCTCAGTTGGTAGAGGTGCAGGCTGCAAGCCGAGGGGTCCTCGGTTCGAATCCCACCTGCGGCAACCGCGTTGTGTCCTTGGGCAAGACACTTCACCCCGATTGCCTACATGGGGGCACGATGACGCTGTGTACTGAGGCGTACTGCACGTCCATGGTGCGCATGTCTTCAACCAATCTAACCCTGCCTGTGCTGCGGTACAGAGTTCAGAGTTACGATGTTGGAGAGCTGACAGCTGCTCGTCGTTGCTCGGTGGTTCTCTCCGGGTACTCCGGCTTCCTCCACCCGTAAAACTGTCACGGTCACGATTAGCCATTGTGCATAAGTATGTGACCTTAAACACCAATAAATAAATATAAATAAATATATCTCAAATACATAAGTTATGACCCCTCTTTGGAACGAGCTCATTCCAAAGAGGGTTCATAACCTATGTTTTTGAGAAAAAATATGATAAAAATTAACTATTCAAGAATTTTGTTTGCAAGTGTTGTCAGCTTTTCATGTTAGGTAAAGGGTTAAGTAGTTGTGTAGTCAAGAACTTTAAATACGGTACTAAAAAATTCCCAATGGATACAGGAAATGTACTGGAAAAGTACTTGAATTTCAAATTTAAGTGTACAAACTCTGTTTAAGGACTTTCTGGATAGTTCCAATTTCAGGGCTCAAATTCACGCGAGAATCAGAATTGCACATGAATCTCACAAAGAAACAATGAGAATGAACTTTGATTCTCTCAGAATACTCATTTGATTCTTGTCCTAGATTCTGAAAGTATTTTAAAGCCCTGGAGAGTGGAGGGGGGGGGGGGGGCAGTAGGTAGAGGTGCAGGCTGCAAGCTGAGAGGTCCTTTGTTCAAATCCAACCTGCGGCAACTGCATTATGTTCTTGGGCAAGACACTTCACTCCCATTGCCCACATGGGGGCACAGTGGCATTGTGTACTAAGGCGTACTGCACGTCAAAGATGCACCTGTCTTCAACCAATGCTAACCCTTCTTGTTTGGAGTTAGTATGTTGGGGAGCTGACAGCAGATTCAAGTTTGTTGAAATCGGCCCCCTGGATTCATATTTGGGCTCACTATAGAAGCCCGAATTTGAACTTAGTGCATTTCAGGCAAATTTCTTAAAAAATCTTCTTCTCAAGATCCAGCAGACAGAATCTTTTGATATTTGGTATGAAACATTGTGGGGTGGATCTGATTCAAGTGTGTTCAAATTGGCCCCCTGGATTCACATTTGGGCTCAGTATAGAAGCTTGAATTTGAACTTATGCATTTCAGGCAAATTTCTTAAAAAATCTTCTCCTCCAGATCCAGCAGGCAGAATCTTTTGATATTTGGTATGCAACATTGTGGGGTGGATCTGATTCAAGTTTGTTCAAATCGGCCCCCTGGGTTCATATTTGGGCTCAGTTTAAGAGCCCAAATTTGAACTTAGTGCATTTTAGGCAAATTTTTTTAAAAATCTTCTTCTCAAGATCCAGCACGCAGAATATTTTGATATTGGGTATGCAGCACCCTGGGTTCATATTTGGGCTCACTTTGTTCAAAATGAGGAATTTTCTTTAAAAATCATCTTCTTCAGATCCAGCAGTTGGAATGCTTTGATATTTGATATGCAGCATCCTTAGGGGAGTGAGATTCAAGTTTGTTCAAGCCATGTCCTTAGGTGCATATTTGGGCTCACTATGGGAGCCCGAATGATAACTTACTTCAAAATGAGGAATTTTCTTTAAAAATCTTCTTCAGATCTAGCAGTCAAAATGTTTTGATATTTGGTATGCAGCATCCTTGGGGGGTGAGATTCAAGTTTGTTCAAGCCATGTCCCTAGGTCCATATTTGGGCTCACTGTGGGAGCTTGAATTGTAACTTAGTTCGAAATGAGGAATTTTCTTAAAAAATCTTCTTCTTCAGATCCAGCAGTCGGAATGTTTTGATATGTGGTGTGTAGCATCCTTAGGGAGGTCAGATTCAGCTTTGTTAAAGCCAAGTCCCTGGGTCCATATTTGGGCTTCCTGTGGGAGCCTGAATTATAACTTAGTCAATATGAGGAATTTTTCTTTAAAAATCTTCTTCAGATTTAGCAGTCGAAAATGTTTTGATATTTGGCATGCAGCATCCTTAAGGGGTGAGATTCAAGTTTGTTCAAGCCAAGTCCCTGGGTTCATATTTGGGCTCACTGTGGGAGCCCGAATGATAACTTAGTTCAAAATGAGGAATTTTCTTTAAAAATCTTCTTCTTCAGATCCAGCAGATGAATGCTTTTGATATTTGGTATGCACCTTCCTTAGGGGGGTAAGATTCAAGTTTGTTCAAGCCATGTCCCTAGTTCCATAAAATTTGTCTCTCATGACTTCATTCCTTTGTAGTGTTGATGAACCATGTCTAACTGAATGTGACCCCAAATACTTCTTTGAACCACTTTGGCCGGTGAGCGATTAAGGCTCTTTGGGGCCTCTTGTATTATTTAACCCTTTACCTAACATAACGGCCAGTGCTATTCTAAAAAATCGGCAATTAATTTTCATTATTTTTTCATTTTTCGTCTCGAAACCATAGGCTATGACCCCTCATTGGAACAAGCTTGTTGAGCTTGTTCCAATGAGGGATCATAACCTATGTTTTTGAGACAAAAAATGAAAATAATAGTTAGTTATGAATTTTTTTTTTGCAATTGTTGTCTGCTTTTCATGTTAGGTGAAGGGTTAAAAAAAAACAATGAAGTCCCAATTACACCCATGGGAAAGCGTCTTCGTTGGCATGCACAGATACACGACCCAGTTGTTGATTGTATAATTCAGTTGTGAAAGTATCGTTTATAACAGGGACCAGCCTAGGGGGGAATTTTAGGGAGACTTCATGTCTCCCTCCAGAAAAAATAGGGAGACTGCAGAGTCAAGTAGGGAGACTTAATAGGCAAGTGGAGAAAATTAAGAATATTTATGTACCACCCCCTGCCGCCCCTTCATATTTTCAGCTTGTGGTCCTCCATTAACATCCGATTAATCCAGGCCCAGTTGTCTATGATGCATCTATGCCAGGTTAAAAAATCACAAAGTAATTATTGACTGAAAATCCCCCACTGCTACCCTCTCCTTCATGACCCCTCCCCTCTTCTTCATTCCAATCCCTTCCCCCCCCACCCCCAGCACCCTCCTGTGGTTGCCTTTCACGAAAGTCTACCAAGCTAATAATTTCCTAAGTCTGAAAATGTGAACAGGACCAGATGTAAGAAGGTTGCTTGGAAGGTACTTTGTTAGTTAATAAACAAAATACATTACATGCTGTGGTCGAGTATTTTGTAAAATAAATGTAATTCCGGTGTCATTCCGCGTCATTCCAGTGTTTAGGAGGACCCCTTTTTCAAGATCCTTCCTATGCACACTTGTGCCCTGTACAAAGCTTTTCATGTCATTACTAAAGCTTTTTTCATGTGTTTCAATTCCATTCGTGTTTTTCTGGGAATAGACGGCCCAATAGTTAACAGACGTCAGCAAAACGAAATAAAAATACAGAGTTAGAAAATACGTCCGTTGTGTATACATTTTCGGCATCCTAAGCGAAGTAACCTACTTTCAAACTGGGTTATTTTGTTGAGTCATGTAAGTCACTTATTTTCGTTTCGACACTTGAAGCTCCGACTGAAACGGAACAAAATAGAAATAAAAAATCCACAAAAAGCGACAATGCAACAATGGACAATTGATTGTCATGTGATTTCAAATAAATGGTCGCTTATTTGACGAATGAAAATGCCCATTTATCACACACTCAAGCACATTCGATTCTTGAAAAAAAATGTTTTTATGTAAACCTCGGATCACTCAGTTCAGCCTTTTTCTCATTTTGGCCAATTTTTAGAGGGCGCCTTGTAATCACCCAGACTATTTTTCTAGGCGACTTTGGGCTTGGAAGGGTGACATAATCGCCCTAGTCGCCCTCACGGCTGGTCCCTGATTTATAATCAAACCCAGAAATCCCAGTAAATCACACTTTGGAAAGTAAAATACAAATATGAGTGTGTTTTTTTTACTACAGAACATGTACTTGTGGCACTCACAAAGGTATATCAGAACTCTTAAATTCTAAAAATTTAAGAACCGAAAATGTTGAGTCGAATTGATTATAGGATTTTGAATCGAAATCTTGTCAATCTAATTAACTCAAGTATTGTATTTAATGGCAACTCATATGGTTAGGCAAGTCATTCAGAAATGTGGTATATTCCAAAAGGGAATCAAAGTAGTTTTGGAATGGGAACCTCCTTGAACTTTTCTTCTACCATCAGGTCTCCTATACAAGAGGCCTAATGAAAGAAGTGGAGTTCAAGAGTGGACACTTGTCAGGATTTTGTGAACATCTTGACGATTCAATAATTTCTGAATTGGCACAACTCAGCTTGAATTGGATTGAATCATGACAATTTTGAGTGGAATGAGGAAGCTTTGCATTTTGTGAACATCTTGACGATTCAATAATTATTGAATTGGTACAACTCGGCTTGAATCGGATTGAATCCCGATAATTTTGAGTGGAATTATGAAGCTTTGCAGGTCCCCGTTCAACAGATTTTTTCTCTTTTACTGCAGTTCTGGCCAATAAACTATCTATTCATGTTCTCTGCTCTGTGTAGCCACGCTAACTTCGTCTGTACATCAAAAATTATTCTGCAGACTGATCTTGTTCATACTATACACAACGATCGCTTATTGGCGAATGGTATGTCATGACCTTGGACATAAATCATTTTTACAAAGTCAAGATCATTCGCTTGTTTTTCCCTCCATTGTAACATTATCCATTCCTTAGAAAATTATTTAATGGATTGATCTTCACACAATGATTACTTATGACCCAAGAGTGCATCATGTCCTTGTCTGTAGGTTATATCTCAAAGGTCAAGAATACAGATCATCTGTTTGTTTCTCCTTTTAACCTTGTCCAGTGCATAAAAAGTATTCAGTGGATTGATCCTGTTCACACAATGATTGCCTATTTCCCAAGAGTGTGTCAATACCTTGATGCAAGTTCATAGCTGAAAGATCAAGGTTAGAGACTGTTCCATTGTTTGTTCCTCCATTTGAACTTTGTCTGGTTCCTTAAAAATTATGCAGGTGACTGATTTTGTCCGTACTCCACACAGTGACTGCTTAAGACTTGACGGTGTATCATGACCTTGACTCAAGGTCATAACTTAAAGGTGAAGGTCAGAGACCATTTGTGTGTTTCTAACTTTGTCTGGTCCAGAAAAATTGATTCATTGCTCAGATCTTGTTCATACTTCATTTAATGGTTGCTCTTGAGTGAAGTGTGTCGTTCATACTTCACTCCATGCTAGCTTTTGAATTGAGTGTGTTATTACTTTTCCCAAGCATATAACTTCAAGGCCACAAAACTTTCACCACTCACGACATGTGCCAAAACAAAATAAATATTTACATACCTGTACATAATCTATTTTCACTGAAATTCTCACAGTGGCATTTCCTTGAGGTTATCACCATTGTATGACAACTATCATCATAATGCCTTACCTTTGGCCTCATATTTAGGAAGTATCCGTCAGCTCTGCTGATATTTTCTTGTTTTTTTCGTGGACAGGGAAGTTTCTTTTTTCTGGCAATATGAGATATTCTGTTTTCACTATTTTAGCAAAGAAGAGCAAAGAGAACATCCAGAGGCTGTGTTAGCAGCCCTGAAAACTTTCCAACAGTCTATTAAAAAGCGTGCATCTGACAAAGTTCTCCGAATTGCAACAACAATAGATGAATCTTCCGATGATGAGCTTGATGAAGGATCACCTCTCCCACTTCCAGAATCTTCTCTTTGCCCTACAGCTCCACCACCTCCTACAAAACCTAAGAACCTACAGTCGTCAAAAAAGGAGCAGAATAAAAAGACTAAAGATGACAAGCAAGATGTGAGTAGAAAAATATTTTATCACATGATCACGATTAAACAGCTCATTTTGGAAATATTGTCCACAACACGTCTAATAAAGGTCTGCTGTCAGAAGTCAATGTGACGTAACATTGTGATTGAGTTGGTTTCAAAGAATAATCAAATTAAACTTCTCTTTATTAGTTCTCTCTATAGTAGTTCCCTTTTCTGAAAGTCAAGGGGGCTATACCATCCCTTGGGCATCTGTCATCTTATATCAATTGTTTGTTACATTCCTGTCTTCTTCATCAGAACCACTATCCTACATGGAAATCAAGCAAGACTTGGCTGTTTGTACCGGGCTAGTCAGTTTCAGAGCCAACAGTTACTCGACATCGCTCAGTGATTCTCTCCAGGTGTTCCAGCTTCCTCCAACCCTAAAACTGTCCTAAAACTGTCTGACATGATATAACTGTTGCTAATAAAAGTGTTGTTAAACACTGATAAAATAAATAAATGAAACAAACAAACAAAGTATATGTATTTATGCAGAAGAATTAGAATTCTTAATCTGACATGACTAACCGACGGCACTTGCAAAAAAATAATTGAATAACTAAAAACATTTTGAAGAAATTGCTCTATTAAAAGCTTTTGGCCAAAGGCCTTCATCAGTTTTGCTAGCTTCAGAAAATACTACATACTTGGTTGAATGCAAATTTCACAAAGCCATAAGCTTTTAATAGAGCTATTTCTTCATTTAATACTTGGGTCCATTTATCTGGACCCTATGGAACAGATTAAAAAAATTTTGTTTTGCCTAAAAACATAGCTTATGACTCCTCATTGGAATGAGCTTGATGAGCTTGTTCCAATGAGGGGACCGTAAGCTACTGTTTTGGAGGCAAGAATAATTTGAAGAATTATTAAAATAATAAAATTTAAATAGTGATTATTGTGAATAGAAATCCAGATGACATTGTTACTGTGTTTAAAGTGTTGTTGGGCAACTCAGGCACCTATTGGCAGAGAATATGGGCCATGAGCTAAGAAAAGGGACCTTTGGGGTAAAAAAATCATACTTGAGTTAATTTCACATCTTTAATCTCTGGAAAACAGCCTTTTCAACAATGTTTATTTCAAGATTATCTGACAATTAGGAATAGGCCAAAATGGGGTGTCAAAAAACTCAATAAGTTAGATTGACCATTTGACGTTTCAGCGTAATACCCATGAAATCCGTATGTGCGACCTCATCGATATTGATAATGAAAACGGGAACCAATGCCCAATGTTGACAAACAATTGATGTTTACAGACAGTACCAAGTTGTTCCTTTTAAAAAAGTAAAGTATTAGGGAACACAGATCACACAGATCGCACAGATCACCATACACGCTCGCACTGCGGATATATTTTCATTGTGTGACTGGGAGAAGAATAATCTCGAATAGAATTGGGTAAGAATTTTTTTAAATTTTCATCAGTAGAGAAATATTTTACAACTCTCCCTACACCCACCCCATAAACTATACTGAAATGGAAATGATATAACTAATAAATTAGAAAAAAAATAAACAGATCAGTGTTTTAACAGATTTCAGAACAAAACAATTAATTGATGTTTTTCTTTTGATACATTGTTGTTTCAGAACATTGTGTAATAATAAACTCAAATGACAGCAGTAGAAATTTAATGAAACATAAAAAAGAAAAAAAACACAAAAAACAACCACAAAACAAGTACACCCCACCCACAACTACACCTCCACACTCTTTTGAGCTATAGGAACAGGGTGGGTAAGAAAGTTGTTCTGCTGGGAGTCTCCTATCCCAATCTTTCATTGACGTTTGGTGTCCAAAGAAAGTTCTGATAAAATTGAAGTGTTCCTCTGAGCTCGTACCCCAACCCACACAGTAAGCAAAGAAAATTTGATCGAAAATATAATGATTGAAAATGCAAAAGACAGATGATCATCGCAAATGAACTTTTCAACCAGAGATTTGTAAACTTTACATAAAGAAAACATCAACAGACACACGCCTGTATCACCGACGTTTTTACGGTTATGTCTGATTTGCACAAATGATAAAAGGTCCTTTGTGAATATGTATTTTCAAAAGTAATTCCAGGCACACTAATCCAAACATCTAACCACTCCAGCAGCCACCCACCCACACATCAGTGAGAAATTCTGGATGCAGTAAGTCTCTGCCTGGACAGTTTTGCTGTAACATAACCATTTACTTTCATTATCAAATCCAAGTTACAACTGACATACTTTTATGAGTTTATTACAACTTGAGGAAGGTGGGTGTTGGGAAGCTAGGTTGAGTTTGAGCAATTTCTGCTGTTAACATTTGCTAATTCGTCCAGAACTGAGATCTTCCCATAAAAGGATAAATATTGCTTTCTTGACTTTGGAAAATCGTAGCTGCATATCGTATAATACATTTATATATTGCAAAGAGCTATCTGAGAGCTTTCCAACAGTGCATTGTACATCAATTGCCTTCCGTGAACCTACTGCAGTTATGCATCAATATTTCCCTTTGGCACTCCCTGTAGTGCACATTTATGATCGGATCACTTTGAAACCTGGTGTGTCTATTTGGGGTGACCTATAGATGGGAGCTATCCTTTTTCGTCTATTTTCATCAAAAACTGTTGCAGCAGCCAACTACCTTTGAACTTAGTTTAGTTACACCTTAATATTTCCCTTTGGCACACCCAACAGGGAACATTTATGACCATGCAGTGCACATTTTTGACTGGATTGGTTTGAAACTTGGTGTGCTTGTTTGGGGTGACCTCTAGATAGGAGCAATCCATTTTCTTCTATTCCTGTCAAAAAATGTTGCAGCTGGCAACAATTTTTGAACTTAGTTTAGATAGACCTTAATATTTCTCTTTGGCATACTCTACAGGTCAGGGAACATTTATGATTGGATTGCATTGAATCCTTGTATGCTTGTTTGGGGTAACCTCTAGATAGGAGCTTTTTATTTTCTTCCTTGTCCGTCAAAAAATGTTTGCCATTGGCAACGACCTTTGATGAACTTAGTGCAGTTATGCATCAATATTTCCTTTTGACACACCCTGCAGGATACATTTATGATTGGATCGCCTGGAAACTTGGTGTGGGGTGACATCTACATGGGACATGTCGATCTTCTTACATTTCTGTTGAAAAATGTTGCCGCTGACCTTTGAACTTAGTTTAGTCAAGTTTAGTCAGACCTCAATATTTTCGTTTGACACACCCTTCAGGGAACATTTATTATCACTTTCAAACTTGGTATGTGTGTTTGGGGTGACCTCTAGATGTGAGCTATTGATTTTTTATCATTTCCATTAAAAATTATTGTCTTTATCACCAGCCTTTGAACTTACTGCATTTGTGCAGCAACTTATCCCTTTTGCACTCTGCACGGTATATGTATGAATTTCCAGAAAAAAGAAAAAAAAAACATTGCCACAAGCAATGACCTTCAAACTTCCATTGGCATGCCTCAGAGGCACATTCATTATCAGGTTGTTTGGAAATTTTGTATGCTTATGCAGGGTGACAAAGATAGGAGCTATTGAATTTCTTTTCATTTCCATCAAAAACTGTTGCTATAAGCAACTATCTTTGAATTTATTGCATTTGTGCATAAACATTCTTCTTTGACATGGCCTACAGGGCACATTTATGTTAGGTTTGTTTTTGAACTTGGTGTGCTCATTAGGCAGGTAAGAGCTATTGATTAGCATTCATTTCTGTCAAAAAAAGTTGCTGTTTACAATAACCTCTGAAAACTGCATTTGTGTATCAACATTCTTCCTTTAGACAGCCTTACAGTTTACATTTAAAAAGGCATGAATTGTTCTGACATTGTGCACACACAATGCTGTTATGTTTAAATTTCACCAAATAACATTGGTACCAATGATCTTCAGTGTTTCCATTTCATTTATAACTTACCAAGTTCAAGTTTTTCAAGTTGAGTTAGTGTCATTGACACTCTCATTTATCATTTTCATTTCTTTGGCAGAGGTCCGTGAGCATTTGTCAGACAAGATATAATAGAAAAGTGCTCATTTTATCACTTCAGTACAGAAAAATGACCCTACTTTTGTTAATTGAATACTCCTGTTAATGGATTATTTATTTTTCTGAGGTAAAGTTGCTATACAATTAACAGGGTATCATTGCACTACTAGCACTGATGCCATGTTTTTGTTTTCTTTGTGGAGATGTTTGTGAAGTTTGTTAATATTTTCTTTTATCTCTTTCACTTTCTTCAGGGGGAAGAAGTGGTTGATGGAGTTGCTCGTGTAAGAATAGATGATGAGGATGTACCAATCAGGTCCAGAGGCAGATCAGAAAGGAAAACAATGACAGATGCAGAAATTGATGATGCCCTCCGTAAGATTAAACTTGATATTTATACTATCTGTAGTGTTTTTCATCAGTTATGTTTTGTGGATATACTTGAAAAACAGAGTTAAAAATGACAAGTTTGCCACATGTAAAGTCTAAGAAGACGATTACAGCAGAATACGGAAACACTATTCAGTCAAATATTTATTTATTTATTTATTTATTTATTTATTTATTTATTTGAGTTAGCATTGGTTGAAGACAACTGCACCATAGACGTGCAGTATGCATTAGTACTCAGTGCCACCATGTCCCCACATGGGCAGTTGGTATTAAGTGCCTTACCCAAGGAAACAATGTAGTTGCTGCTGGCAGGAACTGAACTGTGGATCTTTCTGTTTGAAGTTCACTGCCATAACCACTGAGCCACCGAGCACCCTATTCAATCAAAATACAATGTTGAATCGAGGCATGAAGCTGATTGTGCAGACCTGAAGAGTTTGGAAGTGGAACACAGCTTTAAAAAGTCGACTGATGGTGAATGATGGATTTTTCCAATTGCCATCTCTCTGCAGTTTCAGTATATACTGGGCCAGGGTCATTGTTTTATTCTATTTTGCATGTCATTCAAGCTAAACTGTTCAGTGTTTTCTTTGTTGACACATTGCTCTGTCGGCTCACCTCGTTAAAAGTCAACCAGTGGACGAAATATTTTGTTGAATCTGACTGTGTTTAAATTCCCATTTAGATGTTCAAAATACGAGTGATTATCAGTAGTTGACTGCAAGATTGACAGTTATCGTTGACATTTGCTGAATGTGCAAATCAAATCAAGTCAAACACAAAAAGAGGCCAGGGATATAGGAGGATCCACACTATTTTGAATGTTGCTTGTCCTGTGTACCACTTGATACATTTTACATAATGGCACATGTCCAGATCATGGCCTCCCTGGAAAGCCTTTTAGTTTCAAAAAGAGGCTTTTGTTACAGTTTCAGTATTTTATTGAGTTTTTCCGTTTACCTACATAAATTGAAATAAAAACAGAAACTGAGACTCAACTCTTTCATCACAACCGGCATTGAAACTGTGGCAAAATTTCCCAGCAAAACAGCTCTAGTGCACAGTGACTTACAGCTGCCAAGGCACTTAGAATGTAACTTGCATGCTGAGGTACTTATTCTGCAGCAGTAAACAGTGATCACGATTGAAATTAGGCTTTTGAGGGGTAGAATATTATACATTGAGTTAATATATTCCAAGCAGAAAACATCTCAATCCATGCTTATTATATGCAAGAGAAAAATAAATGAAAATGAAGAATAAAACCTTTCCTCCTGCACTGATTTAAAAAACAAATTGCCTGAGAATCAATTAATTTTTTATGCCTCGACTTGAAAATTGAAAAGTCGAGGGGTCTCTAGAGGAGATCTCCGTCCATACGTACCAACATTTTCTCTTGAATCTCAGTGCCACTACTACTCCGATTTGAATGGTATTTGGTGTTGTGATAGAGCATCGTGGGGAACAATACCTGTGTAGCGTGAGTTTCTTCCACACATTTTTTCCAAGGTTATGGCCCTTTTTCACTCTGTCGACGTCCAGCCATCCGTGAGTACCAACATTTTTCCTTGTATCTCAGCCACTCCTCTCCGATTTGAATGATATTTGTTGTTGTGATAGAGCATCCTGGAGGAACGATATCTGTGTAGCATGGACACATTTTTTCCCGAGTTATGGTACTTTTTTCACTCTTTTGACTTAGAGAATCTTTTGTCGTCCTGGCATTGGCCCATGCTTTGTGTTGCCCCTCTTGTTTTGTGGTGCCTTAATTGAATATTTTTCACCGGCAAAGTGGCTATTCAACTGATAGAATTCCACTGTATTGTAAGAATTGTACACCATTTTCATCTGTATTTCGAGTTATATCTCTACACTTTAGTTTGTTGCAATTATGTTGCTCTTTGTTCTTAGTTAAAGAGTCTGCCCCTTTGAGTTTATTTACCTCTTTCCATACTTGTTTAGCTCACTCCATTCATTGCTAGGATATTCCGCAAACTTTTAAATTGTCTGTGACATGAAAGTGTATACCAGAAATAACAGCCTCAGCCTGTTACGTTTAATTGCCATGCCTTATTAATATTGTGTTTCTATGATCATATTATAATGGCACAGAGAATTTATGTTGAATGTTGATGTAATCTTTTAAGCACCTCTTATTGGCGCCATCATATGATGCAAATAAATCTGTCTCATATACATTTTCATTCGCTGCTGTCAGAAATCCAGGTGAACCAATCTGTGAGTTTACATCAATACCATTCAATTCCTCTTCTGCTCAGGACACATTTTTGCTTTTTAAAGTTGTTTGAAATGTTTTTATTACATATTTCATTTTCCTTGCTGTGTCCTCATCTGTTATAATGTTACAACAGGGACTGTGTGTTTGTTCAGTCCAGCTAGAAACTCGAGGCCACCCATTCCCGAGATGTATCAGCGCACTAATTGACAGTCGCTTTCATCATATTTCTTATATCAAGAAATATTGGTACATTGGAATGTGGCTTATCATTCACAATTGTTGCCTGGATAGACTTCTCGTTATTGACAGGATTTTGTAACATGGTGGCATCATTTTTATAAAATTCTTCCAAATCCCCTTATTGGTCGAGATGATGTCCCAAATATTAGAAACATATCTTAACCCTTTATCTAATAAATCAGCTACATCTGCCCCTGTAATTTACAAATTAAGCAGTTGAAATTTTCTTTTTTCTTCGAAACCCTTTATTATGTGATCCCTCATTGAAACAAGGTTGTCGAGCTCATCCATTGAGAGGTCATGTAATGTGGTTTTGTTGAAATTGTTTTTTCAATTTTAGAAAATACAAATTAAAATAATAAATTTTGATATCCTGTGCAGTGTGTATTTGATAATGGGTTAAGGGAGTTCAAATCCACCTGTGGATTTCGATTTTCAAAATTGTTCAAGTCAAAAATGTCACAATTTAAAACCAGAAATAACAGCCTTACCCTGTTACGTTTTATTGCCATGCTATATTTTGTGTTTCTATGATCATATTATAATAGCACAGAGAATTTATGTATTTTTCTTGATGTCTTCATTCCTTCTCTAATGTGGGCACACCTGTAAATGGCAGTTTGCAAAATTTCAGAAATGACCCTAACCGATTGACCATTCACGTGGTTTCAGGATGGCTAACTGATTGTTCGGTTGTGTAAAAAATCTTGGTTAACCGAATCATTGTCATGAACAAGTATTCATTATATTGTTGTTTTCAGTGTATGTATATGTATCATAATCACTAATGTCATTAAATAAATTAATGTATGACTTGAGGGAAACAGCACATGTAGCATTGACTTTGTTTCAAACTAACAGATGACTGCTGACTTGTTATTTTGTTATCTGTTATCAATGGCTAATCATGACCACAGCATGGAGATAAAGACAAGTTTTGTCAATTGTTTTTACCCATTTTGCTCATTTTAGAGGACTTCCACCCCAAGCATTGATGACTTGGCGCTACATGTATTTTACCAGTGGAACAGAGCTTGTTTACCAAAGTGAACAAGCACCTCTGCACATCCCGGGGTTCTTACAGGGATATTTTGTTATCACATTATTAAAGTCTCCGATCTGGTTTCAGACCCCATTCCGATTGGGGGGGGGGGGGGGGGGGGGGGGCATATGATTATGGTTGTGTTGCATTTCGTGTACAGTCCATTAAGGTTCCGCTCAACAGTTTTCCAGGCATTTCCAAAAATGACATACCATACACTCTCTTCAAATGCAAATATTCTGTAACTTAGTTATCTAACCCATAACATGTATTACATTTCCCAAATCCACAAAAAACACATAACACTATCTGACTAAGTGGAAATAAACAATCTGAATGTGGGTGGAATAATTTATTGTCAAAGGCAAGACTTCAACCTGAAAAATTGCATGAAAAAATGACGAAACCAGTCATTTTCAGCCACCCAGCAGCCTCAAAAGCAGAATTTTCCCACCGACCCCACCTACCTACCCCTGGAGCAGAGCATACCCTGTTTCTAAAATGCAAAAAAAAATTTATATGTTTCCGTTTCATTTTTTAGTTACCTGTCTGGTAACAAACCCGTGTAAAAATTACATTTTGAAAAAAAGCCAAATTTTCGAAGCCACTATTTCCCATAATTCATCTGGTAATTTACCCCTATGTATCAGAATCCAACTTTGGGACCAAAACTTCAAATTCTCTTGTCCAACAAAAAGCTTAATGTAATTATATATCTGATACTAAAAATATATCTCTATTTTACATGGCCTTAGTTTCAACATATGCCCTATGTTTAGAATTTCACCCCTGTGCAAAATTGTGAAGCTGTAGAGCGGAACCTTAAGGAGAAAACAAGAGTGATCTTGGCTTGGATTTCACTCAGGCAAAAGAATCTGGAGTCTATCCTGAGTTGAATGAACACACACCACAGGTCTCTATTTTCAACCAGTAAAAAGATACAACATGGCCTTTCTGACTGCCAAATAGCTTTTGCGGGCAGTTTTTGCCTGATTTTCACAACCACACCAAACCACCTCAACCCTCACATTTCTCTGAGCTACTTCAGAAAGCATTTTTGTTATTACCACTAGCCACACTGACTACCCAGGACCTGTCAATAACACTGTTAAATACAATAAAAATATAAAAATTAAGCAGTAATAGCCATTGCTTTCGGGGTGGTGGGAGGGGGTGTTGCTCTCTAGATATGAAAGTGTAAACAGCTTAACAGACGGATGACACACAGACATGACACCACTGACCAAAATGAAAAAGTAGACACCATGACTGCAAACCTCTGGTGAACAATAACAACCAGGCTGTTCATAATTGCATATATTTGTCATGAATACAAGGCTTGGTGTTTAGGAAAGGCAGTGCTCTACCTTAATGTGTTTTCGAAATCTTGACAAAAATTCAAAACAGGTGCGAAATTAGGCTACATCAATACATTTCTCCAAATTTCCACTTATTTCATTCCAGTTGTGCTGAGATGTCACTTGATGAATGTTAACTATCATTAACAATTGCGCATAAACCAGAAATAGTGAAAAGTTTTTTGAAAATGGTGTATTTATAACTCAAAAACAAATAAGAAACTTCCTGGTTCAAGAATTGACACTGACGGCAAAATGCTCTTTCAGGTTCCGCTCCACAGTTTTCCAGGCATTTCCAAAAATGACATGCCACACACTCTCTTCAAATGCAAATATTCTGTAACTTAGTTATCTAACCCATAACATGTATTACATTTCCCATTTCCACAAAAAACATATAACACTATCAGACTAAGTGGAAATAAACAGACTGAATGTGGGTGGAATAATTTTTTGTCAAAGGCAAGACTTCAACCTGAAAAATTGCATGAAAAAATGACGAAACCAGTCATTTTCAGCCACCCAGCAGCCTCAAAAGCAGAATTTTCCCACCGTCCCCACCTACCTACCCCTGGAGCAGAGCATACCCTGTTTCTAAAATGCAAAGCAAAATTTATATGTTTCCGTTTCATTTTTTAGTTACCTGTCTGGTAAAAAACCCGTGTAAAAATTATATTTTGAAAAAAGAGCCAAATTTTCGAAGCCACTGTTTTCCATAATTTATCTGGTAATTTACTCCTTTGTATCAGACTCCAACTTTGGGACCAAAACTTCAAAATCTCTTGTCCAACGAAAAGCCTAATGTAATCATATATCTGATACTAAAAATATATCTCTATTTTACATGGCCTTAGTTTCAACATATGCCCTATGTTTAGAATTTCACACCTGTGCAAAAGTGGGAAACTGTAGAGCGGAACCTAAAAACCCAGTCACAGATAGGCAGCTAATTATAACCCTAGTCCAATATAAATAGACTTTCACGCTTGACTGTTTGGTAATGATTGGTAGTGACTGCTGGAACTACATTCAATTCACAGTCAACAAATAAGCCTGCTGATAAGTGTTTAATTAAATGATGTTGTTGATAGAATAAATAAAATAGTTCGGCATCTTCAGGACCAAGGCGTAAATATTGTCATGGTTGGGACGCCTTAATGATGACACCTGAAAGTCTTTTCATATTTTTGAATGCCATCATGAAGATTCAGTTGAGCCTTTCTCTTTGGAAAATAAACTGTTACTGTACATGCAGGTATTTTTGTTTACACCAGATACGGACTCCCGATTGGGAGAGGGAAACTTGTGCCAGAAACGAAACATAGAAGCAGAATATTGAATAAAGGGTAACAAGCACTGTTGTGGGCACTTTCAAAACTGCTGAAATTTCCCGGACAACTCCTCCCCATCTCCATCCTCCACATGTACCAAGAGTTAGGCCCACACACTGCCAATGTTCTCTCCCACTACCCAGTATTCTTATCCTCCCCGGTTCGATAATCTGTCACAGTTTAATGGCAAAAAATAACACATTTTTCAAACACGGGTAAAAAATAATCCTCTATCAAAACACCACTTTCACTTTCCAACACCCGGGCAGAAGTAATTTGCTTCATAATTTTTTTCCTGCCATCCAGTGCTACCATACTAACCTGCATACATCTATCCAGGGACCAGCCTAGGGGGGAATTTATGGAGACTTCATGTCTCCCTCCAGAAAAAATAGGGAGACTGCAGAGTCAGGTAGGGAGACTTCATAGGCAAGTGGGGAAAATTATGAATATTTATGTACCACCCCCTGCCGCCCCTTAATATTTTTAGCTTGTGGTCCTCCATTAACATCCGATTAATCCAGGTCCAGTTGTCTATGATGAATCTATGCCAGGTTAAAAAATCACAAAGTAATTATTGACTGAAAATTCCCCACTGCTACCCTCTCCTTCATGACCCCTCCCCTCTTCTTCGTGCCAACCACCCCCTCCCCCCAGCACCCTCCTGTGGTTGCCTTTCACCAAAGTCAGCTAAGCTAATAATTTCCTAAGTCTGAAAGTGTGAACAGGACTAGATGTAAGAAGGTTGCTTGGAAGGTACTTTGTTAGTTAATAAACAAAATACATTACGTGCTGTGGTCGAGTATTTTGTAAAATAAATGTCATTCCACATCATTTTCATGGCATTCCGGTGTCATTCCACGTCATTCCAGTGTTTAGGAGAACCCCTTTTTCAAGATCCTTCCTATGCACACTTGTGCCCTGTACAAAGCTTTTCGTGTCATTACTAAAGCTTTTTTCATGTGTTTCAATTCTATTCGTGTTTTTCTGGGAATAGACGGCCCAACAGTTAACAGACATCAGCAAAACAAAATAAAAATACAGAGTTAGAAAATACGTCCATTGTGTATACATTTTGGGCATCCTAAACGAGGTAAGCTACTTTCAAACTGGGTTATTTTGTTGAGTCGCGTAAGTCACCTATTTTCGTTTCGACACTTGAAGCTCCGAGAAATAGAAATAAAAAATCCGCAAAAAGCGACAATGCAACAATGGACAATTGATTGTCGTGTGATTTCAAATAAATGGTCGCTTATTTGACGATTGAAAATGCCCATTTATCACACACTCAAGCACATTCGATTCTTGAAAAAAATCGTTTTTATGTAAATCTTGGATCACTTAGTTCAGCCTTTTCTCATTTTGGCCAATTTTTAGAGGGCGACTTGTATTCGCCCCGACTATTTTTCTAGTCAACTCTGGGCTTAGAAGGGTGACATAATCGCCCTAGTCGCCCTCACGGCTGGTCCCTGCATCTATCTCATCTTCATCCAAGAAAAATACAGAACTCCCAAATTAAACCAGCCTGTTGGGCTACAGTTACTCAACTGTGAGTTTCCCAGGTGTGGGTTAAATTCACTGATGCATTGGTAGTGAATGAGAGCATAGTGGCTCAGTGGTAGACTGTTGGACTTCTATGCTAGAGGTCCTGGGTTCGATCCCCGTCCGAGACAACGTGCGTTGTGGCCTTGGGAAAGGCACTTTATCCCGGTTGCCTACATGGGGGCACGATGATGTCCTGTACTAAGACGTACTGCATGTCGATAGTGCATTCCTTCAACCCCTGTAACCCTGCTGAGCTTGAACAGAGTTAAAATGTTGGAACTGACAGTTGCTCGTCGATGCTCAGTGATACTCCGGCTTCCTCCACCCGTAAAACTGTCACGGTCAAAATTAGCCATTGTGCATGCATAAGTATGTGACCTTAAACACCAATAAATAAATGGTAGTGAATTTCCACTCCACGAGCCAAATTTTTACAAATACCTCAGTCAGCATGCCAGGTAACAAGGAAATTCAAATGCCAGATAACAAGGAAATTCAAATGAACAACATGTAGGCTACTGTCATTTTCAACAGAGCAAAAGCTAAATGTCGATGTGAGGCGGTTGTTTTGTTGTGACTAAACATTTGAAGAAATATGTGAAAGGGCATTTAATCTAATGAAATATGTTTTGTAGGTATGACGCACGTTGAAAATATTCATCGAACAGAAAATAACGAAGAATGGTTCTAGCCTTATAACCTCGCTATTACGTCCATATGAAAGCCTACTCTTTGACAGCTAATGTGAATTGAATTCGATTCACATTAGCTGTCAGAGAGCTTGTTTTACCCTTTGCCTGACATCATCAAACCTGCACATGGCTTCAGGAAATGTTGAAATAGGCCTTACAGGACCACATAATTTTTCGTTTTATTTGGTTCTTTCTCTCTTTTTCTTTGGGGGAGGGGGATATAAAAAATTGTGCTATATCAGGGGCATAGCTAGGATTTTCTATTGATGGGGCATAATTTGTGCGAGGGGCTGCCAGGTCGATACGTGCCACAGGTATATCCAGTGAGTGTAGGATGGGTATGGCCCTCCCTTTGTTGGGGTTTGGGGGCCCTTATTTTTTTCACTCATATATATGAAATAATTTTAAAAAATATTATGTGAGGGCATTTTGTCTGAGGGCATTATGTCCTAAGAGCATTTTGTCCGACATGCATTTTCCGAGGGTATTTTATCCTACAATAATTTTTATAACACGGGAAGGAGGAATTGGTAAAAGGCTAAATTATGGTGGTAAAGATTTTCCAGCTGACAACTATTTTAAGAAAAGATTTTTATCAGCTCTTGGATCTTGGGCAATTGTAAAATGATGAAAGAAATATTTATTTGTGACCAGTTTTATGACTTGACCACCTTGTTATTCTTTAATTGTTTGTTGTTACACTTGTAAACTCATAATTAATGTTTATCAGTTTTTGTGCTTTCTGTTACACTGTTACGTATTATCAGTTAAGCTACCACCAACAGAAAGTGCAGGGCTTGCCTTGAGTCGGGGCTGATCAGCCCAGGCCCCGAGATCAGCCCCGTGGAGCACTTGCTGGGGGCTTTTTTTCAAGCCCCAACATTTTCCACAAAAAAGCACTAACAATAATGGACAAAATGGAAAATCAGCCCCGAAAAGGCCCCGACCTCAATATGTGGGACACTTTTTTTAGGCCCCGACCATTTTACTCAAGGCGAGCCCTGTAAGTGTTAAAACAGATGTTAGGTGTGATAAATTGATGCTATCGCACAAAAACAGCTTCTGTGCAAAATGTACTCTGCTGGACCTGTGACCTATAGCCGTGGGTGGGAGGGGGATTGGGAGCCAGAAGCCACCACAAAAGTCACCACAATGGCCAAACCCAGTATTAAAATTTTACATATAACTTTTGTGTCCAAACCATGACGTTTGACCCTCATTGAAACGAGCGTGTCCTAACGCTACCAAAAATAAGTTGTGACAGCACTTGGTAGGTTGTGATTATCAGTCGCACTGGTGTCTGTTTGAATAACAGTAATTAGTGGGTGGGAATTAGCTCAGCATTAGCTTGTCATACCTCAACTTCACTCTGCCTCTTAAATCCTCCTATTATTCATACATTTTTGACACTTTTTTTATTCAAAGATGTATCTTTGTAATATTTGTGGATTTTTTAAAGAAATTGCATCAATTCGTGGAATTTTACAAGGACATTTTCAAAACTTAACTCATGTGTTGTGATAATTGTGCTGGTCGTAAGAACAACAAGTAAGTAGTTACATGTTACGGATATTTCCGAAGTCAAGATAAGCTATTGCCATCATGTGTGCAGAAATCAGTTAGTATGTGAGTCTGTTCATATTTTCCTTTAGCATGGGCTAAACCCCGTAGTTTTTGTCCATTAATCACAAAATTTCATATGCAGGTTTGAGGACATGTCTAGATGGGAACGTCCCATTTTGATCATGATCGGTCAATCGTGATGGCTACCCGAGCCCAAAACTCGAAAACCTTTATCACAGTCTACAGGTCATATTTATGAAGGGATTTCATTGTAACTTAGTAGGATGACTCCATATAATGTCTAGATGAGAACGTCCACTTTTGGTCGTGATTGGTCAACTGTGACAGCTACAGGGGCCCGAAGCACGAAAACCTTTAGCACAGTCTACAGGCTGTATTTATTATGGGATTCCATTGTAACTTTGTAGGATGACTCCAGATAATGTCTAGACGAAAACCCTCAGCACAGACTATTTATGAAGGGATTTCATTGTAACATGGGTAGGATGACTTAGTATAATGTCTAGATGAGGATGAGGATGTCCCCTTTTGGATGTGATCGGTCAACCATGATGGCTTTCCAGGCCTGAAAACCTTTAGCACAGTCTACAGGCCATATTTGTGAAGGGATTTCATTGTAACTTGATAGGATGACTCGTTTTGGAATAGTTTCGCTAACTTTGTTACTTTGGTTGACATACAATAACTGTTGGGCCCACATTAACCCACCCCTCAACTCTATAGTACAGTGTACACCTCAAATTATTTTTATTGAAAACATAGCATACAGGCAAAAGAAGTTAACATACTCTCAATTAGGCCATAAAAAAGAACCTTTGTTTCTCAGGCCCATGCGCATGGTCATTTTTGCTGTGCATGTTACCTTTTTATCACCTCCAAAAATCTTTTAAAATTCAAGTTATTGTGCTCATTTCTTTAAATCGATAGTACCAATGCTTGCGTTCGTGAATTTTAAATACCACACACTCTGCATTTATTCTACAGCATACTTTGATAAAGTGGGTGGGTTTTAGCAATACTCAAGTCAGAAAATGTTTTATACTGTAAAAAGTAAGTATAACGACAGACAGAATGGCAGTCTCTTTCAGACTGACAACAATTACAAAGTGGAATGGTTGATTCGCACCAACCCTGAGAGACTCTGCAGAGTCAGACGCAGTGTTGAATGGAACACGTTCTCCAGACATTGTTTTTTTTTTGTAAATCGTCGTTATTGTGTTATTCGAAACTGTGTACCGAGTTGTCCAGTTATTATTAGCTGTGTGCAGTCGAATTGGGAAAAAAACATGCAAATATTTATTCGTTTTGTATGTAATTTTTCAGAAAAATATGATTTGTGGATGAACTGCTCATTCAAATAGGTTGTTATAATTACAAATATTTTGGGAAAAAATTCCGATTCACAATTTTCTTAGGCAAGTTGTGAGGGAATTTCATATTTTGATAAAATAAATCTGTGACAGTTGGTAATTTACAGCACTTCGACATTTTTCCCCAGAGACGTTCTATCCCTGTAATGTTTTGCCCCATGCCGTGGAATAATTTTCACGTTTCACCGAGAAAAAAAACATTCCAAACACTCTTTATTTATTACCCAACACCCCTCCAGTGAATAACCAATGTAGCTGCGTGGACCACCAGGACGTTGGGTGGGGATGAATTACCACAAACAATCTCTCATGAGAAATAAAAAAAAGCCGCCCACCCACATCCTTTTTGGGGAAAAATGGCCTGGAGAAACAGACAATCAACTTTGTATGGCCTTACCACAATTTTTATCGTATATCATAATCCTTTCATAAACATTTGAACATTATCCTTTTCATCAAACACAACACACAGTCAAGCTAAGCCACAGAGTCATTGACACTTTCAGCTTTCATTTTCTCAAATTGTTATTTCCTGTTTTAGGTCGCTTAGCCAATCCAGAAAATCCAAGTCTGAAGTATGATATTTCAAAGAAATTAGGTTCAGGGTATGTATTCAATACATTGAGAAAAGTTTGTGCTTCACAACCTTCTATGTTGCAATAAGACTAAAATGCTCACCCTCTGATTGGATAAGAGCTAGCGTAGTTTTGTCTGTGTTCACTACTCCAGTAGTATACGCTATCTGACATCACCACACAAAATATTTCAAATGACATTGCTCGACTTGCAATTATCTCACCAGCGGAGTGTCTAACAGGTGGCTTCATTTTTCTAGATTTTTCTTTTGTGTAGCAGACTACGTTGCGAATGAGGTGTTATTTAAATTACAAATCAGTTTACAAGATGGAGTGACCTTGATTTATTGATTATTTTTTTTTTTTTTTTTACTGAATTTGTGATCCTTGATATCTGACTTGTTCATTTCACGATGTATGTTTTGAGGCTATGGGTAGAGTTTTATTGGAACATACATGTTTTTGTGATGAACTGACAAACATGGTCTCAAGTTTGCGGCTCGGAGCATATGTTCAACCTCGATGCTAAGCATCTCAGTTGAACATAACCTCTGAGCCACAAACTTGTGACCATGTTTCCATTAGTTCACCACAATAACTTATATGGGAGGCCATGACATTGTCTCGAGCTGTGATCTCTGTAGACTACCTTTGCAGTTTTGTTGAAAAAAGCTTAGCATTTTGAAATGGTATCAAGTGGCATCTATCTTGGATGTTGCATTTTTTGGTAAGTGGAGGAGGGTGCATACGAATATGCTTTAACATTTTTAAAAAAAGGCAAAATGTTGATAACCTTTTACATGCGTGAAAATATTCCTTTGTTTCCAAAAAGAAGCACCCCTCTGTAATTAAAAGTTTTCTGCATTAGCTAAGAAGACAAACAAACTATGTGATAAGGCCACACAAAATAAATTAATTGATCCTCAGGCAGTTTTTTTTAGATTGAGAGGCTTTCTGCTGTTTGTCACAAACAGAATAATAGAAAAAGCATAATTATACCAATTACCTCATTCAATTTTAAAAGTAGAACTTTTTTTTTTTGCATCTTTAGTCATGCTCTTCAGATTTAAGATACATAACTCAATCCAAAAAACATAAAAAAGTTTTGAGTCTCCCGATATTTTTATACTGTACCAATGACCCAGACTTAGCTGGTGCAAACTCCATTAAATTCAGGGCCAAACACAAATTTTGCCCCTCCCCCAATTCCCCAAATTTGCATCAAAAACGAAAATTAGATGTCCTGGTAGGTCCTCCATACTTTTACTGTACTGCGCATGCGCAGTGTCAAGGAGGTCTTGAAATTCCCGCCAAAATGTCATTCTTTGTTTGGCCCTGTAAACAGTGTCACATCACTGATATTTGTGCTGTAAATCTCAGTTTTAATGATGCCAGACACATAATTATGAGAGAAATGGTGGATATGAAGTACATTTAGGATGAGGAGAGGAGAAAAACAGTGGTTTCTAATGTTCAGGGCTGTAACTTAAAATTTTTTTATGAAAATTTATTCATGTTGCCTATTTTTGAGGCATAGCCCTGTTGTTGTCATTCTTGCTATGAATGTTCCATTGTTTGTTCAGTGTTTCCTCTCTCCCTTTCGTTTTTTCCCCCTAGCTATTCTCCCATGCTTTTGGCTTATTTTTGTAATCTTTATTACTAAAAATTTCTTGGGAGTTTTGGCTTGGAAACAGAATTATTTTCTGTTCTTTCCCCATGTTTACGTCCTCACCCTAGGGGTGTTTAGGCATTTTGGTCTGCATCTACCATCTGATGCTCTGCAGTCTCTTCTGGGGAAGGCTCTGTTTAGCATCAGATAGTGTTTAATTAGACACTGATTACTGGGCCATGTTTTCCAGTGCCTGGTGTCAGTTTTCTGGTTTGTTTACACTTTTTGTTGACAACGGTTACTTCTGATAAGTGATTCCTTGTCTTCTGCCTTGATTATTCATAGTAAGATACATTAATATTGTCCGTAAGTGTTACATTAATTTTTTCAGAATGATTTAAAATTTTTGTCCACACTTAGGCTTTTTTTAATCCATTTGGGCTCTGGGTTCCCTTTGGGAACTTGGGCTCTTCTGAAAAGATTTTTTCTTTTTGAATTGTTTTTTCATATTATTATAATGGATTTTTATACTATGTATCTTTGTTTTGTTTTTTTTTGTTTTTTTTATTCAGATGTTAGGAACTTATTTACAAGCAAAAACATTTTCTATAAACTAATTTTACAATGCGTAACAATACATAACATAAAATAGCAAAGTTTCTTATTTTTCACTGTGACAGGAGTTTCCATTCGTAGCCGCACAAAAGTGATGAGGTGATGACAAATGATGTAGAGCTGCCGTGCGTGTTTTATCAGAGTCTAGTCCTACATGCGCATCAAGCACATACTTTTCACCTAATTGCTTAACCGAAATAAAGGGAACTTGAAAATTACCAGAAACACCTTAGTATATACAGAGTAATGGCTAAAACTGAATATATACAAAAATCACTCTAAAAGTTCATTACTTTTCAACTTCCTCCCCCAAACCACATCCCTCGACCCCGCACTAGAATGAGCTCGTCGAGTTCCTTCTAGCGAGGGAGCAGAAGTTGTGGGTTAGAGGGGATGTGTTTAGAAAGTTTGTCATTTTTGAGCAGGGAACATCACATTTTCAAAATATTGTGCTAGGTGAAGATTTGAAATGACTCAACCCAAGTAACTCATAGCACTTCTCCAAACAGTGTAACGTCAGGACAAGTAACAGATACGTTATATGTCGTGATGTTATAGCACCGATCGCAATCTACAATGCCACTGCATTTTTGTGACAGAAACAGTATAAGCAAGATGAGAACGGGGTTAGCCAGTTAATAGAGAGCTGATTGTATCCCACCTTAAGTTTATTTCTTTGATGCACTTATTCGAATATGAATATCTGGATATGAGTTCTAGATTTCTGTAATTTCTTAATTGTTCAGTAAAACTGGTATAGGTTGGTAAATTATTTTTCACTTTGCAGGAATAAATAAACTTGCTGAAGATAAGCATGTAGAAGTCTGTTATGTTATTGGAAGCGGCATGAATATTTGTGTGGCCTAGAATAACATATTCTGGGGTTAAAGGAAACTCAATATCGCACTTGTTCCTTAAATGTTCTAAAAAGTTCAGAAGAACTGTTTTCACAACCGAACATTCGAAAAACAAGTGAAGTATTGTCTCCTTTGTATTACAACAAAAAGTACACAGTTCCGTTTCAGAGAGTTTGCATTTATAAAGTTTTGAATTTGTGTATAAAATTCGGTGGACAATTTTGAAATGCAAACTTTGTAAATATGTGTCGTCCGTGATTGTAAATGGGATTTTATATATAAAATTTCAGTCATTAGAGTGCAAATCCGTTTCTAAAACCTCATTCCATTTGTTCTTTACATTAATAGGAGGTATAGTGTGGAGTTCTAAAAATTTAAAATAAAAAGCGCGAGAGACTTTAGTAGATTTTAACATATCAAAATTTTTGTCCTGAATAAAGGGCAACTTTTTATTGGATCTGCTTGCACTTTTCCAAGATTTAGGTAAAGCATTTATAATACCCTAAAAAACTGTAAATGGGGTGTTGATGTTATACTTGTTGGAGAAGTCAGCAAAGGTTAGGAGGCCATTGTTTTCAGAAACTAGGTCACTTACGAAGTAAATGCCTTTATTACACCAAATTTTATTGAAAAAAAGTTGTCCGTTAACTTTTATTTGATTATTTAGGAAAATAGTTTCACCCAGTATTTCTGAGGGCGTTGTGGTGCTCTTTTTGTCCAGGAGAGCCCAGGCCAGAAGAACATCCTTCCAGAATACATTCACATATTTCCCAACCACTTTTAAACCTTCTTCGTGTAGATACCAAAGTTTATAAGTTCCGAACAATTCTAGTTCGTCGATTACGAGAGTTTTCCATGGAGCCAACGAGGAAGAGTCCAATAATTTCTTAATCCAAATCATTTTTAAAGAACGACTAAAAGTTTCAACATGCGGAAATTTAATTCCACCATTTTCAAAAAGGCCAATCACTGTTGTACGTTTAATTTTTTCGACTTTTCCTGACCACAAGAAATTATAAAAAACTGTTTGAATTTTCTTAAATAACTCTATCGGCGGGTTTGGTAAAACCATAAAACAGTGTGTTAGAATTGGTAAAGCCAAAGTTTTTATAACGGTATTTTTTCCGATTAATGTTAAATTACGAAATGACCAGTCACTTAGTAATTTTTCAATTTTCTGGATTTTATTTGTATAATTGTTTAGAATATAATTGTCACTAAACAGATTAAATTCAATTCCAAGAATTTTGAATGATCTGGAATGATTCCAAACAACTTGTTCGCTTGTTGGAAGTGTTTCACCACAACCCTGCTTTGAACCGATCCATATAACTTCCGTTTTGTCAAAATTAACCTTTAAGCCAGAGATTAGTGAGAATTGTTTAATCATATTCAGGGCAGTATCTAAAGAGTATCCATCGTCACTTAAGTACAGAGAGGAGTCATCGGCGTATTGACTAATTAGATATTCCGAATTTTTAATCTTTATTCCATTTATATTGGGATTAAATTTTAAGGACGCGCTTAGAATTTCTACACTAAGAATAAAGAGATACGGTGATAAAGGATCACCTTGCCTTACGCCTCGTTCAATATTAAATCTTTCAGAACAATGGCCATTATTTACTATGCAACTGGAGATGTTGCTGTAGAAGGTTTGAAACCACCTTATCATAGAGGGTCCAAAATTTAAAAATTCCATCGTCTTTTGGATAAAACTCCATTCGAGAGAATCGAAAGCCTTTTCGAAATCTATGAGAACTAGGATACCTGGAATATCTAATTTTTCACATTTTGCAATTAAATCGAAAGTTAATCTAGTGCACTCCCCAATGTAACGACCCTTCATAAAACCTAGCTGGGTGTCTGAAATTAAATTGGGAAGAACTGTTTTTACTCAGTTAGCAATTGCTGCTGATCCTATTTTTGTATCTACGTTAATTAGGGATATTGGGCGCCAGTTTTTTATGTATTGTTTTGGTTTGTTTTGTTTTGGTATACAAGTAATAATCCTGAGTCTCTGTGTAATTGAGAGTTGTTCCAATTCATAGCCACAATTCAGAGAATTAATTAGGTAAGTACCAATGTCTTTCCAAAAAAATTTATAGAATTCGGCAGTGAAGCCGTAGGAACCGGGTGTTTTGTTGTTTTGCATTGCTTTTTAGGGCGTTTAGACATTCCGAAGGAGTTAATTGCCCTTCAAGGGATTTATTTTTGTCATCGCTTAAAAAGGTAAGAAACGGGTTGCTTTTGTCAAAAAAACTTTCAACCGTATCAGGAGGCTGATTATTTGGTAGTTTTGAAGAATATAGTTTTTCATAGAAGGATTTCTGCTCCCTTAGAATCTCGCGTATATCAGTAATTTCCGACCCATCATCCTTTACTAACCTGGGTATAGTTTTTTCCGTATAATGTCTTTTCTCTAAGTTGCAGAAATACTTGGTTGGTTTTTCCCCCTCTATTTTCCATTTTGATTTTGCTCTTATTATTATTCCCTGAAGCTTTTTATCCCTAAGGGTTTTAAGTTCGTTTTCAAGTGATCTCATTTCTTCTAACACTGACTCATCCCCACCGTCCAGTTTCGTATTTAGAATTCTTAGATGATCTTCTACTTCTTGTTGCCTTTTGTCCGATTCATGCTTCACAGAAGAGTCTTATGCTATACTTTTTCCTCTAATCATAACTTTTAGTGTTTCCCAAAGGAGCTGATCATTAATACTAAAACTTTCCGTGTTATCATTTGTATATTGGTTTATCGTTTCGGCTATGACTTGTTTAATAGTACCTACATAGTCCGGGTCACCAAGTAGGCTATTATTAAACTTCCAAATACCCTTTCCCCTGGACTGATTATCAAATGATAGTTTTATGCTTACTGGGTTATGGTCGGACCGATATCTAGTGTGAATTTCTCCACTTTGAAAAATGAGTTGTAAATCTGAAGATAATAAAAAATAGTCTAATCTAGCCATTTTATTTTCAGGGCCCCTCCAAGTATAACGTCTTCCTTCTGCATTTTCTAAACGCCAAACATCAAATAAGTCCAATTTTTCCATCGAGTTCAATATTTTTTTATTTGCTTTTTGGTTGTTTTTTTGCCTATATTTTATTGTATCTTTTTCATAATCTATGTATCTTTGTTTACAAGGTTTATTGCGGGTACTATGATTCATTATTTTTACAATGAAAGATTATTGTTCAAATTGTAATGGAAGGAAGTCTTCCTCTGATTCTCATGATTTCTGCATTAATTGTAGTCAATGTACCTGCACTAAGCCTTGTTCTGTATGTAGCAATTATGATGACAAACGTTGGACACATGTGTCACGGGATGTTGTTAGGTGGGAGAGGGACATGCCGATCCTCTCTCTGCAGGGTCACTCTCTTTTTCAGAGGAACAAGAATTGGGTGATGTTTCCTAGTGTTGGGAGATTAACCGAGAATACAACTCGGTGTCGGTTATTAAAAAACACCGACCGACGTGATCACAAAAAAACGTTGTCCCGGTTACACGCGCAGTTAATTTATTTATGGTATGCGATGACGCAATCTCGCGGCCTTGTGGTATGTTTTGGCGTAAAAATGGCTGAAACAACCAAACAACCTAGCCCAGTGTGGCAGTACTTCTGAGAACAGGTAAGCAGGGCTTGCCTTGAGTCAGGGCCGATCGGCCCCGACCCAAAGAGGCCCCCTTCTTGGGGCTTTGTTTTCGGCCCCGACTTTTTTTTTCAGTCTTGTCTCCCGAAATCTCAGTGTTGGTAGGTTTGGGCAACGAAATTTTGCGAGATTAATTTTTCCATTCATGTCTCATTCACGCAAGTGTGATTACAATAGAAGAAGCAGCAACTAACAGATAAAATAATAATACAAACTGTTTTTGTCTGATTCGAATTAACATCCACCTTAATCTGCATGAAAACTGAGAAAATCCCAAGATTAAACAAAAAAAAACAAACACATTTACGAGACTTCGAAAGCACGCTTGTCAACTAATGGGGGAATTCCCTTCAATCCCACAATACTATGCGCGGGTACATCCGATCCTAACATCTGAATAAATGCAACACTAGACACAAACTGCCGTCAAAATAAATGTACGAAATAAAATAAAATGTGTACCTGTGTCTACGTGGAGAGGTGGGGCGCATTCCATTTCTGAAATATCCAAAGTTGTGGGGAATTTTCATTGATTGAAATTATTTAAACGGTAAACTGAAATGTTTTTCATTTTTTTTCTTTGAGACAACCCTTGCATCGAAAATACACACCCCACATGCCACAATAAGTACGAAACGTCCTAAAATTTTATCAACAAAAAATCCAAAATGTCTATGTACGAAACGTCCAGCACCCACATGATGTCCAAGTCGTTTCGTCCCCGGGATTTTTTTTTCTAAGCAAAAGCAATCAAGTAATGTCGCCATTGGAAAGAATGTAACAACATAAAATTACCCCAAAAGGCCTGACCTCAATATCTGGGGGACTTTTTTTCAGGCCCCGACCTCAACATCTGGGGGACTTTTTTAGCTCACCTGACTGAAAGTCAGGGTGAGCTTTTCTGATCACTTTTCGTCCGTCGTCCGGCGTCCGTCGTCCGGCGTGAAGGTGGTGTTTGGGTCTTTTTCTTCCAAACCACTGGCCGCATGTTAATGAAATTTCATGTGAGTAGGGGTTATATAGCGGCATTTTGATTTTTGGGCAAATTAGGTTTCGGCTCATATTGAGCAGAGGGGTGGGGCAAAAATGCTCCAATTCTTAAAAAATCTTCTCAAGAACCAGCAATAGCAGAGACTTGATATTTGGTATGCAGCTTCCTTTTGAGGTGTAGACTCAAGTTTGTTCAAGAGAAGTTTGTAGGTCTATACTTGGCGATGTTATGGGAGGAGCATAAATTTTGGCCCCACCCCAAATTTCTATTTTTTAAACCGAGAGGCCAATTTGAACCAAATTTTATGTGAGGGCTTATTGGGTCATAAGTACCTAATTTATGCAGAAATTTTTTTTCCTGTAGCCCCGTGGGAACCACAGGAGCTAAAAATAGAAAAAAATTAAAACGCCTATATCTCAAAAACTGCACGGCAGTGAGAATTTTTATTTGGTGTGAAGCTTTCTTGGGACCAACAGAAAGGATTGGTAAAAAAAAATTGCTATCGGTTTTATCATAGGGTACTTTTTCGGGACTCTGAAAAAGTGCTGAGTCAGTATTTTTTAACACAGTAGGCAATGGGAAAAAAATAAAGAATTGTTTTCTTCCAAACCACTGCTCTAAAAGCTTTCATATTTTACATATAACATCTTTGGAACATTGATTCACATATTTGTAGAAATCAAATTCCTCGGTCCATATTTGGGTTCCCTATGGGAACCCAAATGTTCAAATTAGTGCAATATGAGGGATATATTTTAAAAATCTTCTTCTTCGGATCCACAAATCAGAATCTTTTGATATTTGCTATGCATCATCCTTAGGGGGGTGAGATTGATGTTTGTTCAAGCCAAGTCCCTGAGTTCATATTTGGACTCCCTTTGGGAACCCAAATTGTAACTTAGTGCAATACGAGGTATATTCTTTTAAAATCTTCTTCTTCGCATCCACCGGTCAGAATCTTTTGATATTTGGTATACAGTATGCTTAGGGAGGTGAGATTCAAGTTTGTTCAAGTCAAGTCCTTCGGCTCATATTTGGTCTCCCTGTGGGAGCCCAAATTATAACTTAGTTCAATATGAGGAATATTCTTTAAAAAAAATTTTTTTTTCAGATCCACCAGTCAAAATGTTTTGATATTTGATGTACAGCATTCTTAGGGGCTGAGAGTGAAGTTTGGTAAAGCCAAGTACCTGGGTTCATATTTGGGCTCACTGTGGGAGCCCAAATTATACCAAAATTTTTATTTTCCAAACCAAAAAGTCGATTTGAACCAAATTTGATATGAGGGCTTATTGGGTCATAAGTACCTAATTTATACCGAAAATTGTTTTCCTGTCCCCCACGGGAACTGCAGGAGCTAAAAAATTTTTTTCTTTTTAAATGCCCATATCTCCAGAACTACATGGCACTGAGAATTTTTATATGGTGTGAAGCTTCCTTAGGACCGGAAGAAAAAAATGGTAAAAATTTTATCATAAGGTTCTTTTCTAGGACTAAAAGTGCCGAGTCATCATTTTTTAACAGTGTAGCTAATGGGAATAACGTTGAAGAATCTTCTTCTCCCAAAACACTGCTTCAGAAGCTTTTATTTTTGGGCTCCCTATGGGAGCCCATGTATAACTTAGTTCAGTATGAGAAATATTCTTAAAAAATCTTTTTTTTCTGTTACTCCTGTCAGAATCTTTTGATATTTGATTTTTGATTTTCTTAGAAGTGGCAAATTGAAGTTTGTTCAAGTTCTGCTTTATTGATAAAATTGGGCCCAGTAGTAACCAATTCCTGCATTGAAAGCCCTGTAAAGTGGGCAGTGATAGGCATAAACGATTGACCAAACTTGATATTATAATTACGCCTCTGTAAGATGTAGCCTTAGATGCTGAAAGTGACCTTAAATTCCAATAAATAAATAGATAAATTATTGAGTACCCAATATGGGTATCTAACATATGAACACTTTGGGTTACTAAGTAGGGTAAACAATTTTATGTTGAAAAACTGATAACAAGGCAGAATCCCTTGTTTAAATTATACATGACTACTTTGCGGTAATGACAATCTAAAAGTACAGTATCTTGAAAAGACTTTGTGTTGTTTTTTATTAGTTCAATTTTTAGCTTTTCTTGACAAAGTCAAGCTATGCTATTGTCATGGGGCATGCGGAAGTCTGTGAGTCTGTCTGTCCACAATTTGTTCGGCACAGGCTATAGGCCATAGTTCTTATCTATCATCACCAAATTTGAGATGCATGTTCGCGTTGGTGTCTAGATGAGATCGTCATATTTTGGTTATGACTGGCTGCTTACATTGGCTGCTGCAGCAGCCATCGTGAATTTTGTATGGCGCAGCCTACAGGCCGTAGTTCTCATCTGATCATCACGAAATTTCATCTGCATATTCGGGTTGATGTCCAGATGAGAACGTCCTATTTTGGTCTCAGTTGGCTGCACACAGTGGCTGCTGCAGCAGCCGCAGTGTGGGTTGATTTTAAAAATTGTTATCTTACGCAAATTTCTTGAAATTTGGCAGGTTGTCTTAGATTGATGAGTAGATGAGACCTTCCTATTTTGATCGTGGCTGCCCCCAGGGTGGGTGAATTGAGGGGTGAAGTTGTTTTATCTTATTTTTGTTATACCACATTTGGATGAAAAAGACAATAATACGCTGAAAGAAATTGTCTTTGTGTGGTGAATGTAATATGATATTTCAGGCATGTAGGACACTGTTATGACTGCGAGTGTTTAGATCAGCAAGTACATTTTAAATGTGTATATATTTTGCCCACTTGATGAAATTTGATATGCAAGTTGTTTTTTTTTTTGTTTCAACCATGACTACTTTTCCTAAAGTTTGACTTCAAATCCGCCAATGGTAGCATGGCTGCTTCAGCCATGATTTTTTTTCTCCCAATTTCAACGAAATTTCATATGCAGGTTTAGTTTTATCAGTACTTTTCATAATGGTTGGCTTCAAATCAGCCAATGGTAGCATGGCTGCTGCAGCTGTGTCATTTTTCTTCCAATTTTGACCAACTTGGTCTGAGATGGGTAGTTTCACTGGTAGATTAGCCTTGAATGGGGTCGAAAACTAAGAGTCAACCAATGTAGCATTGCTGCTTCAGACATATATTTTTCACTCCAATTTTAATGGAATTACCAAAAAAAAGTCAATAATTATGGCGCAATTTACTTAAATGTTACGTAAGTTAAGTAATTATAACATTACTCTTAGAAATATACCATAAGATCAAGATAAGCTACAGTGTCATTGACACTTTCGAAACTGCACTGGTAAAGGGATTAACACAACATTGAATGCAGTTGGGACCCAAGCCATGTCAATATCCTTGTCAAATTACGCCTGGATGTCAAATTGTATACTGATCAATCCATAAATGGTGAGACTATAGCATAATAAAAAGCCATGTAGAAACTGCACTTTTAAAAGTCTACGCAACATTGCATGCTTTCGGGACCCACCCATGTCATTTTTCGACTCCTCCCATGGGCCAACTTTGTTTGGGGCCAACCTCTCCCTTGGGCCAACTTCTTTTTCGGGTTGTCTTTGTTTTGGGCCGACTTCTCTCGTGGGATGACTTTGTATGGGGCCGACTTCTCTTAATAATAATAACTCTTTGGCCATCCACTGATTTGTGGCTGTTCTCATAAGAGAAGGCCATCATTCCCTCTGCCCCTCACCCCCTCCTCTCCTCCCAGCATTCAGATATAAAGTGTTTAATAGTGTCCCTCACTTCCCCTTTTTCAACTTCTTCAATCAGATCAGCACTCCTACCCTGTCCCTTGTGTCCCCCCCCCCCCCTCAGCCATCTATCCTTTGTTTCTCCACCCCATTTCTTTATTATTCTTCCAGTAAATTTTAATCTATGATTTATATACTATGGGCATTCCAAGAGAAAATGTCCCAGGGTCTTCACTACTCCAGAGTGCCACATTTGGCATCCCTTTTCCCCATCTCTCCCAATTTCCCCCCTAAGCTCCAGTGATCTTGATCTCAGTTTGAACAGTAGT
Source organism: Pictodentalium vernedei (assembly GCA_031216915.1). NCBI lineage: Eukaryota > Metazoa > Mollusca > Scaphopoda > Dentaliida > Dentaliidae > Pictodentalium > Pictodentalium vernedei. The sequence continues at coordinate 443,087,279 of CM062296.1, read as the reverse complement.
GACCCCCAAAGGTGCCATCTAGGTACTTTTCAAAGTTCTTTATATTGTAACCCCTGCAGTGATCTTTTCACGCTAACTCCTGCTCGCCAGTTTCGATTGCAGTATATGCTCAACCAGCCTGGAAACCTCATACATGCGTCTTGTGGGCCAATTTGTTTTGTGCTGACTTCTCTCGGGGATCGACTTTGTTTGGGACGACTTCTCTTATGTTCAAAAACATGTGGTCAAATGACTTTTTAAAAGACCCAAAAGACCCGGATCCTCACACCTAATTTTGGTAACATGGCTTCCCCAGGAATTAGGCACGGCAATAGGCAATGTAGTTGTTAAACATGCGGCAATCTAGCATGGGTTCTACCACGATATTGCCGATTGTCGAGGCTAATTTTGATAAACATGGCACCCCAGGCAACTTGTGGTATTTATTAGCTCACCTGACTTTCAGTCAGGAGAGCTATAGTGATCACTCACCGTCCGTCGTCCGCCGTCCGTGAACATGGTGTTTGCGTCTTCTCCTCCCAAACCGCTGAAACAATTTAATTGATATTTGAGATAATAGTTTATGACATCGCAATTTGATTTTGTTCAAATCAAGTTGCCCCGCCCGTGTGTAGGGCCACACCCAAAAAGTGTGCTGAAATCTTAAAAAATCTTCTTCTCATGAACCAGCAGTAGCAGAGACTTGATATTTGGTGTGCAGCTTCCTTTTGAGGTGTAGACTCAGATTTGTTCAAGAGAAGTTTGTGGGGCTATACTTGGCGTCGTCATGGGAGAGGCAAAATTTTTGGCCCTGCCCAAAATTTCTATTTTCCAAACCGAGAGGCTGATTTGAACCAAATTTTATGTGAGGGCTTATTGGGTCATAATTACCTAATTTATGCTGATTTTTTTTTTCCCCGTAGCCCCATGGGAACTGCAGGAGCTAAAAATAGAAAAAAATTAAAACGCCCATATCTCCAAAACTCCACGGCACCGAGAATTTTTATTTGGTGTGAAGCTTCCTTAGGACCAACAGAAAGAATTGGTAAAAAAAAATTGCCATCGGTTTTATCATAGGGGACAGTTTCGGGACATTGAAAAAGTGCTGAGTCAGCACTTTTTAACACTGTAGGCAATGGGAAAAACATTAAAAAATCTTCTCCAGATCCGGCAGGCAGAATCTTTTGATATTTGGTATGCAACATTGTGGGGTGGATCTGATTCAAGTTTGTTCAAATCGGCCCCCTGGGTTTATATTTGGGCTCAGTATAGGAGCCCAAATTTGAACTTAGTGCATTTCAGGCAAATTTCTTTGAAAATCTTCTCAAGATCCAGCAGGCAGAATCTTTTGATATTGGGTATGCAACATTGTGGGGTGGATCTGATTCAAGTTTGTTCAAATTGGCTCCCTTGGTTTATATTTGGGCTCACTATAGAAGCCCAAATTCGAACTTAGTGCATTTCAGGCAAATTTCTTCGAAAATCTTCTTCTCAAGATCCAGCAGGCAGAATCTTGTGATATTTGGTATGCAGCATCCTTAGGGGGGTGAGATTCAAGTTTGTTCAAGCCATGTCCCTAGGTCCATATTTGGGCTCTGATTCAAGTTTGTTCAAATCGGCTCCCTGGGTTTATATTTGGGCTCAGTATAGGAGCCCAAATTTGAACTTAGTGCTTTTCAGGCAAATTTCTTAAAAAATCTTCTTCTCCAGATCCAGCAGGCAGAATCTTTTGATATTTGGTATGCAACATTGTGGGCTGGATCTGATTCTATTTTGTTCAAATTGGCTCCCTAGATTCATATTTGGGCTCACTATAGAAGCTCGAATTTGAACTTAGTGCATTTCAGGCAAATTTCTTCAAAAAAAATCTTCTCCAGATCCTGCAGGCAGAATCTTTTGATATTTGGTATGCAACATTGTGGGGTGGATCTGATTCAAGTTTGTTCAAATCGGCCCCCTGGGTTTATATTTGGGCTCAGTATAGGAGCCCAAATTACTGCATTTCGGGCAAATTTCTTTGAAAATCTTCTTCTCCAGATCCAGCAGGCAGAATCTTTTGATATTTGGTATGCAACATTGTGGGGTGGATCTGATTCAAGTTTGTTCAAATCGGCCCCTTGGGTTTATATTTGGGCTCAGTATAGGAGCCCAAATTTGAACTTAGTGCATTTCAGGCAAATTTCTTTGAAAATCTTCTCAAGATCCAGCAGGCAGAATCTTTTGATATTGGGTATGCAACATTGTGGGGTGGATCTGATTCAAGTTTGTTCAAATCGGCTCCCTGGGTTTATATTTGGGCTCAGTATAGGAGCCCAAATTTGAACTTAGTGCTTTTCAGGCAAATTTCTTAAAAAATCTTCTTCTCCAGATCCAGCAGGCAGAATCTTTTGATATTTGATATGCAACATTGTGGGCTGGATCTGATTCTATTTTGTTCAAATCGGCTCCCTAGATTCATATTTGGGCTCACTATAGAAGCTCGAATTTGAACTTCGTGCATTTCAGGCAAATTTCTTCAAAAATCTTCTTCTCCAGATCCTGCAGGCGGAATCTTTTGATATTTGGTAGGCAACATTGTGGGGTGGATCTGATTCCAGTTTGTTCAAATCGGCCACTTGGATTCATATTTGGGCTCACTATAGAAGCCCAAATTCGAACTTAGTGCATTTCAGGCAAATTTCTTTGAAAATCTTCTTCTCAAGATCCAGCAGGCAGAATCTTGTGATATTTGGTATGCAGCATCCTTAGGGGGGTGAGATTCAAGTTTGTTCAAGCCATGTCCCTAGGTCCATATTTGGGCTCACTGTGGGAGCTTGAATTGTAACTTTGTTCAAAATGAGGAATTTTCTTAAAAAATCTTCTTCTTCAGATCCAGCTGTCGGAATGGTTTGATATGTGGTGAGTAGCATCCTTGGGGGTGAGGGGGGGATTCAAGTGTGTTAAAGCCAAGTCCATTGGTCCATATTTGGGCTCCCTGTGGGAGCCCAAATTATAACTTAGTCAATATGAGGAATTTTTCTTTAAAAATCTTCTTCAGATTCAGCAGTTGGAATGTTTTGATATTTGGCATGGAGCAACCTTAGGGGGCTGAGATTCAAGTTTGTTCAAGCCAAGTCCCTTGGTTCATATTTGGGCTCACTATGGGAGCCTGAATGACAACTTAGTTCAAAATGAGGAATTTTCTTTAAAAATCTTCAGATCCAGCAGATGAATGCTTTTGATATTTTTTATGCAGCATCCTTAGGGGGGTAAGATTCAAGTTTGTTCAAGCCATGTCCCTAGGTCCATATTTGGACTGATTGTGGGAGCTCGAATTGTAACTTGGTTCAAAATGAGGAATTTTCTTTAAAAATCTTCTTCAGATCCAGCAGTCGGAATGTTTTGATATTTGGTGTGCAGAATCCTTAGGGGTGTGAGATTCAGGTTTGTTAAATCCAAGTCCCGGGGTTCATATATGGGCTCCCTGTGGGAGCCCGAATTATGACTTAGTTCAGTATGAGGAATATTCTTTAAAAATCTTTTTTTAGATCCACTGGTCAGAATATTTGGATATTTGGTTTCAGCTTTTCTTAGGAGGAGCAGATGCAACTTGTGGAAATCAATTCTCTGGGTTGATATTTAGGCTACCATGTCAGGTGAGCGCCCTCAGGCCCCCTGGGGCCTCTTGTTTTATTTTAGGCCCCGACCATTTTACTCAAGGCAAGCCCTGAGGTAAGTAAATAACATAATTCAACAAACTTCAGAAGCCAGTAATCCTACTCATTGTGTTTCATGCATTCCGTGGCGAATCATTTGATTGACGTACAAAGTGGTAATTGCATTTTATGTATTTTATCTACAATTTACCCCCAAAAACGCAATCGCAGACAGAAATATTAATAGCGATAAAAATGCGGCAATAAAAGATCGTGTAACGCTATTGCAATAGCGATAAATGTCACGTGACATCGCAAGCGAAGAACGCACGTGCGCCTGGCGGACTGTTTCAGTGGTACGGACAATGTCAAGTCATTTCCATCAAAAAGTTGTAATGCTGTAATGAACAATGCATCAAATTTGCCTCAACAAACATTCCACGATGCAGGGAATTGCACAATCCACCATGCAAAACACCAAAACAAACCAGAGGCTCAAGTGAGCCTAAAACGCTCACCTGGCTCAGGTTGTCAAAAGAGATGAGTGTATCTGGGAAGGGACTTTTGAGGTGGAGACCATGAAAAGTGGAGAAAACTAAAAGATTTGGGCTTGTATTTTTGATATTTATTTCAACAAGACTAGTAATGGTGATAACATACATGATCCATGGCACTGACGGCAAATTAGTGCTACAAACTGATAGATACCTCAGTAAATTATGTTTTTCAGAACAAATAACCGAAACTGAAACCGGAGTCAACTCTTTTTGTAAAAAAACGAGTAGATACCGACACCGAGCAAAAATTTACTAACCTCCCAACACTAATGTTTCTGTGATGTCGTCTTCCAGTGCACGTCCGTCATCACAATCCAGAGAAGAGCTAGCGGCAAAAGTGTTCATGGATATACGGCAATTGCCTAAGAGGCCCCTAGTAGGGTTGACAGCATTGGTGTCGACGTCTGCTAGTTCGCCCGGTGTCGCATCCATTTACTGAATGGTACAGCACCCGGGTTCGTCCGTTGTGGTCCAGGAAAGAAATAAGGGTGTTGCGAGCACTATAAACATTCCACAGGCACACCCAGTGACGACGGAACTTGGTTTAGGATGGAAGAAGCCTTTGGGTTCGGTCCCTAGCTCGTCCAGCTCCGCACGGGCTGCGAGCGAGAGAGGTCTCTCTCTCGTACAACAGCATTGCGGTCCGGATGTTGTTGTACAAAATGTTCCTCGGTCGGAGCTTACGTCCACCCCTTGGGACGCTCCGGTGTATAAACAGTCCGGAGAGACTGTATCAAGGGCTTCTTCCTCCTCAAGTCAGCGCACTCGACCGCACCTTGGCTATGTGACCGCCGATATCCAGCCGGCATCGCCTTCCAGAGATTCCTCGACAGCCAGGTCACACCATCCGACAACCAAAGATTCGAGGCCACCTTCATCTGGACGTTTGCATAAGAGAAGTATGCAAGAGACAATGTCCACTGAGCTTCCTGCATCTAAATCACGTAAGACCGCAGCTCCGCAGGCCTCGTTAACGGACGTGCTATCGCAGATAGCACAAATCATAGCAGCATCCCAGCTCCTATCAGAGCAGGAAGAATCTGATGATGCTGGATCGGTGCGTTCTGCAGCTGGATCGGGAGCAGATGACCGAGATATCCAGGAGGTCCGTCAGGATGGCGAAAGGGATATGGATGAATTGGAGTTCTCCCTTTTGGAACAACACAAAATCGCCGTCGAGTTAATCCGGCATTTTCTTCCAGATGTTGTGGACCAGGATGCTGCTCAGCCTGATAGGAGGCTTATAGTGCCACTGGACACCAAATTTTTTAATCGGTTTAGGGACACCGTCCCTGAGTTTCCGTCTCAGTCCAGGAATGTCTCGTGGACATTTGAACTTTTGAATGACGCTATCAATAAACTTGCCGGTAAATCGGGCAAGTCAGCCTTCCTGAGAAAGCTTCAGACTCTCTGCTTTTTAAGTCCGCTTCTAAAAAATCGGAACCAGCAGAAAAAAGTAGGCCTGGATCTTCTGGGATGAGCACGTCCAGGGGAAGTTCCTTTAGAGGTGCGTACGCGCTCTCTAGACCTTATTCTCGAGACCGTCAAGGCAGCGACTCTAGCAGGGGCCGTAACGCTGGCCGTAATAATAAGTCAGATGCCCCTAGGTCGACGGCACGAGGTGCGGGTCGGGGAGGACGTGGTTTCTCCTTCCGCAAGCCTCGCAGGTCCAGGAAGTGATGGTGTAGACCTCTGTCACGTTCCTGTGGGCGGAAGGTTGTCGAGTTATTTACAAAATTGGGAATTGATTACGGAGGGCCCTTGGGTTCGAAGGGTAATTGCGGAAGGACTGAAACTGTCCTTTAAAGGAAAACCTCCGTTAACTCGAAGTCCAAGATGGACTCAACTGCCATCGAATATTCTAAAAAGAGACGCTCTTCTTTCAGAAGTTCAGTCTCTTTTCCTGAAGAACGCGATAGAGGTCGTAGAAAACCAGGAATCTCCAGGTTTCTACAGCCATCTGTTTCTGGTTCCCAAACCAGACAGCTCATTCTGTCCAGTAATAGATTTAAGCTGGATAAACAAGCTGATTGTGGCTCCAAAATTTTATATGGAGACCATTCGATCGGTCAGAACGAGCATTCGAGTGAACGACTATGCTGCTAGCATAGATCTCAAGGATGCATACTTTCACGTCATGGTACATCCGACGTTCAGAAAGTATCTTCGTTTCGCTGTACTAGGGGCTGTATATCAGTTCCGTGCGATGTGCTTCGGTCTGAAGCTAGCGCTCTGGGCTTTCACTCGGATAATGAACTCGGTCATGACTTACTTCCGAGCTCATTCGTCTGCGGTAACGTCGGCCTACCTGGACGATATTCTTCAGAGGTACGGCAACGAGTTAACGCTTCAGAACGATGTGCAGAATCTTCTACTATTGCTCCGTCTCGGTTTTATTGTAAATGAACAGAAGTCGGATCTGGTGCCATCCAAGTCATTCACCCACCTGGGGATGAGCTTCGAGACGCACAACAATCTCGTTCATCTGCCGTTAACCAGAGCGAAATTAGCCAGTTATGCTCGCTATTGTCTAAACTCAGAGAAGGTTACAGCGAGAGAATTCATGAGACTGATAGGTCTGTGCGGAGCTGCCGTGGATCTCATTCCAATGGGGTGCACTCGTCCTCTCCAAATCTTTCTGACTCAGAATTGGAAAGTGAAGACTCATTCGCTCGATACGGACATCCTCTTGTCAGACCAAGTGAAACAAGAGATTCAGACTTGGGCAGACATTCAGTGGTTAACTCAGGGAGTTCCACTGCAATTGCCGGATCCGAGTTTTACTATTATGACGGATGCCAGTCAAACAGGTTGGGGCGCGACACTATGCCCGTCGGATTCGAGGTGCCAGGGTCTTTGGGATCCTCAATTCTTAGGCAAGCACATAAATATCAAAGAAATGATATCAATTTGGCTTGCGTTGCGTCATTGGATGGACGTTATTCAGAACACACACATTCAAATTTTGTCAGACAATACAATGGTAGTAGCATATATTCGGAATCAGGGAGGCACTCATTCCATTCCGTTGTTCAAGTTAACGGAAAGAATCCTTCTGTTTGTACTGGAACATCAGGTTCTACTATCGGTTCGTCATATTCCGGGTCGTCTGAATGTGTTAGCAGACTCCCTTTCACGGAAGGGTCGCCTGTTGGCGTCGGAATGGACTCTCAACAAACAGGTTTTCAATCAGATTTGCTACCAATGGGTGCGACCAATGATAGATTTGTTTGCGACACACCTCAACAATCAGTTGCAGACTTACATGTCCCCATGTCCGGATCCTTGAGTGTTTGCAGTAGACGCTCTGTCGATCCTGTGGAATGGGATAATAGGATATGCGTATCCTCCAGCACCGCTGATTCAGCAGATATTGCTCAAGATAAAGCAATCCCATTGCAAGATTCTGTTGGTAGCTTCTCTGTCACCACAGAGACCGTGGATAAATCTACTCAGGTGTCTGTTGTGGGACATGCCGCGGAAGCTTCCTCCACGGGAGGATCTTCTGTCGCAGGGGAAATTGCGCATGCTTCACCACAATCCGCAAGGTCTCAACCTTAACGTATTTCCGTTGTGCAGTCCTTCTTGCACAGTAAACGTTTTACAGGACGAGCAGTGGATGCAGTTTCTAACTGCAGGAGGACCTCCTCTTCGCTAAATTATGCTGCTAAGTGGAAGGTCTTTCACCAGTGGTGTAGGGATCACTCTGTGGATTTATATGATCCCTCCATTCCTGACATTGCTAATTTTCTGGTCTATTTGTTTGACGAGATCAAACTGCAGCCTGTTATTATCAAGGGTTATAGGTCTATGTTATCTGATACCTACGCTCATCATGATATATTAATGATTGGTTCTAATGTCTCTTTATCTAAATTAGTTAAAAACTTTTCGATAAATAGACCTAGAACTCTTAGATTAATTCCGAAATGGAATTTAGCATGGGTTCTTCTTAAGCTAAAAGAAGCACCTTTTGAGCCTCTTGATACAGTGGATTTCAAATTCTTAACATATAAGACAGCTTTTCTCTTAGCCTTCTCTTCTGCTAGAAGAGTTAGTGAGCTTCATGCTTTATCGGTAGATGATTCTCACTATCTTAGTATTGGTATTACTATTACTTTTACTACTAATGTTGGATTTTTGGCTAAGAATCAGGCTCCTAATAAGTATCCTGAACCTATTGTTGTTAGGGCCCTTCCGTCTTCAGACGGGTGTAGGCCTTTACTCTGTCCTGTTAGAGCAATACGTATTTATAAACGTAGGTCTGAGTTTATTAAAAAGGGATGTAAGCGTTTCTTTTTGTCTTTGATGCCTAATAGAAAGGACATTATTATTCATTCTATTGCTAGATGGATTCAATTAACTATACGTACTGCTTATGATAAGTTATCTTCTCAGAAGTCTGTTCTCAAGATTTCGGCTCATGAAGTAAGAGCTCTATCAACATCTTGGGCTTATGCTAATAGTGTTGCTATTACAGATTTAATGAAGGCTGCATATTGGTCTCAGCCTTCCACTTTCACTAATTTTTATCTTAGAAATATTGAGTCCATTTCTGGAGATCTACATTGTTTAGGTCCGTTATCTGTTGCTCAGAATATCGTCCACTAAACAGTTACAACTGTGACTCTGTCCTGCTGCTCACTTCGCTCTGGGGTATTTGACCCAGGGCAAGGGGAAGGGGGGAGGGGGGGGGGGTCCCTTAGGTCACCTGCTTTATAGTGAAAAGCAAGGGAATACCTCCGACAGCATCAGTATTTCTGAGTCAGTACCGGGATGGTTTTAAAGTGTAAAGCTAATGTTTACTCATGTCATGTAATATTTTTAAAGTGTAGCTCGGTGTGAAGCATTTGTATATGTCACGTGTCAAACGGGCATTAATATACAATCCTCGGACACTTTTAATGAGTATAAAGAGTCTCATTTCTCTGGACTGTCTTTATTTATTGGCTTACCTTTAAAAATAATTAGTATAAAGGGTTATACTGGATTTTAATAGAGATCATTGATGTATTTGTGCTCAATTACGGAATGGTTTTGTGTCTTTCTTTTTTTGATAAAATAAGAAAGATACATATAAATCCTATCTCTCCTTTTCTCCTTGAGGGGATAATTCTGTTATATGTAATTGAGCCTATTGGATTTTCCTTTATGTCCTGGGCCCTCAAGCCTGTTTACTATTCAGCTAAGTCTGGGTCATTGGTACAGTATAAAAATGTTAAAAAATTTATAGTAATTTATATATTTTTTATATTTACCACTGACCCAGACGGGGATGGCCCTCCCAGGAGTTGGGAACTCTTGCCTCCCTGCTGCGTACATAACACTTACCAGGCACTGGTTGTAAGAATGACATTTTGGCGGGAATTTTGAGACCTCTTTGACACTGTGCATGCGCAATACAGTAAAAGTATGGAGGACCTACCAGGACATCTCATTTTCGTTTTTGATGCAAATTTTGGGGATTGGGGGGGCAAAATTTGTGTTTGGCCCTGAATTTAATGGAGTTTGCACCAGCTGAGTCTGGGTCATTGGTAAGTATAAAAAATATATAAATTACTATAAAATTTTTAACTTTTTAGTGATATTTGAAGACACTGCAGGGCAGAAAACATCCAATTAGAGGGTTCAATCAGTGGAAGGCCAAAGAAAATTATTAATTTCAGTGAGGGATTGCCTGAGAATCAGAAGATTTGTTTTTGAGCCTAATATATTGATAGAAATTAATAGGTATATCCTATGCTGATATTTTAGGAGCATGAGAACAGGTAGTAGAGAAGACAACTACATAGATAAACAATGTTGCAGCCTTGAACTGGATGCAGAATTTTGTACTATTTTCTTAGTTTTAATTTCCTGGCTATGTCTACCCAGTCTCAGGATACATTTACACCTGGGGTGTATTGTAACTTTTGCAGTGATAATTTTAGCTTCAATAACAGTGCATCTTAATAAACTTTGGTACAGTATTTTTACTTGCCTTGTTTTGACAAAACTGAAACACTGCCATGCTTTTATCTACCTTAAATCTTCCAGTGTTGTTCAGCAACAGAACATGTATTTACCGTGATAAGCCAGGGGGGTTTTTTTAACCCTTAAAGGCCTGAAGATTTTTATAGATTTATTGTACATTCTCACAATCTACATCCTTTAGCTGTGCAGTTGTTTCTAGGAAGGTTTTGACTGCCTATAAAGGCTGCCAAAAGACTTGCCTAGAAACAACTGCCACAGTGCTTAAAATGTAACTTGCAAGTTTACCCAGAGACGACATGTCAGACACCTGTTCTGTTGCCGTAAAAAGCGATTTAAGTCAGAATTAGGCATTTAAGAATTAACTCTACAAACAACTCAAACCATAGATGAATGGCTTTTTATGTGTACCCATACTATGTATGGTACACATAATGCCGGCATCTGGGGTGACCATTCCTCGTTCGTTCATCCTTTGTCTGTCCGTCTGTCCATCCGTCTGTCCGTCCGTCTGGCATCCATATCCATTTCTTTGGCATTCGATAACTTGAAAAATATTGCTTGGATTGTCAAGTTACTTTATATTTGTGTTTAGGTTACTGATGTGCCAAGCTGTATAATTTTTGGTGTAAATCGGATAATGTGATCCTGAGATATTAACCCTTTATCCTTCAAATTGAAAATTCCTCCAATCTCTTTGGCATTCGATAACTTGAAAAATATTGCTTGGATTGTCTAGTTACTTTATATTTGTGTTCAGGTTACTGATTTGCCGAGCTGTATAGTTTTTGGTGTAAATCTGATGATTTGATCCCGAGATATTAACCCTTTATCCTTCAAATTGAAAATTCCTCCAATCCCTTTGGCATTCGATAACTTGAAAAATATTGCTTGGATTGTCAAGTTACTTTATATTTGTGTTCAGGTTACTGATGTGCCGAGCTGTATAGTTTTTGGTGTAAATCTGTTATTTTGATCCTGAGATATTAACCCTTTATCCTTCAAATTGAAAATTTCTCCAATCCCTTTGGCATTCGATAACTTGAAAAATATTGCTTGGATTGTCAAGTTACTTTATATTTGTGTTCAGGTTACTGATGTGCCAAGCTGTATAGTTTTTGGTGTAAACCTGACAATTTAATCCTGAGATATTAACCCTTTATCCTTCAAATTGAAAATTCCTCCAATCCATTTGGCATTCGATAACTTGAAAAATATTGCTTGGATTGTCAAGTTACTTTATATTTCGTTCAGGTTACTGATGTGTCGAGCTGTATAGTTTTTGGTGTAAATCTGATAATTTAATCCTGAGATATTAACCCTTTATCCTTCAAATTGAAAATTCCTCCAATCCCTTTGGCATTTGATAATTTGAAAAATATTGCTTGGATTGTTAAATTACGTTATAATTGTGTTCAGGTTACTGATGTGCTGAGCTGAATAGTTTTTGGTGTAAATCTGGTAATTTGATCCGGAGATATTAACCCCCTTTGTCCTTCGAATTGAAAATTCCTCCAATCCCTTTGGCATGAGATAACTCAAAAAATATCAATCCTATTGTCATGTTACTTTATATATTTATTCAGGTTACTGATGTGCTGTGCTGTATAGTTTTTTATGTAAATCTGATAATTTGCTCCGGAGATATTAACCCTTTATCCATCAAATTAGACACTCCTCCAATCCATTTCTATATGTACCCATACCTTGTATGGTGTATATAATGTCATCATCCGTGGTGGCCCTCCGTCATACAGCTTTCTACTAGATGCGCGTATGGGTACACATCTGACGATGTCATCGGCCTATTTTTTTTTTTTTTTTAAGAGTGCTGGCTATTTTGCTGTTTTGGGCCGTTACGTTAGGTAAAGATTAAAAATCCAACTGTATCACTAACAGTATTGAATGGGATACTGTCTAAAGTCATTATATCATAATAAGTGGAACATTATTAATTGAATTGTCACATTACCGGTAGAAAATTTTCAATTGACAGGACTTTACAATTAGCAGGATTTAGTCATTTTCCTATATTATAGTGATAAAATGAGCATTTATTCTATTAAATCTTGTTTGACAGATGGTCCAAGAGCTCTGTCAACTAAGAAATGATAAATAAATAACTATATTTAATGTATTAAGGACAAATAGATCTAGAAATATAGATAATTCGGTGAGTGGTTGTTAGAGTAGCTCTTTGATATATTACAAGACTTTTTATTCACTTGACAGGAGTTGTCTCTTCAACCTGCAATTAACCAGTCATATTTGCACAGAGGATATGGTAAATGGTTTGGTGTTTGGAGTTTCCTCTTTAACCCGTATTAACCAGTCACATTTGCACAGAGGATATAGTAAATGGTTTGGTGTTTGGAAATTATATTCAATTGACAGGGTTATTCAGTTAACTGGCAGAGTGCTCAATTTTATTTCCAAGGCAAAATGAAATGAGAGTAATTTTTTTAAAGATAGTGTACTTCCTAGTACCAGCAGTGAGAGCATTAGTGTTGCATGACTTTGATCATAAATGCTTTGTTTCAATTTATTGGAGAGTGCCTATTGGCACTCTCCAATAAATTGTAACCAAACAATTTGATAGGTATTTTTCATCTACTGCTGCAAAAACAGCAAGCTGATGCATTCAGTGTAAAGCCACTAAAGTGGCTTCTTGCACTCAGACAGTTAAGAGATGCACAATTAAGTGGGCTCCACTCTACAGCCAAGCACTGTTCAGTGATTTACCCTTTAACAAAATAGTAAAAAAAATTTTTAATAACTGCTAATTTTCATTTTTGCCTCTGAAACATAGCCTTTGACAAGTCAATGAAATGAGCTCAGTGGACTCGGTCATATAAGATGTTCACAGACTATGTGTTATAGGTGCCCAAAACCATCACCAAAAGAACTCACTTATTGTCTTGGAGATTTTCTCATACTTGCATATTTGAGCACCAACACTGAGGTAACAATTTTTAGCTTAACTTTACAAAGTCAAGATAAACTATTGCCATCATGCGTGCGGAAGTCTGTTAGTCTGTAAGTCTGTTCACATTTTCCTTTAGCACAGGCTACACCCCGTAGTTCTTGTCCAATCGTCCTGAAATTTCATATGCAGGCTTGAGGTCATGTCTAGATGAGAATGTCCCATTTGGTTGCGATCTGTCAACCATGACAGCTGCCCAAGCCCAAAAACCTTTAACACAGTCGACAGGTCGTATTTATAGAGGGATTTCATTGTAACTTGGTAGGATGACTCCATATAATGTCTAGATCAGAACGTCCCCTTTTGGTTGCGATCAGTTAACTGTGACAGCTACAGGGGCCAAAGCACGAAAACCTTGTGTACACTCTACAGGTCATTTATGAAGAGATTTCATTGTAACTTGGTAGGATGACTCCAGATAATGTCTAGATGAGAACGTCCCCTTTTGGTCGTGATCGTTCAACCATGATGGCTGCCCAAGCCCAAAAAACTTTAGCACAGACTGCAGGTTATATTTATGAAGAGATTTCATTGTAACTTTGTAGGATGACTCAGTATAAAGTATAATGTCTAGATGAGGACGTCCCCTTTTGGTTGATATGGGTCAACCATGATGGCTTCAAAGGCCCAAAGCCTGAAAACCTTTAGCATAGTCTGCAAGCCATATTTATGAAGGATTTCATTGTAACTTGATAGGATGACTTATTTTGGAATCATTTCACTTTCACTTGGTAACTTTGGTTGGCATACATTAACTGTTAGGGCCACATTAACCCACCCCTCAGTTCTTTAGTACAGTCTACACCTCATATTATTTTTATTGAAAACATAGCATACAGGGAACAGAAATGAACATATTCCCAATTATCACAATTCTTGTTATATTTCATAATCCTTTCATAAACATTGAACATTATCCTTTTCATCAAACACAACACACAGTCAAGTTAAGCTACAGTGTCATTTAGACTTATTTTCAGATTGCATCAAATGTATAAATTATTCAGACTTCATCAAATTTACAAATTTTTCAGTCTCCATCATATGCATTTATTTAATTCTATCTATTTTAGTGCTTCTGGCACAGTTGTCATGGCAACAGTGAAAGGATCTGAAGATGTTGTTGCAATCAAGAAAATGGATTTGTACAATCAGCCAAAGAAGGAATTAATTATCACCGAGATTGAAGTTATGAAAACATATAGACATGACAATATCGTGAATTACTGTGACTGTTACCTTGTCTCAACAGATACAGAAAGTGAATTATGGGTAGTAATGGAATGTCTTGATGGTGGTCCTTTAACTGATGTTGTCACAGAAACCATTATGAATGAAGGACAGATTGCTGCAGTTTGTAGGGAGTGTTTAAGAGCATTGAAGTTTTTGCATGAGAGAAATATAATTCATCGTGATATAAAAAGTGACAATGTACTTCTTGGCATGACAGGGGCAGTGAAGTTAACAGATTTTGGATTTTGTGCTCAACTCAGTAATGAAGCTCACAAGCGTAATACAATGGTTGGTACACCATATTGGATGGCCCCGGAAGTAGTCACAAGGTTTGTTCGTTGTTGTTTAATTGAAATATATGCTTGTCCAGTACCTCCTTACATGCATTTTGTTTCAAAAAGATAGCATTGTATTTCTCATTCACACAAGCTTTTCGACTTCATTCTAATTAGCGGGTCAAAGGCTATATGGCTATGTTTTGGTGAGAAAAAAAAATTTACATGCAGATATTTCGAGAAAAGAAATTGAGTCAAATTCCATGTACGCGATTACTTTTTCAGTGAAATTTTGAAGAGCGTCTCTTCATATTTATCTTGTCTATGATTAGATTTAAAAACAACTCATTTTTTAGCTAAACATGACAGTCAAGCTGAGCTATTGCCAAAAATTCTAGTCCTTCGGCATACATAGGTACATAAGTACGGGTGGGCATGCCTACATACGTACATCCACAATTTTCTTTGGCGCACCACACAGGTCGCATTTATGAACAGATCGCTTTGAAACTTGGTATGCTTGTTTGGGGTGACCTCTGTGATTTCTGTCAAAAAATGTTGCCGCCTTCAACGTTCTTTGAACTTAGTTTAGTCAGACCTCAATATTTCCATTTGGCACACCATACATGGCACATTTATGATCAGATCAGTTTGAAACATGGTATGGTTATTCGGGGTGACCTCTAGATGGGAGCTATCGATTTTCTTCCATTTCTGTCAAAAATGTTGCCACTGTCAATGTTCTTTGAACTTAGTTTAGTCTGACTTCAATATTTCCCTTCGGCACACCATTCAGGGCACATTTACGATCAGACTTTGAAACATGGTATGCTTGTTCGGGGTGATCTCTGGATATGAGCTATCGATTTTCTGCCATTTCCGCCAAGAAATGTTGCCCCTGGGAACAACCATTGATCTTGGTTTAGTCAGGCATCAATATATTCCTTTGGTACACCCTACAGGGCACAATTATGATCAGATCGGTTTGAAACTTGATATTCTTGTTTGGGGTTACCTCTACGTACGTACGTCCACAGTTTCCTTTGGCACACTGCACAGGTCGCATTTATGATCAGATCGCATTGAGTCCTGGTATACTTGTTTAGGGTGATCTCCAGATGGGAACTATCGATTTTCTTCCATTTCCATTGATCTTGGTTTAGTCATGTATCAGTATATTCCTTTTGCACACCCTATAGGACACATTTATGATCAGATCGGTTTGAAACTTGGTATGCCCTTTTGGGGTAACCTCTATCTTCAATTTCAGTCAAAAAATGTTGCCGCTGGCAATGACCTTCGATGAACTTAGTGCTGTTATGCATCAATATTTCCCTTGGTACACCATGCAGTGCACATTTTTGACTGGATTGGTTTGAAACTTGGTGTGCTTGTTTGGGGTGACCTCTAGATAGGAGCTATTGATTTTCTTCTGTTCTTGTCAAAAAATGTTGCAGCTGGCAACGATCTTTGAACTTAGTTTAGTTAGACCTTAATATTTCTCTTTGGCATACCCTACAGAGAACATTTATGATTGGATTGCATTGAAACCTTGTATGCTTGTTTTGGGTGACCTCTAGTTAGGAGCTTTTTATTTTCTTCCTTGTCCATCAAAAAATATTGCCATTGGCAACGACCTTTGATGAACTTAGTGCAGTTATGCATCAATATTTTCCTTTGGCACACCCTGCAGGGCACATTTATGATCAGATCACTTTGAAACTTTGTATGCTTGTTTGGGCTGACCTCTAGATAGGAACTATTGATTTTCATCCTTGTCCTCAAAAAATGTTGACGTTGGCAACGACCTTTGATGAACTTAGTGCAGTTATGCATCAATATTTACATTTGACACACTCTGCAGGGCACATTTATGATTGAATCGCTTGGAAACTTGTTGTCCTTGCTTGGAGTGACCTCTAGATGAGAGATCTCGATTTTCTTCCGCCGGGGGCATGGTTGTGTTGAGATAACCGGTTCTCGTCAGAACACCGAAGCTAAGCAGTGTCGAGTCTGGTTAATTCTTGGATGGTTGACCAGCTTAACGATCAATTTGGACTCCCACTTTGTGTCCATGGGCGAGGCACTTAACCCCAATTGTCCACATGAGGGCATGATTACGCTGTGTACTAAGGCGTACTGCACGTCGATGGTGTGCATGTCTTCAACCAATCTAAACCTGCCTGTGCTGCAGTGTGGAGTTACGATGTTGGGGAGCTGGCAGCTGCTCGTCGTTGCTCGGTGGTTCTCTCCGGGTACTCCGGCTTCCTCCACCCGTAAAACAAGCACGGTCATGATTAGCCATTCATGCAGTATGTGCCCTTAAACACCAATAAATAAATTTTCTTCCTCCATTTTTATCGAAAATATACTGAGTCAAAAAAGAAAGTAGAATAGAAATACATGTGTGAAAATCGCTTAAAAAAAAATGAAATATAATAGTTCTAATGTTGTATGTTTGTGGACAAGAAGTCGTGAAAAGAGTTTAATGACATGTCGTTGTCCACCCAACCGTATACAATTTTGCTACAGATTTCCAAATAGCACATGCTATCTGAGAATATCAAATTGAATGGGTGGCAGACAATTTTCTTTGTGTTATGTTGTGTTAGAGAGGCTGGGTTATTGAAAAAACATGCTAGTTTTTGTCTTGATATGCATGAGGCTGGAATACCTCCAGAATAGCTCACTGCTGAGTTCGGTGTCTCTGTGGCCACTATTTACTGTCTCATTGGAAGGTATAGAATCACTGGATCTACTACTGATCCACCGTGTTCAGGTTGACCAAGAGTTACAGTGCCTGCACAAGACCGACACATCAGTACGTCTCACTTGCGGGATCGCTTCCTTCCAGCGAAGAGAAAAGCAGTAATTACTCCTGGTAGAACTAACAATAGACTCAGTGCACAAACTGTGTGTAACAGACTCTCTGAACACGGCATCCGAAGTAGGCATCCATATCACGGACCAATCCTTACCCAGCATCATCGTACCATCAGAATGGAATGGGTACTAACCATGTTTGCTGGACTCAACAGCATTAGAGCACAGTTTTTTTCAGTGATAAATAACGATTTTGTCGATGGCACACTGATGATAGGGTAAGAGTGTATCGCTGATGAGGAGAACAGTTTTCTGATGCTTGCATGTGGGAATGCGACCTGGGTTTCAGCGGGGTTAGTGGAATGGTTTGGGCAGGAATTTCCTTGCTCTATCGAACGCATTTGATCTTCATCGATGGTAATCAGAATGGACAGCTATATAGGGACTAAATTCTTAACGCCTTATGTCACATGGTGCATATCTGTTGTGACTTTCTTGAGAAGCAGAGCAATGAACTTCTTCCCTGGCCCCCCACTTTTGCCAGATTTGTCGCCAATCGAGCATCTTTGGGATCAATTGGACTGTCGGGTATGTCTTCATGATCTTCAGATGTTGGGCGATTTACGTAATGTTCGAAGGCAGGAGAGGAACGCAATACCACAGGGTGACATCCAGAGACTTATTAGGCCCATGCACCTTCGATGTCTTGCCATCCAAGAGGCAAACGGTGGACATATGCATCTGTGAACTTTTCATTTCACCCCATGTCTGAATTGCGACATCCTGACGTGATGCTGGCATCAGTAAGAACATGAAATTATGCAAGTTCATACAGCTAGATTCTAAATATGACTTTAAAATAATTTGTTCGGGATTAAAGTCAAAAATACTAAAACAATTTGCTCCTCAAATTTTATTATATTTTCTTTTTTGACTATAGTTGCCATTGGCAATGAATGACCTTTGATGAACTTAGTAAAAACTTAGTGCAGTTATGCATCAATATTTCCCTTTGACACACCCTGTTGGGCAAATTTATGATTGGATCACTTGGAAACTTGGTGTGCTTGTTTGGGATGACATCTATATGGGAGCTATCGATTTTCTTCCATTTCTGTTGAAAAATGTTGCCTCTGACCTTTGAACTTACTTTAGTCAGACCTTAATATTTCCCTTTGACATACCCTTTAGGGCACATTTATGATTGGATCACTTTGAAACTTGGTATGTGTGTTCAGGGTGTCCTCTAGATGTGAGCTATTGATTTTTTTTCATTTCCATAAAAAATTATTGTCGTTATCACCAGCCTTTGAACTTACTGCATTTGAACTTATCCCTTTTGCACTCTCTGCAGTGTATGTTTATGAATTTCCATATAAAAGAGAAAAAAAACATTGCCACAAGCAATGCCTTCAAACTTAGTGCATTTGTGCATTAACATTTTCCTTTGGCATGCCTCGGAGGGTGTATTCATTATCAGGTTGTTTTGAAACTTAGTATGCTTATGCAGGGTGACAAAGATAGAATCTATTGACTTTCTTTTTATTTCCATCAAAAACTGTTGCTGTTAGCAACAATCTTTGAATCTATTGCATTTGTGCATCAACATACTTCTTTGACATAGCCTACAGGGCACATTTATCTTAGGATTGTTTTGAACTTGGTGTGCTCATTAGGTGGGACCTCTAGATAAGAGCTATTGATTGCCATTCATTTATGTGAAAAAAATTGCCGTTCAGAATAACCTCTGAACTTACTGCATTTGTGTATCAGCATTCTTCCTTTAGCCAGCCTTACAGTGTACATTTAAAAATGCATGGATGATTACTCTGACGTGCACACCCAATGCTGTTATGTTTAAATTTCACCAAATAACATTGGTACCAGTGATCTTAGATTTTGCCATTTCACTTATAACTTGCCAAGTTCAAGTTTGTCAAGTTGAGCTACAGTGTCATTGACACTTTCATTTATCTCAACTTGACGAAGTCAAACTGAGCTATTGCCATCACTTCCAATCCGTTGGCATATGTACATACATCCGCAATTTCCTTTGGCACACCATACCTTGTGCATATAACATTGAATCGCTTTGAAACTTGGTATGCTTTTTTTGGGTGGCCTCTGGATGGGAACATTCTTCCATTTCCATCAAAAAAGGTTGCCTTCGAACTTAGTGCATTTGTGCTTCAGTATATTCCTTTGGCACACCCTACAGGGCACATTTATGAATGAATCGCTTTGAAACTAAGTACTCTTGAATTTATCTGTTGGACGTCGACAGTTTCCTTTGGCACACAGCACAGGTCACACTTATCATCAAATCACTTTGAAACTTGGTATGCTTATTCAGGGTGCCCTCAGGATAGGAGCTATAAATTTTCTTCTATTTTCATCAAAAAAGTTGCTGTTAGCAAGGACCTTCAAACTTGGTGCATCTGTGCATCAGCATTTTCCTTTGGCACTCCCTACAAGGAACATTTATGAATGCATTGCTTTGAAACTTATGTTGTTTTTTTTTTTTATTGTTCCCAAAATTGGAGCTTCTTTCATTTCTGTCCAAAAAAGTTGCCCTTAGCAATGACCTTCAACTTTGCTCTTTTGTACATAGCCAATTTCCTTTAGCACGCTGCACGGGTCACATTTATGAACCGATTGCTTTGAAACTTGGTGTGCTGGTTTGGAGCCACCTTTAGATGCAAGCTATTGATTTTCAGCTCAACTTGAAGTCAAGTATGAGCTATTGGGATGGGTTGTGATCTGCCGTCTGTCCATCTGTCCATACGTATGCATGTCCATCCATCCATCCACAATTCCTTTAGCACACCCTACAGGCCAGAGATCTCACCCGATCAGTTCCAATTTTCATTTGTGGCTTTGGGATAATGTCTGTCTAGATGGGAGCTATCAAATTTTTCCGAATTTCATTGAAAAACATGGCTGCCAGTGGCCATCTTAGATTTGGCATATAAATTGTCAACAATTCCATTGGCACACCCTACAGGTCGCATTTCTCAGCTGATCTTTTTCAAATTTCATAGGTAGCTTTGGTGTGATGTCTAGATGTGAGCTATTGAATTTTTCCAAATTTTGTTAAAAAACATGGTCGTCAACACCCAGCAGCCTTCTTGTATTTGGCATATAAATTGTCAGCAATTCCATTAGCAAACCCTACAGGCCACATTTCTCACTTGATCTTTTTAAAATTTCATATGTATCTTTGGTGTGATGTCGAGATAGGAGCTATAAAAATTTTTGAAAATTTGTTGAGTATCAACATTTTACTTTAGCCAGCTCTACAGTTTACATTTTAAAATGCATAGATTGCACTGACATTGTGCACACACAATGCTGTTATGTTTGAAGTTTCACCAAATAACATTGGAACCAATGATATTCAATTTTGGCATTTCACTTATAACTGACCAAGTTCTAGTTTGTTAAGTTGAGCTACAGTGTCATTGACACTTTCATTTTATTTGGTTTAACTTGGATTAGGAGAATTTGAGAGATTTGTCTTATTTGCTCTGTTTATTTCCCCCAAAATAGATAAAAACATTCTATTCTTAAGGCCAAATAAAAAAATACAATTGCTTCTCATGCAAGTAATTTTTCAAATTAATGAGGGAGGAAAGCTTTTTTTTTTTTTTTATTTTTTTTTGTGAACTGATTGAGTCCATTTTGGCACTCCATTCCTAAAGGCAGGTACCACATCTCAAAGGTTGTATGAATGTATTTCACATTATCTTTGAAGTGAATTTAGTTCATCTGTTTGCCTTTCGTCACTCTCCCATGTAAAGGTTAGGGCAGACATTTTCTTTTCTATCAGAAATAAAGGTGAGTCGAAGATAAGCCTTTGTTTCTGATAGAAAACAAAACACATGCTCTGACTGACTTGGCACATAATGGGCTATTGTGTTTAAAATAATATTTATTCTCCACAAGATGAAGATGCGATATATGTTATACGCTCAGCATCCATTCTCTTTGAAACTTTGAAAATAAGAATATGGCTTAAAAAAAAGCTTTGTGCTCAAAAAATTTTGAGATGACAAAGACATGTGAACAAAGATTTGGCAGCCAAGATAATTTTAGCACTGTACCATCTAATAAAGAAATATCCAATACATTTGTGTTCAGTTATCTTTATGCACCCTTTTCGAAAAATGAATACTGTCCACATAATATTTGAGTTATTTTTCTGCTTAACATAGCAAACTGGATGTTTACAAAATAAATATAATAAACAGACACTGTATTTTAATCATGCTTTGTTGCAAACACATACAAATAAATATACCTCCATGTAAAAAGGTAAAATTTTAAAGTCTCACAATTTCATGCTAATTTTTTTAAATGTTGCAAGCCAATAAAAATGTTCAATGAGGATGTTAATTTTTACTCTACATCAGACACTTTAATTAACTTTACCTAACACAACTAGAAGACAACACTTAATGAAATTGTTTCTTGAGTAATTATAAATGCCCATTTTCTACCTTAGAAGCACAACTTAAGATCTCTCATTTCACCCAGCTTGACAAGCTCAATCCATTGTGGGTCATAAGCTTGGTTTTGGGGACTGAAATAGACAAAATACTAAGATTTTAGTGATGATTTTTAGCTCTCCTTGACAAAGTCAAGTTGAGCTAATCTCATCGCTTTCTGTCCAGGGTCCGTTGTCCGTCAACACCATGTTTTGGTCTTCTCCATTACCACTGGGCCAATTCAAGTGAATGTTTGTGTGAGTGCTTTTTCCGAATGGGCATTGCATTTTTGTTCCACTCAATAGGGAGGTGGTGGGGGCAAATGCTCCAAAATATTTTTAAAAACCTTCTTCTCATGAACCAGTGGGTACAATGACTTGATATTTGTTATGGAGCTTCCTTTTGAGGTTTAGAATCAAGTTTGTTCAAACGAAGTTAGTGAAGCAATATTTAGCATTGTAATGGGAGGGATAAGATTTTTGGCCCGGCCCAAAATTTCTGTTTTCTGAACCGATGGTCCGATTTGAACCACATTTGGTATGTGGTATTATTGGGTCATAAGTACTTAACTCATGCAAAGAAGAAAAAAAATTCCCGCTTCACCATGAGAACCCCAGGAGCTAATGATAGAAATATTTTATTTTCAAATGCCCATATTTCCCAAACCACACAGCACAGAAATCTGTTATTTGGTATGAAGCATCCTTATGACCAGTAGAAGTGAATAATAAAAAAAAAATGCCATCACTTATGTTAGTGTGTTCTGTGGAGGGCATCGAAAAAATGCTGAGTCAGCATATTTGCAAAAATTAAAAAAATCTTTTCTCCAGAACCAATGGTCAGAATCTGTAGATATTCAGTATAAATCATTCATAGGGGGGGGGGGGGGGGGGGGGGGGGGGGGGGGGGGGGGGGGGGGGGTGGTCAAATACAAATTTGTTAAAATAAAGCCCATTGGTTCATATTTGGGCTCAATACAGGAGCCCAAATTTTTAATATAGGGAATATTCTTTAAAAATCTTCTTCAGAATCACCAGTCAGAATCTTTTAATGTTTTGTTTACATCATTGTTATGAGGGTCAGATCGAAGATTGTTCAAACCAAGTCCCTAGGTTAATATTTGGGGGATAATTTAAAAAACGTCTTCTTCAGATCCACCAGTCAGAATGCTTTCATATTTGGTATACAACATCTTTAAGGGGATCAGATTCATGTTTGTTCAAATTGGGTCCCTAGGTATATATATGGGCTCGCTTTGGTAGCCCAAATTTTAACTTAGTTCAATATGAGGAAAATTTTTTAAAATCTTCTTCATATCCACCAGTCGGAATGCTTTCATATTTGGTATACAACATCTCTGGGGAGGTGGGGGGGAGGGGTCAGATACAAGTTTGTTCAATTCAAGTATGTGGGTTAATGTTCGGGCTCCATATGGTAACCTGAAATTCAACTTAGTACAATATGAGGGAATTTCTTCAAAAATCATCTCTTCAGCTCTTCAGATTCACCTGTCAGTATCCTTTCATATTTGGTTTACAACATCTCTCTTGGAATCAGATTCAAGGTTGTTCAAATTGGTTCACTGGGTTAATATATTAAGCGCAATATGACAAAATGTTTTAATAATCATCTTCTTCAGATCCACTAGTCAGAATGCTATCATATTTGGTATACAACATCTTCAGGGGGGTCAGATTCAAGTTGGTTCAAACTTGTTCCCTGGGTTAATATTTGGGCTCCCCATGGTAGCCCAAATTTTAACTTAGTGTAGTATGAAGAAATTTATTTAAAATTACTCTTCTTCAGATCCAACTGTCAGAATGCTTTCATATTTGGCATACAACATCTCTAGGAGGTCAGATTTAACTTTGTTCAAATTGAGAGCCTGGGTTATATTTGGGCTCCCTATGGCCATGTGGCTGAAGAATTAAAAAAATTGTATTTAGTACCCTCCAGAGGTGTGTAAAAAAGATTAATTCACATAGGTTGTATCAAGGGGATTCATAGGGGAGCTCCACATTATGATCATATGAAGAAAAGGCATGATGCTTTGACTATTTTTTGTCACTCCTGATCGGCTCAAGGATTTACAGTGTTTCCTGAGGAGATAGATTGCTTATTGTAGACTCATTCTTGGACTCTGTTTATATCATGTTCTGTTCAAGGGGAGTGCTTCAGGCCTCGTGGGGCCTCTTGTTGTGAATAATGTGGACTATTTGGACCAAACAGAAAAATACATTTGGTTCATGGATTCGATGATGTGGGGGGGGGGGGGGGGGGGGATTATTTGTATTTTTATACGCCTGTCATTTTTTGACAGACGTATACGTATGTTATGGCATTGTCTGTCCGTCTCTGTCTGTCCATAAACAATTTTTGTGTCGCCCACTCCTCCAAAGGTTCACATGCTATATTGTTCAAACTTTACAAACATGTTGATCAGTAATTGCCATTGTGCCTGTGACAAGAGCAGCTAACTCCATTTTGTATTTCCAGAGTTATGCCCCTTTTAGTACTTAAAACATTACAGTATTGTGTCACCTACTCCTTCAACATTTTACATGGTATAGTGTTCAAACTTTGCACACATGTTGATCACCAATTGTCGTGCATGTGTCAAGAGCAGGTAACCCCGTTTTGTATTTCCAGAGTTATGCCCCCTTTTAGTACTTGAAACATCACAGTATTGTGTCGCCTACTCCTTCAACATTTTATATGCTATATTGTTCAAACTTTGCACACATGTTGATCACCAATTGCCGTTGTGCATGTGATAAGAGCAGATAACTCAGTTTTGTATTTCCAGAGTTATGCCCCCTTTTAGTACTTCAAACATTACACTATTGTGTCGCCTAGTCCCTCAACATTTTACTTGCTTTATTGTTCAAACTTTGCACCCATGTTGATCATTAATTGTCGATGTACATGTGACAGGAGCAGAGAACTCTATTGTATTTTTAAACAGCGAGAATCATGGCGGTTTATAGGTGTTATGATCCTCAAAATGTTCTTTTCCTTGGCGCCACTTATCGTCAAACATTATCAATGAAGTTAACCTGTCATTGAATGGACACTACCATTGTAAACGGCGAGGAGAATCTTCTACACCTAAAATTGTTTGCATTTCCAGATTGCATACTAAAATTTCACAAAAACAATATGAAATGTGTGCACACAAAGCATACAATTTGAAACCCTTTACCCCAGACAGGGCAGGAGAATGGGCAATGATTGGAGGGGGGACAGACATGGTCGAGTCAACAAAAATTTCAAACTTTACCCCAGAGAAACTTGTGCATGTTCCACTTTTGACAGGCGTATGTTACCCCGCGTCGCCGGTGCTCTTTATTCTGCCCTCGACCTCCAAAGGTGGATGGTGGGGGGGGGGGGGGGGGGGGGGTGGATCTAGTGAAGCCCTCTGTCCATCCATCCATCCATCTGTCCATCCGTCTGTCTGTCCATGTATCCGTACAAAGGTTTTGCATTGTAATTTCAAAGCCATTGTTCGCATTTGGATCTCCTTTGGTATGCTGATGGACCTGCATGAGGGAACAGATATGCACAAGGAACCAGCTTACATAAGCCTCAAGCTTGATGCTGAATCCTTTTCCAAGATTTTGTAAATCAACTGTAATTGTGTGCATCTAAAATCTGGAATAAAATATTGTTTAAATTAGAAATGCACAAGGAGTAGGTTCCGTCCAATAATTATTTTTATACTTAAACTTATGGCCCAGACTTAGCTGGTGCAACCTCAATATTATAAAGAGCCAAACACAAATTTTGAACTCTCCCAATCCCTAAAATTTGCATACAATACCGAAAATTAAAAGTCCTATCTGGCCCTCCATACTTTCAGTACTGCGCTGTACCCAGGAAGAGACCGGAATTGGCGCAACATTATTCTTCTGTCTGGCCCAAAGTCAGTAACAACTGAACTGACATCTGTGCAATAAATTCTCATTTTTGAAGATGCCAGACACAAATCAATGATGGTTTTTATGGAATGAACAGTGTAACAGGATGCTGGAAGTGAATAATGGTGGTTTTGGATGTTCAGGGCTGTAATTTTATAATTTTTATGTAAAATTATTCATGTTCCTCAATTTCGGGATATGCTTCTGAACATCGTCATTATAATACGACTCCACTGTTGTTTTGTTAGTATTACTTCCCTTCCCTCATCTGAACCCTCTGGTAAAACTCCCAAGCTTTTTCGGCTTTTTATGGAAGAATTTTTTTTTTATTAAATTCTTGGGAGTTTAACTTGTAAACAGAATAGGTATTCTATTTATTAGCTCACCTGACTGAAAGTCAGGGTGAGCTTTTCTGATCACTTTTCGTCCGGAGTCCGTCATGAAGGTGGTGTTTGGGCCTTTTTCTCCCAAACCACTGGCCGCATATTAATGAAATTTCATGTGAGTAGGGGTTATATAAGGGCATTTTGATTTTTTGTCAAATTAGGTTTCGGCTCACATTGAGCAGAGGGATGGGGCAAAAATGCTCCAATTCTTAAAAAATCTTCCTCTCAAGAACCAGCAATAGCAGAGACTTGATATTTAGTATGCAGCTTCCTTTAGAGGTGTAGACTCAAGTTTGTTCAAGAGAAGTTTGTCGGGCATTATTTGCCTTCGTTATGGGAGGGGCAAACATTTTGGCCACGCCTAAAATTTCTATTTTCAGAACCGTCAGGTCGATTTGAACCAAATTTGATATGAGATGATAATGGGTCATAAGTAGTTGATTGATACAAAAAAAAATTTCTCATTGCCCCGTGGGAACCTCGGGAGCTAAAAATAGGAAAAACCTTAAAACTGCCATATCTCCAAAACTACACGGCACAGAGAATTCGTATTTTGTATAAAGCTTACTTTTATCCAGTAGAATAGAATGGTTAAAAAAAATCCCTATCGGTTTGATCACAAGGTACTTTTTTCAGGACTTTGAAAAAGTGCTGAGTCAGCACTTTTTAACACTGTAGGCAATGGGAAAAAGATTAAAAAATCTTCTTCTCCAGATCCAGCAGGCAGAATCTTTTGATATTTGGTATGCAACATTGTAGGGTGGATCTGATTCAAGTTTGTTCAAATCGGCTCCCTTGGTTCATATTTGGGCTCAGTATAGGGGCCCAATTTTGAACTTAATGCATTTCAGGCAAATTTCGTAAAAAATCTTCTCCAGATCCAGCAGGCAGAATCTTTTGATATTTGGTATGCGACATTGTGGGGTGGATCTGATTGAAGTTTGTTCAAATCGGCTCCCTGGATTTATATTTGGGCTCACTATAGAAGCCCGAATTCGAACTTGGTGCATTTCAGGCAAATTTCTTAAAAAATCTTCTTCTCCAGATCCAGCAGGCAGAATCTTTAGATATTTGGTATGCAACATTGTGGGGTGGATCTGATTCAAGTTTGTTCAAATCGACCCCCTGGGTTTATATTTGGGCTCAGTATAGAAGCTCGAATTCGAACTTAGTGCATTTCAGGCAAATTTCTTAAAAAATCTTCTTTTCCAGATCCAGCAGGCAGAATCTTTTGATATTTGGTATGCAACATTGTGGGGTGGATCTGATTCAAGTTTGTCCAATTCGGCCCCCTGGATTCATATTTGGGCGCACTATAGAAGCCTGAATTCGAACTTTGTGCATTTCAGGCAAATTTCTTAAAAAATCTTCTCCAGATCCAGCAGGCAGAATCTTTTGATATTTGGTATGCAACATTGTGGGGTGGATCTGATTCAAGTTTGTCCAATTCGGCCCCCTGGATGCATATTTGGGCACACTATAGAAGCCTGAATTCGAACTTAATGCATTTCAGGCAAATTTCTTAAAAAATCTTCTTCTCCAGATCCAGCAGGCAGAATCTTTTGATATTTGGTATGCAACATTGAGGGGTGGATCTGATTCAAATTTGTTCAAATCGGCCCCCTGGATTCATATTTGGGCTCACTATAGAAGCTTGAATTCAAACTTAGTGCATTTCAGGCAAATTTCTTAAAAAATCTTCTTCTCCAGATTCAGCAGTCAGAATCTTTTGATATTTGGTATGCAACATTGTGGGGTGGATCTGATTCAAGTTTGTTCAAATCGGCTCCCTAGATTCATATTTGGGCTCACTATAGAAGCTCAAATTCAAACTTAGTGCATTTCAGGCAAATTTCTTTGAAAATCTTCTTATCAAGATCCAGCCGGCAGAATCTTTTGATATTGGGTATGCACCATGCTTACAGGGGTGAGATTCAAGTTTGTTCAACCCAAGTCCCTAGGTCCATATTTGGACTCACTGTGGGAGCTTGAATTGTAACTTTGTTCAAAATGAGGAATTTTCTTTAAAAATCTTCTTCTTCAGATCCAGCAGTCAGAATGTTTTGATATTTGGTGTGCAGCATCCTTGGGGGGGTGAGATACAAGTTTGTTAAAGCCAAGTCCCTGTGAGAGCCCGAATTATAACTTAGTTCAATGTGAGGAATATTCTTTAAAAATTTTCTTTTTTTTTTAGATCCACTGGTCAGAATCTTTGGATATTTGATATAAGCTTTTCTTAGGAGGAGCAGATGCAACTTGTTGAAATCAATTCTCTGTGTTTATATTTAGGCTACCATGTCAGGTGAGCGCCCTCAGGCCCCTTGGGGCCCCTTGTCCTTTATGTTTATGTCCTGTCAGTTTCGGTTCAGGACATTTTTGTATACTTGCATCTTCTACAAGATGCATTGTTTTTCCTTCATATGAAGATCTAGCTTTGCATCAGGTGGTTGTTGATTGGTTACTGACTCTTTGCCTTTGTTGCGCCTGTTGTTTGTTAGTTTCCAGTTTTTCCTCTTGACGTCTGTTCAATAACATTTTGGATTCGCATTAGTTTAAAAACAATCTCTGTTTTTCTATTAGGATACATAGTATATCTTTTTCCGGTAGTTTAGCTTTAATTAGTTAGTGGTTGTCCACACTTAGGCTCTATTGGGACGCCCTTGTGCTCATGGGGTTCCCTTGGGGCACTTAGGCTTCACTCAAAATTTTTCGAAATTTTAAAAAAAAAATTTATTGGGGGGCAAGGTGGCTCAGTAGGTAGAGGTGCAGGCTGCAAGCCGAGAGGTCCTCGGTTAGAATCCAACCTGTGGCAACCGCGTTGTGTCCTTGGGTAAGACACTTCACCCCCATTGCCCACGTGGGGGCACGGTGGAGCTGTGTACTAAGGCGTACTGCACGTCGATGGTGCACTTGTCTTCAACCAATGCTCACGCTGCTTGTGTGGAGTTAGTATGTTGGGGTGCTGACAGTTGCTCGCCGTTGTTTGGTGGTTCTCTCCGGGTACTCCAGCTTCCTCCACCCGTAAAACTGTCATTGTCATGATTAGCCACTGTGCAGAAATATGTGACCTTAAAAACACCAATAAATAAATAAATTAAAAATTTTATTCAAAAATTTTTGTTTTGCCTGTGTTAGGTATCCTTGTGATGTTTACTTTTGGGAGTGCGGCAGACTTATGTTTTTGGCTTCATTATTATTGTTGCCATTATAATTGGTACTTAGTGTAAGTCCAAGAAGCCCCAGAATAAATGCTTGTTGTTTGCCGATAGTCACGGCACTCCCTCAATACTTGTACTATAGGATGCGAACGTTGGAAACGGGTGTCAACCTATGTGGTGGGCTGTGAAGTTTCGATGGGAGGCTTCTCCGCTGGCTAATACTGGTCTTTCAGTCTCTTCAGAGGTACAAGAACATGGTGATGGTACTTTGACTGGCTGCTGTCTTCACAGTCTGATTAGCCCCACTCTGATGAGTAAAATAGAGCTAGCTGCCAAGGTGCTCATGATATTAATGCACAGGATTAAAGCCGGAGTAGCTTAATTCTCTGCATGCAGCTAGCTCAACTGGTGCAGTGGTGGTCTCTTTTTAGGGAGCTGAAATGCCGGGTAGGTCCATTGCGGTCGAGTAGTATAATGTGGGAAGAGCGAGAACCTTATAATATAAAACTCACCCAGCGACAATGGCAATGAGATGAAGCCTTTAAGTTTCTCTATGGGACGCTCGACAAGATCTGGAGTCAGATTGCAAGCTGGAGAACCCTCTCCGTCCCGTTGCAGTTGGGGTCGACTGTGTCCGTGGCAAGAAACTATAATGAGTCGAAACACACGTCAGGATGTTCCTTCCACAATGCAGCTTGCGTCTATTGTGATTATGGCTTCTTCTTCTTACTTGGAAGTGCACACAAAGGGGATTAGCCAACAAGTTTCTCAACGGGATACTCTCTATTCCATCAGCAGTTGGGGCCGACTGTTTTCACTTCAAGAAACTTTAGTGAGTTGGGATGCCTGTTCATGCTTGTGGTTTGGGATGCTCCTTCCACACTGCAGTCAGGGCCAGTTGCAGCTATGGCTTCTGCCTCTGCTTCATCAGTGAAGCACATTAGACCGCTTGACTAGCTTTCTGACTTTGCATGTTCATGCTGTTCCACAGCGATGTTTCCAGCCTCCACCACCAAAAGTGACCTGTAGCTAGTCATTCGAGGCATTTGTATATGGGATATGCATCGAAGATCTGGGGACATTTGGAGAAGAAGTGGATAATCGCTGCTCTGCAAGCCTCGTTCATGGACCTGCTGCCGCAGATTGAGCAGCATATCGCAGCATCCCAGTGGTAGCAGGTCCTGCCATCAGCAGTCTCCAGTAGTGAGCTGTCTTACAGTGCTGGGTTGGTCCAGTCATCTGTACATTCGGATGGTGTTGACCATATTTCAGATGGAACATTTAGATGGTGAGAGGGCTGCAGAGGTTGATTCTCCATCCCTCAAGGAATGGCACATTAAGACTATGCATTTTATTCATAAGTTCTTTAGAATCTTGTTCCATCTGAACAAAAGTCTGTGTTTGATAGTCAAAAAAGAGCTTAAGGTACCGTTCAAAGGAAAGACGAAGATCTTCCTTCCCGGATCTTTTGGCTCAGGTGTTGAAGGCTTTTGGTCCGATTAACAAGGCCTCCCTTGGCTTAGCAGTAGTATACAATGATCTATTCCTTATGAAGAGAAGATTGATAGCTCATAGATAGGCTGAGACAGCTGTCTTGTTGGGAATAGGGCCGTTAGAAGGAATAAGTATGTCTTTTCTTTCTCAGTGTTGTATTCCTAGGCGTCAGAGGCATTTGATGCTATTCTGGATGCAAAAGTAGCCTTACAGACAGTTAGAGCAGTCTTTTCTTATACATTAGCAACGAACGTCGTAAGTCTCCATTTAGTGAGGTGTCTGAGGTTGCAGGGTAACACACAGATATCTGTTTTCACCGATATATGACTTCTAGGCTGTGTTAGCTACACTGAGACCACCGGCTTTTTGAAATAAGGACGTTAGAAGTAAAGATTACGTTTTCTTTCTCTCTGTAATATTCCTAGGTGTCACAGGCAATTAGTCCTATTGTTGTTGTCTTAGTTTGGCTTATGTGAATTAAGAGTGGTCTGTGTCGATATATCATTAGCGTCTAACGTCTTAGTAGTCTTATATAATTTTACAGCAGCCTTTTTCTTATACATTGCGGCTAAGATTGTAAGTCTCTGCTTAGTGAGCTTTCCAAGTCTGCAGGTGACACAGATATTTGTCTTCGTGGAGATGAAGACTAATAAACTGCGTTAGCTAGCTGAGACTGCTGTCTCTTTGGAATTTCAGTCGTTAGAGCAGGCCTTATTCCTTACCTTGAGCGACTAATGTTGTATGTCTCCATTTAGTGAGCTTTCAGGTAGCAGTTTCACCGAGATATCTCTTCACGGGATGAAGACTTAACAGCTACGCTATCTAATAGGAGACTGCTGTCTCTTTGGAATTAGGGCCTTTGAAAGGAAAGAGTATGGTGTTTCCTTCTCGGTGTTGTATTCTTAGGCATGTAGGGCTTTTAGTCCTTATGTTGACGACTTACAAGAATCAAGTGCTGCCCCTTTTTCCCTTAACTTGAGCAACTAACGTAAGTGTCCCTCTCGCAAAAAAAGTCGCAAAAAATTACATCGAGATATCTGTCTTCATGGAGATGAAATCTTCTAAGCTTCATTAGCCAGGCTGAGACCGCTGTCTTTTGGGAATAGAACCGCTTAAGGAAAAGATTGCTTTATTCCTTCTTGGTGTTGTTTTGTCATAGACTATAGACTTATTGTTGACACCTTAGTAGCCTAGCTAGAAGTATAGGCAGTGTTTTTATCCCTGTCAATAGTGGCTAGCATTGTAAGTCTCCTTTAGTGAGCTTCTAGGGCTGCAGTTATCAGCCATTTAATTGTCTTCTTGAATAGGAAGACCTTTTGCTGCTTCAGCCAGGCTGAGACCACTGTCCTATCGGACAACGTACCATTATGAGAAGAGTTTGTTCTCTCCTTAGCGGTATTGTTTTTGTGTTAGTTGTCTGGGGCTTTTACCCCTATTGATAATACCATATTAACCTAGTGTGATTAATGAGCATTCTTTCAAATGCCTATGGTTAACTCCTTTTCAGGATTATATTCCTGCTATAATCGGTACGAGGTGCAAGGAGTTCATCTAGGTTTCTTATGATCAGTAGAAATGTGTTTAAAAAGAAGCTGTTGTCTAGGCATCTAGCACTTTATTCAGACAATGTTGAGTGTAACAATCCTTATTGTCCAGATTGAACTATATAAGACACCGTGGCGAGGCGATCACATCACTGGTAGTATGACCCATTCTCACCCCCTGGATTGAGAGGGGTGTGTGCCGTTGCTGATTTGGACACCGCCATAACACGTCTTTCTGCTTTATTTTGCCTATATATGAACAAATAAAATGACCTGACAAAAAGACATCCTGTTCCCCAAGAAGCTTTACCCACCCTGCCTGCATTAAATGACCTCGCCTGCGGATGTCTTCTAGTTGTGGGCCGCACTCAAGATAATTAATGGTTTGAAGCAAATTTATATACTCTTTTACTCGAACTCCCCAATTTAGGTCGCTTCATTTGCAGCACACAGTCAGAAGGCCCCAAGCAGAAAGTCATCCCCAAGACAAGCACAATCCTTACATAGTAAATTCTCTATAACCGATGAAATGATTTTCATAAGAACGTCGACAGTCTGGGTCCATAAACAGTATTGCAATACATTTCTTAGGGAGATGACTGGAAGACAGCCAATCAGGCTATGTCATCTCCCAGTAGTATCCAAAATGTTATATATTAATTGTAACCATTGTACTTCCTGTATGCTACTGAATGAATAAATATCTATCTATTGGGTGCCGGAACATAGTTTTCGTTTCCCGTTTTCATTTTTATCAAATCTATTTTTGTGGATTATATTTCCACCAGATGGCTTGGATATTATGTCTATATTGTGTATAATTTGACGACATGGTGTAGTGTCTTGATTTCAAGGGATATGTTGGCACTGTTTCAGTGGGTATATTCCTTGCAATAGTGCAATGTTCATCACGTTCCCCTCAGTCCTTAGTGGCATTATGTTACGAGTCGCGCTGGGTTAGTGTCATTATGCTTGCTTTAGCTAACTACAAGCTTTTTAGTGTATTACTCTTTATTGAGAATAGCAGCAGCAGTTTTGCTTGGGAATGTAGTGTGAAGTTTCTTTTTTATAGAGTGAAAAAGGAATTTGTCACTGTTCCAAGCCTTAAAATTACTGCACCAGCCTTACTTATCTAGCGATTCAAGTATTGCGGTTCAGGGGGTTCGATATGATTTATTCGTCGAACGCCTGTATGTTAAGAGGCGTTTACAGGGCAGGATGTGCTGCTCTTCCTGTAAGCCTCCTATGCATTCAATTATATGCATGTCTCATTGTTCTTCGATTGGCGGGTGGGTTGTGGTCTAATGGCGACATCAGGGGCCCAGCCACTCTAGTTGGTTTGCTTCCTGTCATCATTCATAAGTGATATATGAGCATATGATTCCTGAACAGTAACTGTTTTTGGATTCCAAATTCTTTCATGAATACATTTGTTTGATATTACTAGCCTTCGTGTTCCTGTGTGGCAGGCATGTCAGTTATCTGGGCAACATTCTCCAAATGTGGCAATTAGTTGACACTGAGTAGTTACGCTCAGAGCTGTCTGCTTTTCTTACGAGTCTATTCCTCGGGTTAATCGCATTAACATTGTTTTATTCCTTCAGTTTCCTGGTTAGTTTTTGTATCGCTCAGTCACACATTCAATACAGGCTGTATTCAGATGAGGGTACAGGCAGGATTCTGTTGATTGTGTGCTTAATATGTATATATTATTAGAATAGATTCTCTAGTCTGGCTCTGCACTAGTATAGACCTTATAAGAATTTTGATTTTGATGCTAGTTGGATCAGTTATGGAGTTTCCAACAAGCCATCTATGCATACATTCTCTATTTTTGGCTTCATTATTCGGAGTGGTATATTCTTTCTCAGTCATTGGTTTTAACGGACCTACGGAACAATGAATTATAATAATAATCGTATCCCATTCCATGTTCTGAATCCAGTTGTCAACCGTAAGTGGTACACAAGGTATATTCCTAATCTCATATAATTGAATGGTTACAATTTGGAGGTTCATTATTGGAATTAATTGTACACCTGAATGTGGTCACCTGTGTATTGATGAAGAAACGTTTATGTTCTGTTAGATAACTTTCTATCAGGATTCAGTTGGACAAGTTTAAGGTTGTACATATTGATATCACCAATTTTCGACCTATCTGCATATTTCGTATGCAGTACATATTTTGAAGCTTGCAATTTTAATAACTGGGATCGCCACGATATAGCCTTAGCTGCTGATGAGGCATTAAGCACCAATAAATTAATAATAATTAATAGCCGGGTACCTTTTAGTTGAATATATATATTATTCGGTACCGCTTTTTCACTGTTTCCAGACCGCTCCCCTCTTTGTTTTGAAGATTATTCTTCAAAAAAAAAGGGGGGGGGGGGTTCTCCCCTTCACCTCTTCTGGCCTTTTAAAAACTATGAGTTAAGCTGTTTTTGTCTGTAGATTGTTCTGATCTTATGTACAGCTTGTTACATTATTATTAGCCCGACTGTATACAGTAAGGGCTATAGTTATGACTTTTGTCCGTCCATCTGTCTGTCTGTCCATCTGTTAACATTTAGAGTTTTGGTTAAAGTTTGTGGTTAAAGCTTTTTACTGAAGGTGCAAGGGGTTTTTTTTCCTGTTTAGTTAACATTTGGAGTTTTGGTTAAAGTTTGTGGTTAAAGTTTTTTAGTCAACCTTAAACTTTTCAATTAATATTACTATTGATTGTATCATTCTCATTATGTTTTTTTTTTATGTTTCCTATTATTTTGGGAAATATTTAACCCTTTTTTATGGCAATTTAACTTACAACTTCCAGGTTAAAGTTTTTGGTTGAGGTTTTTTTTTTGGGAGGATGTTTTAAAATTACACCTTTAATTCTTCAAACAGTTTAGTGAAATGTCACTGTTTCTTATTTGGGACAATGTCTACTATCTACTGAACATTTCTACAGTGATTTTCATTAATATCGGCATGATTTT
Organism: Pictodentalium vernedei; assembly: GCA_031216915.1. NCBI lineage: Eukaryota > Metazoa > Mollusca > Scaphopoda > Dentaliida > Dentaliidae > Pictodentalium > Pictodentalium vernedei. Next base: position 443,051,857 of record CM062296.1, on the reverse strand, counting down.
AACCCCTTTTAAACATGTTTTCAGACTTACTTTCTTTGTATTTGAAATTAGACTTTGCCACATACTTTCTTACTCTAATTCTTGCATAGTCAATACAACTTAATGATTCCATTTACATCAATGATTTCTTTTATCGGTTTTAGGAAATATTTAACCCTTTTTTGCCAATCAATTTTACTTAGTATTCCCAGCTTAAAGTTTCGGATTAAAGTTCTGCTTTTCAAGGTTCTACCTTTCATTCTCCAAACACTCTGTTACAACGTCATTTCTTTTTCTTATTTCGGGCAAGGTCTCTTGAAGCTGTACACAGTGGTTTCAAATAATATTGGCATTAATTTAACCTTTTTCACAACGCTTTCCAAACTTAGTTTCTTTAAATTTCAAATTAGGCTTCTACCACATACTTTGTTATTTTTTATCCCCTTCCACAAGGGAGGGATATAGCACAGAGCTCGCTCCGTCCGTCTATCTGACAGTCCAGCCGTCTGTCCATCAGCCAGTCCATCCGTCTGTCCGAACTTTCTTTATGCCATAACTTACACAAAAGTTAACAAATTTCAATTCTTTTCAGTACATGTCTCTGGGTCAAGTTTGATGACCACAATTATCCAATGAAAATTGTTGAAGTTATTGCCCAGCTCCGCCCAGCCCAGCCCCCGCCAATTAGGCATTTTTTTTTTCTTTCCACCAATATGAATTTTGAACTATTTACAGTCACTACATGCTGAACTTTTTTAAACTCACGTAACCCTCCCCCCAATTAGGCCCTTTTTTCCGTCAAAGATGCATTTTTACAGTTTTGCTTAAAGTTTGTGGTTAAAAACCTAGACAAACACCCCCCCCCCCCCTCCCCCCTCAGTGCCAGTTAGGCATTTTTAGCTCATCTTGACAAAGTCAAGCTGAGCTAATCTCATCGCTCTCCGTCCGTCGTCTATCATCCGTCGTCCGTCAACACCATGTTTTGGTCTTCTCCTCCAAAGCCACTAGGCCAATTCAAGTGAAAGTTTGTGTGAGTGATGGTCCCAAAGGGGCATTTCATTTTTGTTCAACTCAACATGCCCAGCCCCATTGGGAGGGAGTGGGGGAAAATGCTCCAAAATATTTTTAAAATCTTCTTCTCAAGAACCAGTGTGTACAATGACTTGATATTTGTTATGGAGCTTCCATATGAGGTGTAGAATCAAGTTTGTTCAAACGAAGTTCGTGAAGTAATATTTGGCTTTGTAATAGGAGGGGTAAGATTTTTGGCCCCGCCCAAAATTTCTATTTTCTGAACCGATGGTCCGGTATGAACCAGATTTGGTTTGTGGTAGTATTGGGTCATAAGTACATGACCCATGCAGAAAAAAAAAAAATTCCTGCATCCCCATGGGAACCCTGGGAGCTAAAAATAGAAATATTTTCAAACGCCCATATTTCCCAAACCACATGGAACAGAGAGCTGTTATTTGGTATGAAGTATCCTCATGACCAGTAGAATTGAATGGTGAAAAAAATTGCCGTCGGTTATGTTAGGGTGTTCTGTAATGGGCATTGAAAAAATGCTGAGTCAGCATATTTGCAAAAATTTTTAAAAATCTTTTCTCCAGAACCAATTGTCAGAATCTTTTGATATTTGGTATATAGCATTCATAGGGGGGGTCAGATAAAAGTTTGTTGAAATAAAGCTCATTGGTTCAAATTTGGGCTCTCTACAGGAGCCCGAAGTTTTGACATAGGGTAATATGGGGAATATTCTTTAAAAATCTTCTTCTTCAGAACCACCAGTCAGAATCTTTTAATATTTAGTATACATCATTGTTATGAGTGTCAAATTCTAGATTGTTCAAACCATGTCCCTAGGTTAATATTTGGGCTTCCTACGGAATCCCAAATTTTATCTTTGTTCAATTTGGAGGGTAATTTAAAAAAATTTTCTTCTTCAGATCCACCAGTCAGAATGCTTTGATATTTGGTATGCAACATCTCTATGGGGCTCAGATTCAAGTTTGTTCAAATCAGATCCCTAGGTATATATTTGGGCTCACTATGGTAGCCCAAATTTTTACTTAGTGCAATATGAGGAAATTTCTTTAAAAATCTTCGTCTTCAGATCCACCAGTCGGAATGCTTTTATATTTGGTATACAACATCTCTAGGGGGGTCAGATTCCAGGTTGTTCAATTCGAGTGCCTAGGTTTATATTTGGGCTCCATATGGGAACCTCAAATTTAACTTAGTACAATATGAGGGAATTTCTTTAAAAATCTTCTTCTTCAGATTCATTTGTCAGAATGCTTTCACATTTGGTATACAACATCTCTAGGGGGGTCAGATTCAAGTTTGTTCAAATCGGATCCATAGGTTAATATTTGGGCTCGCTATGGTAGCCCAAATTTGAACTTAGTGCAATTCGAAGAAATTTCTTTACAATTTCTCTTCTTCAGATCCAACAGTCAGAATGTTTTCATATTCGGTACACAACATCTCTAGGGAAGTCAGATTTAACTGTGTTCGAATCAAGAGCCTGGGTTAATATTTGGGCTCTCTATGGGAGCCGGAATTGGCCATTTTGCTGAAGAATTAAAAATTTTGTATTCAGTACCCTCTAGAGGTACTAAGATTAATCCACATAGGTTGTATCAAGGGGCTTCATAGGGGAGCTCTACATTTTACTTTATGGTCAACTGAAGAAAAGGCATGATGCCCATATTATTTTTGTCACTCATGAGGGACTCAAAGATTGACAGTGTAGCCTATGGAGATGGCTTGCTTAATGTAGACTCATTCTTGGACTCTGTTTAAATTGTGTTCTGTACAAGATGAGCGCTTCAGGCCCTGTGGGGCCTCTTGTTCTTCTGTTTGCTCAAAATGCATTTTGAAGGATTTAGACTGACCACATGCAAAAAAAAAAAAAAAAACTGCCCCCCCACCTCCTCCTCACCCAGGGCCATTTAAGCAATATTTTTTCTTTGGTACAAAATGCATTTTTAGCCTGACTGTTTAAGTCAGGGCTATAGTCATCACTTTTGTCTGTCCATCCATCCGTCCGTCCATCCATCTGTCTGTAAACAATTGGTTTCCGACCGATAACTCCAGTTTGGATTATTTGATTTCAACCAAAGTTGATACGTGTATTTTCCATCTAGTAATACAGGCCAGGTTTGAATATAGGTTCCACAACTTCCCCCCCCCCCCCCCACCCACCCCACAAGTTGAAGCCCCACTAGTTGAAGCCAACAGTACAAATAATTTTTGTCAATTTTTGGAAGAGTTGTGCCCCTTTTTCCTTAATTCTTGGAGTTTGGAAATTTATGATCTTGTGATCACTATAACTCAAACAAATATTATTGGATTTTGATGAAACTTGATATGGGCACTCATGATGAGAATATCTCAAATGATTTTGATATTTGGTAAATTTTGTCCATTTTGGGAGAGTTGTGCCACTTTTTCCATAATTCTTGGTTTTCATAAATTGATACTATTGTGAACACGATTAGCTGGTTCCAGCAATTTTCTACAGAATGGCATTTTTAAAGAGTTCTGAATTGTGTTTTGTTGATATTTGTTTTATACAAACAGCTTGTTATGCCCTCGACCACCGAAGGAGGATTCGGGGGTGTCTGGCAAAGTCCTCTGCCTGTCCATCCATCTGTCCATACAAACTTTTTCCATTGTAATTTCAAAGCCATCATTTGGATTTGAATCTCCTTTGGTGTGCTAATAGACCTGCATGGGAGAACAGATGTACACAAGAAATAGGTTCCGTCCAATAATTTTTTCCAGAGTTATGGCCCTTTTTTGAGTTAGAATATTTTTTCTGTTTTCACTCTTTCCACTTAGATAGTTTTTCTGTCCCACAGTACCTTCAAGGCTACTTTGAACTGGGCATTGGCCCTTGTTTTGCGTTGTTCTTGTTAACTCTGTTTATTTTAAGTATATCCGCACTGAACATTTATCGTCCTTTCCAGAATGTTATCTTTCATCATCAGTAGACACACCTGTTTTGGCTATGACCGAGAATTAGATGTAAATACATAAAACCGAAAGTATGTTTTTTTGAGACATGCATGGTTGTCACTTTTGTATTTTTCCAATAACTGACAACAAATAGATTTTTCAATTAACCAGACAGCCCAAGCATTGACTTGAGTGACAAAATGCAATTATATTTCTTGGAACTTCCTACAGGCACACATTATGAGATGATCATAAACATTTTGACCATCTTCTCTCTTTGCAGGCAGGGGATTTTGCTACCTTGTAGCATATGCTTATTTAGCCCTGGGCTGTTACATTATTTAAGGGGTAAAAAACTATGAGAAGCTTGTTATAATGATACAGACCATTGCCATGTTCTCAGTGGAAAAAGAAAACTTTAAGCCGTACCTTTACATATCTAACAGGCCTGTCTAACTGTTTTGTTAAGAGTTCATATGTATCTCTTTTAAGAGAAGAGCCCCTTTTGTGTTCATGTCGATTTGTATACAACTGGATTGCTGGAATGTCAGCGAAAAATGTCCCAACTCAATCTGACCACCTGAAGATTACATCAGGTCAGTCAGCATTGTAAATCCTCCATCAGTGACCTTTAATGATGACAGATTTCACACCTTTCACACAGGAAATATTTTAATTTTTAGCTCAACTTTGGCGAAGCCAAATTTGAGCTTATGCCATGGCCAGTCGTCCGTCTGGCCGTCAACAATTCAATACGGCTTGGGCTAGAGGCCGTATTTATGAACCGATCTTTACGAAACTTCTTGGGTACCTTTGTTATGACCATGGGACGAGAACGAGTGTTTTGGGGTCCGATCCAAAATTCAAGTTGGCCGCTGGCGGCCATTTTGTACAGACTTAGGTAAAAATCAGATTTTTGCGAAGAACTTCCATATGAAAGCGCTGATTAGAATAATTTTTTGTATGAATATTTAGTACCATGGGATACATCACATATAATACAGGATTTTTTCTCGTACGTAAATTATGCAAATTAGACTAACTTTGATGTATTTAGTGTTACTTTCAGCACTAAGTGCAAATGCCAATATGGCTCGGGATAGAGGCCGTATTTATAAATCGATCTTTACGAAACTTCTTGGGTACCTTTGGTATCACCGTGGGACGAGAACGAGTGTTTTTGGGTGCGGTCCGAAATTCAAGATGGCCAATGGCAGCCATTTTGCACAAAATTAGGTGCAATCAGATTTTTGCACAGAACTTCCATATGAAAGCGCTGATTTGAAAATTTTTTAGTGTGAATGTTTAGTACCATGGGATACATCACATATAATACGGGTTTTTTTCTCGTGCAGAAATTATGCAAATTAGATGAACTTTGATTTTTTTAGTGCTACTTACACACAATAAGTACACGTCAGTACGGCTCGGGCTAGAGGCTGTATTTATCAACCAATCTTCATGAAACTTCTTGGGTACCTCTGTTATCACCTTGGGACGAGAACGAGTGTTTCTGAATGCAGTCCAAAATTCAAGATGGCTGCCCGTGACCATTTTGTACCGAAATTAGGTCTAATCAGTTTTTTGTACACAACTTCTATACGGCTCAGGCTAGAGGACATATTTATGAACCGATCTTTACGAAACTTCTTGGGTACCTTTGTTATCACTGTGGGATGAGAACAACTGTTTTTGGGTGTGGTCCGAAATTCAAGATGGCCACCAGCAGCCATTTTGTACCAAAATTAGTGCAATCAGTCTTTTGTACAGAACTTCTGTATGAAAGTTCTGATTTGAATAAATTTTTGTATGAATGTTTAGTAAAATGGAATACATCACATATAAAACGGGTTTTTTTCCCGTGCAGAAATTATGCAAATTAGATGAATTTTGATTTATTTAGTGCTTCTTGTACACAGTAAGTGCACATGTCAATACAGCTCGGGCTACAGGCTGTATTTATCAACCGATCTTCACGAAACTTTTTGGGTACCTTTGTTATCACCTTGGGACGAAAACGAGTATTTCTGAGTGCGGTCCAAAATTCAAGATGGCTGCCAGTGGCCATTTTGTACCGAAATTAGGTCCAGTCAGTTTTTTGTCACAACTTCTATACAGCTCATATTTATGAACTGATCTTCACGAAACTTCTTGGGGTACCTTTGTTTTCACCTTGGGACAGGAATGAGTGTGTTTTGGGGTGCCTTTGTTATCACTGTGCTATGAGAACAAATATTTTGGGGTTCAGTCAGACCCACTCTGGGACTCAAGATTTCTTTTCTAGTTTAGCATCTGACTGTCACCCACCTTTACAATACTTTACCTATACATTTGTTACAGGCTATGGTCAGCATTTATGTACAAACCTTTACAATACTTTATATGTACCTTTGTTATCAGGTCATTACCTAGATGTTTGTCATTGCTGTGTCACATACTATACATGTACATGTCTTGACAAGTTGAGCTACAGCGTCATTGACACTTTCATTTAAACTTGCATAGCAGTTGCTATACATATTGAGAAAGTATATACATGTAGCATTCAGTGAAAATTGCATAGCAGTTTTTATGCTCCTGATAGGGAGGCATCTTAAATCCAGGTTATTTGTCCAACCATCTGTCCATATGTCTGTCAGTGCATCCATCTGTCTGTCAGTCCATCCATCTGTCTGACTTTATTTGTCTGTCTGGAGTCATAACTCTATAATGCTTGTGTGAGATTTGCTTTTCCTACAGTTGAAAAAGGAATTTTCCATGAAACTTTACACAAGGGCAAAGACCAATTGAGGGTCTTTTGCTCAGCAACACCATGCTTGAGTGACAAATGTCAAGGTCACAGGAATGGGAAAACTTAATTCTCTCACAGACTGTATTTGTATGTCCAGAGACATAATTCTATAATGCCTGGCTGACTAAAGTTGTCTCCGAGAGCTTTCCAGAAAATGATGTTAGTTTCTGGTCATATCAGTGTAGGAAGAGAAAGATACATATTTTATAGCAGTTATCCTACAACTTTATTTTGACTTGTACTGTATGCTAATTCAAGTGACATCCATATGTGTATGATTCTGTTAACAAAGTTCCAATAAGATCTTTTGGCTGTTATGTTCAGATGTATTTTATTGGATTTGAAACCTTATGGACTATAGTTATCACCAAATTCAACACAAAACATTTAATTCCTGTATTGTAGGCCATTTGGCCATAGTTCGGGGGCATTTGTTAGTCTTGTTAAATCTTAATTTTTAAATAAAAATTGGCTTGTATAGTAAGCTTGGTGCCGATCCAAATGTATTAGCGAAATGGGCAATACAGTGGGAGCTTTTGCAATGGGGACATTTTTGCTGGGGAACATTTTGATCAATGCAGGGAGATTTTTTGTTCAATGTTGGAACTTGGAGGTTGTTTTGACCAGTGGCAGGATACCTTTTAACCAATTTTGTATGGGCAATGCTTTGGTTTTTGTATGTATTGACCAACACTGGAGATTTCTCACATTATAAAAACAGTGGATTCTGAATCACATTTTCAGCTTTCATTTGTACAGTTGATGTCTTATCATCACTTCAAGCGAAAGTTTGCTGTACTGAACTGCGTAAATTTTATATTTATCGATAATTCTTTCGTAAACAAACTCTCTTCAATACACAACTTGTTAGAGTCAACAATAACCTAAATTTAGTCTACAAGTGCAGAAGTATTGAAGGGGCAATTTGTGGATAGGAAGTGTTAAAACATTGAAATGTGGACTAGTAGGGATTTCCCAAGCTGTTGTTTCACATGCCTTCAGACTCAAAATGTTTTTACATGTTGCAAATAGGCTTCCTTTTCCTCTTGTCAGTTGGGACAAAAAGATGGAGAACAGATTTAACTCTTTACACAACATAATGACCAAAACCGGCCAGTGCTATTCATAAATATCACCATTTAATTTTCATTATTTTTTTTAATTTTTCATCTCAAAAACATAGCTTATGATCCTCATTGGAACAAGCTGCCGCCTGCCTTTCGTGTTAGGTAAAGGGGTAAATAAAAACAATTCAAACAGTATTTATTATCAATCTTCTATTTATAAATGGCAGACTTAACAAACTTTGAACTACCATACCCCATGAAATTGTTCACCAAAAATACACATGTCACATTTAAAATATGTGTGCTGTTGGGTACAGTACAGCCGCCATGGACAGGTCATAATCCATGTGTTGGTGATGTCCACACATGCATTTACCTGGTAATAAAAATCATCATGGGCAAAATCTTAATTAATGAAGAACTGGGTTGTACCTGGTGCTTCATTAATTAAATTTTCCGTGATTATTCCTGTAATTAGTGTTTGGAATCTAATATTATTGCATCCGTGGAAATATTGCCCACCTGTGCAAATTGACCAGTCCGCAGTGGCTGTACTGTATTGTCATGTTGAAGTGGTGGCCAATTAGAGACTGCACAATAAAATGCAGTTTGGAAAATGCGCTGTCAGATGAAGTTGTTTACCTAAAGTAAACATAGTTCATGCTTTGCTTGTCAAGCATAATTTATTTTCAATGGTGAACAAGAGTGCATGTATCACGATCAGACCTGTTAACCTCTGAATACGTCTGTCAGTGAGATTTTGGTGCACTGTCCGGGAGATTTCCATGCTTGTCAGGGAGATTTGTGTGTGCAGCCAGCACATCAATAATTTACATTTCATGCTTTTCAACCCATCCCCTTACTCCATCCTAATACATTATATTTAAATTTATTTGAACAATTTAATTTATATTTGTCAATAAAGGCATACAAAATACAAATAATACATGGGTACCACTAGATCCTACTCTAATTGCTTGTCCCAATGGCATCCATATTTAAATGTTTCTCTTTACCCTATTTTGCACTTGGAGGATAAAATTTTGACCAACTATGTAATTGGTTAAGTTGGTTAAATTTGCAACTGCACCACAGGAAATTTTCACTACTGAAAAAACTGTTATTCCACATAAATGTGTTACTTCGATAAGTAGTTAAATTTCTAATTCCAACTACTTTCAGGACTGTTTGTCGATTAACAAAAATTAAAAAAATAAAAAAAAATAAAAAGCCTCCCTCCCTCATCATGAAATTGAGAGAAAATTACCTGAAAACAAGAACATTTTTAATAGGCTTAACCCTTACCCAACGAATCACCGCATCGCCCACGTAATATGCAAATTCAGCAGCTGAAAAAATATTATTTTTAGAAAAATTTCAACAAAACCATATCATGTGACCCCTCTTTGGGACGGGTTCATCGAGCTTGTTCCAATGAGAGGTCACATGATATGGTTAGTTTTGTTGGAATTTTTCGAAAAAAAATTCAAAAACGATATTTAAATTAATTTTGATAGTCTGCATTGGGTAAAGGGTTAACTTGATCTTGTTTGAATTGGTAATTTCACAGTCTTGTGAAATGGTCAGTTTCAAAGAGCCAGATGAGTGTACAACAGGCAAAAAGACTTAAGAATATAAAAATTAACTTATGATTTTAAATTCATAGGATTGAGGAGAAGAAGGAAGAAGAAATAAAGCATCTGTTTTTCAGAGCGAAAATGCCTGAGAACACTGCTTTTTCTTTTTGCCTAATGGAAGTTTTCTTCTAAAAACTCTTACCTTTTTGTTCCAGGAAAGCATATGGTAATAAAGTTGATATTTGGAGTCTGGGTATCATGATTATTGAAATGCTCGAAGGTGAACCACCCTATCTTAATGAAAGTCCTGTGAAGGCTATCTACAAAATTGCAACGAAAGGAAAGCCTGATATTCGCAATGAAGCTAAACTTTCACTGGATCTAAGAGATTTTATTAGTCGATGTCTTGAAGTTGATGTGGATAAGCGAGCAAGTGCTGATGAACTTCTAGAACATCCCTTTTTAGAAAAGGCCAAGCCCTTAACAACTCTTAGAGCTCTGATAGTTGCAGCCAGAAGAAACCTTGAACACTGATAATAATGGTATTTTCATTTATCAATCCTTCATCTGTCCAGGAGACAGATCAAGAAAACCTTTTGCAAATATATCACCGTTTCATTCTGAATACTTTGCTAACGCAAGTCTCTCCTTATCCTGTGTATTTTCAGTTCTTGGAGACAATCTCACTTGTTGTGTATTGTCCATTGATAAGAAAGTGTTAAACTGTGACATTTTCTTAACCCTTTACCCAATGCACAGAATATCAAAATTTATTATTTTAATTATTGTTTTTTAAAAATGTTTGAAAAAATTCAGCAAAATGTATCATGTGACCCCTCATTGGGACAAGCATGATGGGTCACTTGATATAGTTTTGTTGAAATTTGTCAAAAAATATGTTTTTCTGCTGATTAATTTATAAATTTATGTGTTTTGATGTGGATGATTTGTAAGGAAAAGGGCAAGACTTATTGGGGAATAAGATTGCAAGTTTGGGTGAATAGGGCCATTGAAAAAACTGGTTTCTCGGGCACCCTCCTCATCATTAAGATTTTGCTGCATCCAAAATTTTTTTTCTTCAATACCTGATCAATTTTTAACTAGTCAAAATTTTGTTACTCTGGCAGATATGGGTATTACAGTTTACCACTGTCAGTTGAATAGTCTCTTTTCTAGTGAAAATTATTCAGTTAACATGCATATTCAATTAACAGGAATTTGGTCACTTTCTTCCTATATTCTAGAGATAAACTGAGCATTTATTCTGTTATATCTTGTATGACAGAGTTTATTGTGAGCTCTGTCAAACAAGATATAATAGATTAATTTTTTATCTAATGCTCACTATCAAAATTTGTTATTTTAATTGTTTTTTATTCTCAAATTTTTCAGAAAATTTGAACAAAACAATATGTGAACCCTCTTTGGAATGAGCCTAATGTGCTTGTTCCAATGAGGGGTCAAATGATATCGTTTCGTTGAATTTTTCTTTCAAAAATTTTTTTTCAACTGCTCAGTTTGTAAATTACATAGATGTTGCTGCTGATTTGTTAGATAAAGGGTCAAATGCCTATATTGGATGGATAGAGGCTGAATAAGTCTATAAAGAAGAGGAATTTGGTGATTGTCGTGGTAATGTCTGGACATAATCCAAGATTTTTTATTTCAATTAACTGGAGTTTACACTATAATCTATATGCAGATAAAAGGTAAAAATTGTATTGAGAGAATGATAAATGGTTTTGTGTTTTGAAGTTTCATTCAGTCAACAAGATTATTCAGTTAAGAGATATCCAGTTATGGTGGCCTCATTGTTCTTTAACATCTACAATGACTGAAGCTAATTATTACTTACAAAATTTTGATGACTAATGCCGTCGATATACAAAAAATCTCAGATAAATATGATGGGATCTTCGACATGATAAAATCAACACAGTGGTTGAATGACTATGATACAGGCCTGTGAAATGTTATGAAAAAGTGTTATACCTTAATTGCTGCGCATATTCAACATTATGCAATACAGTACAGACATTGGGAAATGTGCTAGACACACCACGTGTTGTATCCAGATTATGCAAAGGAACGTCATATAGGAACTCATCTGATTGGACATCACTTGTCTGAGTGACATTATGACATGACGGAATGCTTTGACACAAAACAGCATCAAACAAGAAAGTTTTATTTTTGAAAATATCTTTGAAAATATCAGATTCATTCACTTAATTCAAGTGCAGTCATGGTATGAATATAGAATTAATCTCAACTCTAAGGAATTTCTTATTAATTCCTTATTGCACTCATGGTTTGCAACTTTTTAAATGAGCTTCCCTGTGTAGTGTGAAATTTCTGATTGATAGCACTCAAAATTCAATGCATATTTGTTATTGAACATCCTGTTCCAATGCCTGTAACATAATTAAGAGAATGTTGAATTAATTCTTCTTTATTAGTGTTTGTCCTGTTAAAGTGACTATGTTATCATTTTTAGCTTCCAAAGTTAAGGTAATTAATTTTGGTGTTCATCTTCAGTGCTGAAATAAAAAGTTTATAGATCTAAATTCATTACTATTCATTTGTTCAGCAAGGAAAACAGTCCATTTTGTCGCCCACTAATAAACACAATCCATTCTATCACCTTCTGCTCACATTTGTGGTGTTTACAAATGACAATTGTGCACAAACAGTGGTGGTATATGAGATAAGTAGTAACTTGATATTTTGTTTGCTATAAGTTTCTGACTAGACCACGATTTATCATCAACATTTCTCTTTTGTAATAAGCATTGTATCAACATGTTTTTAAACAATTTAGCAGAAGTGAAATTCATCTTTTCAAAATTGTTGAAACTACATTGTAAAATGTTCATTGAAAAAAATGAGTTCTTAATGTCCCACTACCCCAAAAAATTTCCAACTTGTCAGTAAACCACTCACAGTATTTAGTCATACTGCAGTATTTTATTTTGAACTATACTCTGTATTTAAAAATCAAATACCATACAACCTAATGGCCCTATGTGTGTTGGGTAAAGGGTTAGTCATTGCAGGCTTAAAATTATGGCAGGCAGTGTTATATTATTAGTATGTATTTGACTTATTCAGCATTCATTAACCCTTTACCTAACGAATCGCCCGCATCCACCCGCGTAATATGCAAACTGAGCAGTTGAAAAATTTTAATTTTTCAAAATATTTCAACAAAACCATATCATGTGACCCCTCATTGGAATGAGCTCATTGAGCTCGTTCCAATGAGGGGTCACATGATATGGTTTTGTTGAAATTTTTTGAAAAATTTTAAAAAATTATATTTAAAATAATAAATTTTGATATCGTTCGTGTTGGGTAAAGGGTTAAAATGTCAAATTTTAATTCAAATCGGAGCAAATCTGCTGGCCGATTTGAAATTGAGTCGAAACTGAAAGCTGTGCTTGTGCCTAGTGTAGACTTTCCTGGTCAGTTTGTTTGCAGGATAAAAAACTCTAGTGATGAACGGGCATGTCAAAGTACTGCTGGTACCAACATGACGTATACTGGGATCTGACCGAGCATGTACCAGAATCGGAACAAAGCAACAATGGATGATATATCGATATATAAGATTGTGCTTTATGATTACTCTGATGTCACCACAGATTAATTTCTTTGAAATAGCCAATGATGGCACTTGCATTGTCTTTGATGTGACATTTGAAAAGTCAAAATGGTCGGCCTTATCGAGGTTGTGGTGCAGACAGAACATGCACCTGTAGAGTGTTTTGATATGCTCATTCATAAATAAGTTAAAAGCATGTGTTGTGCAAGTGTGCCATACACAATTATCAGCCTGGTTACCCTCGTTCAATAAGGAATTTCCCCATAAAATAAAATAATGTCCTGATACTGGCAAGACAAAAGCTTCAGTACCAGTTGGAGCATGAGGGAACTGGTGGTACAGGTACCAGTACAGGTACCAGTTGACATTCCTGGTGCTGAATTAACTGGTTGAGTCCTAAAGGTTCCTATCTTTGCCATATTAAAAATGCTGAAATCCACTTCAGTTGCTTTATACACTATGCATTAGCTTATTCACTAGTCAGTATAATAAAATTCTCATATAAATAGAGGATCTCTGGTGAGTTGCGATTTCATATGAGTTCACGAAAAACAAGCTATTAATTGAAAATGGAATTTGTTTTCATTTTTGGAATTCATTTTAAAAAATTTTCACCAATCCAGTATAAGTCCTTCCATTTGTAACTTGAATTCTACACTTTATATAACATGTAACCAACAAACCCTGAGGATTTTGCAGCCTTAGCTAGTGTATATTTTTAGCTCACCTGAGCGAAGCTCAAGGGGAGCTTAACTAATCACTTTCTGTCCGTCGTCCGTCGTCCGTCGTCCAGCGTCCGTCGTCCGTCGTCCGTCGTCGTCCGTCCGGCGTTAACTTTACATTATCGACTTCTCCTCCTAAACCACTAGCCCAATTTTATTCAAATGTTGGCTAAATGTTTATTACCTAATGCCAATTCAGATTTGTTCAAATGAAGTTGCCCCTCCTCCTGGGTGGTGCCACACCCCCAAGGGGCACCAAAATCTTTGTAAATCTTCTTCTCATGAACCAGCAGTAGCAGAGACTTGATATTTGGTGTGCAGCTTCCTTTTGAGGTGTAGACTCAGATTTGTTCAAGAGAAGTTTGTGGGGCTATACTTGACGTTGTTATGAGAGGGGCAAAATTTTTTGCCCCGCCCAAAATTTCTATTTTCCAAACCGAGAGGCTGATTTGAACCAAATTTTATGTGAGGGCTTATTGGGTCATGAGTACTTGATTTATGCAAAAAAAAATTTTCCCGCAGCCCCGTGGGAACCGCAGGAGCTAAAAATAGAAAAAATTTAAAACGCCCATATCTCCAAAACTGCACGGCACTGAGAATTTTTATTTGGTGTGCAGCTTCCTTAGGACCAACAGAAAGGATTGGTAAAAAAAAATTGCCATCGGTTTTATCATAGGGTACAGTTTCGGGACTTTGAAAAAGTGCTGAGTCAGCACTTTTTAACACTGTAGGCAATGGGAAAAACATTAAAAAATCTTCTTCTCCAGATCCAGCAGGCAGAATCTTTTGATATTTGGTATGCAACATTGTAGGGTGGATCTGATTCAAGTTTGTTCAAATCGGCCCCCTGGGTTCATATTTGGGCTCAGTATAGGAGCCCGATTTCGAACTTAGTGCATTTCAGGCAAATTTCTTAAAAAATCTTCTTCTCCAGATCCAGCAGGCAGAATCTTTTGATATTTGGTATGCAACATTGTGGGGTGGATCTGATTCAAGTTTGTTCAAATCGGCCCCCTGGGTTTATATTTGGGTTCAGTATAGGAGCCCAAATTTGAACTTACTGCATTTCAGGCAAATTTCTTTGAAAATCTTCTTCTCCAGATCCAGCAGGCAGAATCTTTTGATATTTGGTATGCAACATTGTAGGGTGGATCTGATTCAAGTTTGTTCAAATCGGCTCCCTAGATTCATATTTGGGCTCACTATAGGAGCTCGAATTCGAATTTAGTGCATTTCAGGCAAATTTCTTCAAAAATCTTCTTCTCCAGATCCAGCAGGCAGAATCTTTTGATATTTGGTATGCAATGTTGCGGGGTAGATCTGATTCAAGTTTGTTCAAATCGGCCCCCTGGATACATATTTGGGCTTACTATAGAAGCCCGAATTCGAACTTAGTGCATTTCAGGCAAATTTCTTAAAAAATCTTCTTCTCCAGATCCAGCAGGCAGAATCTTTTGATATTTGGTATGCAACATTGTAGGGTGGATCTGATTCAAGTTTGTTCAAATCGGCCCCCTGGGTTCATATTTGGGCTCAGTATAGGAGCCCGATTTCGAACTTAGTGCATTTAGGCAAATTTCTTAAAAAATCTTCTTCTCCAGATCCAGAAGGCAGAATCTTTTGATATTTGGTATGCAACATTGTGGGGTAGATCTGATTCAAGTTTGTTCAAATCGGCTTCCTAGATTCATATTTGGGCTCACTATAGAAGCTCGAATTTGAACTTAGTGCATTTCATGCAAATTTCTTAAAAAATCTTCTTCTCCAGATCCAGCAGGCAGAATCTTTTCATATTTGGTAAGCAACATTGTGGGGTGGATCTGATTCAAGTTTGTTCAAATCGGCCCCCTGGGTTCATATTTGGGCTCAGTATAGGAGCCCGATTTCGAACTTAGTGCATTTAGGCAAATTTCTTAAAAAATCTTCTTCTCCAGATCCAGCAGGCAGAATCTTTTGATATTTGGTATGCAACATTGTGGGGTGGATCTGATTCAAGTTTGTTCAAATCGGCTTCCTAGATTCATATTTGGGCTCACTATAGAAGCTCGAATTTGAACTTAGTGCATTTCATGCAAATTTCTTAAAAAATCTTCTTCTCCAGATCCAGCAGGCAGAATCTTTTCATATTTGGTAAGCAACATTGTGGGGTGGATCTGATTCAAGTTTGTTCAAATCGGCCCCCTGGGTTTATATTTGGGCTCAGTATAGGAGCCCAAATTTGAACTTAGTGCATTTCAAGCAAATTTATTAAAAAATCTTCTTCTCCAGATCCAGCAGGCAGAATCTTTTGATATTTGGTATGCAACATTGTGGGGTGGATCTGATTCAAGTTTGTTCAAATCGGCTTCCTAGATTCATATTTGGGCTCACTATAGAAGCTCGAATTCGAACTTAGTGCATTTCAGGCAAATTTCTTAAAAAATCATCTTCTCCAGATCCAGCAGGCAGAATCTTTTGATATTTGGTATGCAACATTGCGGGGTGGATCTGATTCAAGTTTGTTCAAATCGGCCCCCTGGATTCATATTTGGGCTCACTATAGAAGCTCGAATTCAAACTTAGTGCATTTCGGGCAAATTTCTTCAAAAATCTTCTTCTCCAGATCCAGCAGGCAGAATCTTTTGATATTTGGTATGCAACATTGCGGGGTGGATCTGATTCAAGTTTGTTCAAATCGGCCCCCTGGATTCATATTTGGGCTTACTATAGAAGCCCGAATTCGCACTTAGTGCATTTCAGGCAAATTTCTTCAAAAATCTTCTTCTCCAGATCCAGCAGGCAGAATCTTTTGATATTTGGTATGCAACATTGCGGGGTGGATCTGATTCAAGTTTGTTCAAATTGGCCCCCTGGATTCATATTTGGGCTTAATATAGAAGCCCGAATTCGCACTTAGTGCATTTCGGGCAAATTTATTAAAAAATCTTCTTCTCCAGATCCAGCAGGCAGAATCTTTTGATATTTGGTATGCAACATTGTGGGGTGGATCTGATTCAAGTTTGTTCAAATCGGCTTCCTAGTTTCATATTTGGGCTCACTATAGAAGCTCGAATTCAAACTTAGTGCATTTCAGGCAAATTTCTTAAAAAATCTTCTTCTCCAGATCCAGCTTCAGAATCTTTTCATATTTGGTAAGCAACATTGTGGGGTGGATCTGATTCAAGTTTGTTCAAATCGGCCCCCTGGGTTTATATTTGGGCTCCGTATAGGAGCCCAAATTTTAACTTAGTGCGTTTCAGGCATATTTCTTAAAAAATCTTCTTCTCCAGATCCAGCAGGCAGAATCTTTTGATATTTGGTATGCAACATTGTAGGGTGGATCTGATTGTGATTCATGAACGTATTTATTTGTAAAGTTGATAGAATCTTAGACAAAATTTGCAGAAAAGATCTACTATAGAAGGGGTGGTATCCAGGGTGAACCGTTTACCCAAATCTAGCAGTACTAATGCATTATTCACACAAATCTTCGTTCAAATTTTATGACCCCTCATTGGAACACACGCATTCAGCTCATTCCAACAAAGGTCATATGCCATGTTTTCGAGACAAAGGAATAAAAATTTTAGTTATTCATGAAATTTTTAGGCAACTGTTGTCTGTTATTCACATTGCTTCATGAAATTTCAGTACTTTTAGAAGTTACCTCAGTAATCAAGGGTTAATTCCCCTTAATTAAATGTCGCCTCTAAAAAACAACCACTTTGCATATCTTACCTTTTTACCAGCATAACTGCCAAAACTTGTCAGCATTCTTCGCAAAAATCGCTATTCAAATTTTAATTTTTGTCTCTTAAACATACATGTACTTATCGCTTGTAAATACCCCATTGGAATGAGCTTTTTGAGCTCATTCCAATGAGAGGTCGCACACCATGCTTTTTGAGTCAAAAAAGCAATTTTTTTAGTTATTCCAGAATTTCGTACGTAAAACACAGCTTTATGACTTCACATTAAAATGAGCTCTCTAAGCTTGTTCCAATCAACATTCACGCACTATGTCTTTCACACAAAAAATAAAATTTTCCATTTATTCAGGAATTTTGTTTGCAAGAACACTCTTACCCCCCCCCCCCCCCCCACAAACACACACACACACACAAACACACACACACACACACAAACACAGACACACACATCTAAAAGTTCGTCAGCAAAAAAACAGTTACTTCAATTTTTAAATGCATTATAGGAACAACTTGCCTAATCAAATTTAAATACTTTTGCATCATTCTGTATCTAGAACAAACCATTTACCATATCTTTACGCAAAATTCTCCAGCATCATTCACAAAAAAACACCATTATTTATATATTCACATTTCTGTCTCAAAAATATACCTGATCTTCCCATACCCCTATTGGAATAAGCTGTTTGAGCTTGTTCCAATGATGATAAAAAAAAATAAAATTTGTGAAAATTTTTGTTTTCTTGCATGCAAATATATACATGTAGCACATGGAAGATATCCACAGTTGGGGAGAGATGTCCAAGGCTATCTCTTCACATTCCTTGTTTGTGCTTCATGCTAAACCAGTTTGTCTGCAGAGATAAATTTGCTTTATTAAAAATCATTGGAGATTGGCCACACACCAATGATTTTAAATAAAACTAATTTTAGGTAACAAATGTTGAACTTCAAACAAAATCTATCACTCAACCAGTTAATGTTGATGAGGCATGACATGGTGAAGGTGACCTAAAATACTTCTTAGAGTCACTTTGTCAGGTGAGCGATTAAGGCCACGTGTGGCCTCTTGTTATGGGTGTGATAGGGCAGCCTATCAACTAATCCTGTGCATATCATAAGCCGGTGTTTGTTAGTTTAACAACTAACTCTGTGCAATGCACAGGGTTAGTCACTCGTTTCTTTCTGGTTATAAATAAGATCATGTGCATTACACAGCCTTTGTGTACATTCTCATGTAGGGTGTGATATGGCAGTTACCTATATTTTTATACTAGAACCAATGGCCCAGACTTAGCTGGTGCAAACTCAATAATATCAAGGGCCAAACACAAATTTTGAACCCCCCCCCCCCCCCCAATCCCCAAAATTTGCATATAATACCGAAATTTGAAAGTCCTATCTGGCCCTCCATACTTTTAGTACTGTGCATGCGCAGCACCTAGGAAGAGACCGGAATTGGCACCTAGCATCATTCTTTTGTTTGGCCCAAGTCAGTAAACATTTGAACTGACATCTGTGCAATAACTTCTCACTTTTGAAGATGCCAGACACAAGTCAGTGATGGTTTTCATGGACTCAGCAGTGTAGCAGGATGTTGGAAATGACTAACAGTGGTTTTGGATGTTCAAGGCTGTAACTTTATAATTTTTATGTAAAATTATTCATGTTTCCCATTTTCGGGATATGCTTCTAAACGTCGTCATTATTACCATGACTCCACTGTTGTTTTGTTAGTATTACTTCCCTTCCCTTTCCTGAACCCTCCTGTTATACTCCCAAGCTCTTTCAGCTTTTTCATTGAAAATTTTTTATTAAAATTCTTGGGAGTTTAACTTGTTTTACGGAATGGGTATTCCGTTTATCCCCTGTGTTTACTTCCTTTTCATTTACTGTTCAGGACGTTTTGTATTCTTACATCTTCTACCAGATGCATTGTTTTTGCTTCCTATAAAGATCTAGCTTTGCATCAGGTGGTTGTTGATCAGTTACTGACTTTGGGCCTCTGTTGTGCCTGTTGTTGGTTAGTCTCGATTTTTCCTCTTGACGTTGTCTGTTCAATAACATTTTGGATACGTTTTAATTCAGTGTTTAGTTAAAAACATTTATTGTTCATTCTATTAGGATACATATTATATTTTATTCCAGTAGTTTAGCTTTAATTAGGTAGTGCTTGTCCACACTTAGGCTCTATCGGGATGCCCTTGGGCTCATAAGATTCCCTTGGGGTACTTAAAATTTATTTAATTTGTTTTGAAAATTTTTGTGATTGTCTATGTTATGTATCCTTACAATGTTTATTCTGTATTATTATTGGGAGTGCAGCAGACTTAATTTGGTACCTAGTGTAAGTCCAGGAAGTCTCAGATTTACATTTTTGTCTGCCAGTAGTCGCTGCACTCCTTCAGTACTTGTACTATGGAATGATGAACATTGGAAACAGGGTGTAAACCTGTGTAGTGGATGGTGAAGTTCCGATGTCTGGAGCTTTCACCGCAGGCTAATACTTTCAGTATCTTTTTCAGAGGAACAAGAACATGGTGATAGTACTTTGACACCTGTCTTACGTGCTGTCATCGTCACACACTGATGAGCTCCACTCTGATGAGTAAACAGAGCTATCTGCCAAGGTTCTCATGATTATAAGCAAGGGATTGAGGTCTCTAGTTACTTCTCTTAATCCTCTGCATGTAGCTAGCTCGACTGGTGAAGCAGTTTCCCTATTATGGAGGCCGGGATGCAGGGTAGATCTGTTGTGGTCGAGAAATGTAGATGTAAGCACCTCAAAAACAAAAGCTCCCCCAGCGATTATGGCAAAAGGGGAAGAAGACTGAATGTTTCTCTGCGGGATGCTTGGCGAGATCTGGGGTCAGATCACGAGTTGGAGAACCCTCTCCATCTCGTCAGCAGTAGAGGTCGACTGTTTCCATCACGAGAAACTTCAATAAATCGGAGCACCACTTGTGGTTCGGGATGTTCCTTCCACTCTGCAGCCGGGGTCGGCTACAGTTATGGCTTTCTCTTCTTACATGGAAGAGCACACAAAAGGGGATTAGCTTACAAGTTTCTCAACGGGACACACGGTGAGATATGGGGTCAGGTCTCGAGTTGGAGAGCATTCTCCGTCCTGTGAGCAGTCGGGGTCGACTTTTTCCATTGTGAGAAGAAATTTCATTGAGTCGGTGTCCCATCCTCACTTGCGGTTTGGGACACTCCTTGAACACCTCTGCTGGGGTCGACTGTTGTTACAGCTTCCTCTTCTTCCATGAAAAAGCACGCTAAGGGGTAGAAACCTACAAGTTTCTAAAGGGAACGCTCGGCGAGATCTGGAATCAGATTGCGAGTTGGAGAACCCTCTCCATTCCATCAGCAGTCGACTGTTTCCGCTTCAAGAAACTTTAGTGAGTTGGAGCGTCCATTCACGTTTGCGGTCCGGGACGCTTCTTCCACACTGCAACTGGGGCTGTTTGCAGCTATGGCTTCTTCCTCTGCATCATCGACAAAGCACTTTAGACCTTAGACTAGCTGTCTGACTTCACATGTTCAAGCTGTTCCTTGGAGGCATTCTCAGCCTTCACCACCGAAGTCAGATTAGCCTTCAGCTAGTTGTTCGAGACATATTCATTCGGGATATGCGTCGAAAGATCTGGAGTCAGATCTCCGTCCCGTGAGCAGCATATGGTGAACAAGTGGATAACCGCTACTCTGCAAGCCTCATCCACAGACCTGTTGTCACAGATTGCGCAGCTTGTTGCAGCATTCCGGTTGGTCCAGTCATTTGTTCATTCAGATGGTGTTGACCATGTTTTTCAGATGGTGAGAGGGCTACAAAGGATGGTTCTCCATCCCTCATTGAACGGCTCATTAAGACTGAATTTTATTAATAAGTTCTTCTGGATCTTGCTCCATCTGAACAAAAGTCTCTGTTTGCTAGGCAAAAAACTGCTAAGGATACAGGGCAGAGGAAAGACTAAGTTCTTTCCTTTTTGGGTCATTCTGCTCAAGTGTCGAAGGGCTTTGGTCCACTTAACGACACCACCCTTGGCCTAGCAATAGTATAAGAAAGGGATATGATCTATTCTTACGAATAGAAGATCGTTAGCTCATAGGTCAGCTGAGACAGCTGTCTTGTTTGGAATAGGATCGTTAGATGGAAAAAGTGTGTTTTTTCCTTCTTGGTGTTGTACAGAAGAACGCTAGCTCATAGTTAGGCTGAGACAGCTGTCTTGTTTGGAATAGGGTCTTTAGAAGAAAAATGTGTGTTTTTTCCTTCTCAGTGTTGTATTCCTAGGCATCAGAGGCATTTAGTTCTATTGTTGACGCCATAGCAGCCTTATGTAATTATAGAGCGGTCTTATACATTGGTGGCTAACATTGTAAGTCTCCGTTCAGTGAGCTATCCAAGGCCTCAGGGTAACACAAGATATCTCTCTTCATGGATATAAGACTTTTAGGCTGCATAAGCTACGCTGAGACCGTTATCTTTTTGGAATAAAGCCGTTAGAAGGAACTGCATTAGCTAAGCTGAGACTACTGTCTCTTTGAAATTAGGGCCATTAGAAAGAGCAGACATTTTTTCCTTAGCTTGAGCCACTAACGCCGTAAGTCTCCATTTTGTGACCTTTCAAAGGTCGCAAGTTACACCGTGATACCTGTCTTCACCGAGATGAAGACTTCTAAGCTGTGCCAGCTAAGCTGAGACTGCTGTCTCTTTGGAATTAAGGCCATTAGAAGGAAAGAGTACATTGTTTCCTTCTTGGTGTTGTATTCTTAGTCCTTTTGTTGACGCCTTATTAGTATCAGAGCAGCCTTTTTCCTAAACTTGAGTCTCCATTTAGTGAGTTTTCAAAGGTCTCAAATTACACTGAGATATATGTCTTCACGGAAATGAAGACTTCTAAGCTGTGTAAGCTAGGCTGAGACTACTGTCTTTTTGGAATAGAACCACTAAAAGGTGAGAGTACATTTTTTCCTTCTCAGTGTTGTTTTCTTAGGTGTCACAGGCATAAGTCTTAGTGCTGACACCATAGCAGCCTAGCTAGAATTATTTGCGGTGTTTTTTCCCTATCATAAGCAGCTAACATTGTAAGTCTCCTTTAGTGAGCTTCTGGGGCCACAGTTTACAGCCATGTAATTATCTTCAATAGAAAGACCTTTAGCTGTGTCAACTAGGCTGAGACCACTATCCTCTCAGACAAGGTACCATTATAAGGAAAGAGGTTGTTCTCTCCATAACGTTATTTTTTTGTGTTGTCTGAGGCTTTTAGCCCTATTGATGACGCCATGTTAACCTAGTGAGGAATAATGAGCATTCTTTCGGATGCCTGTAGTTAGTTCCTTTTTCAGAAATATGTTTCCTGCAATGATCGGAATGAGGCACAAGGAGTTCATCTAGGTTTTTATGATCGGATGCCGGAACTTAGTTTTTCATCACCTGCTTCATTTTGTATCCAATCTATTGTTGTGGATTATATTTCCACTCGGAGGATTATGGATATTATGTCTATATGGTGTATTTTTTGGGGCCATGGCTTACTGTCTTGATTTCAAGGGATATGTTGATGCTATATTGGTGGGTGTTTTCCTTGCAATAGTGCATTGTTCATCACGTCCCTCTCCATCCTTTAGTGGCATTATGGAGTTGGTCAGACGTGATGGAGCCCTACGGTTTTATACTATTCTAGATGACTAACACTGGAGCGTTACGAGTCTCGCCGGGTCAAAAAACTGATCATGCTTTGTTTTTGACAAATTATTTTGTTTTGATAATCTTCTGTTTGCTGTTTTTACTCTTCTATTCAGAATAGCAGCAGCAGCGTAGATTCTGGAATGTAGTGTGAGGTTTGCTTTTCCTATAGTTGAAAAAGGAATTTTTCACAGTTCCAAGCATTAGCTTTACGGCAACGGCCATACTTCTCTAGCGATTCAAGTAATGTGGGTGGGTGGTGGGGGAGGGGGGTTGTGTTGGGTTGGGGGGGCGATATTGATATACATCGAAGAGGCAATTAAAGGGCAGGATGTAGTTCTCATTCTGTAAGCCTCATATGCATTCAATTATATGCAAGTCTTTCATTACTGTTCGATTGACGGGTGAGTTGTGGTCTAACGGCGACTTCAGGGGTGCATCCACTCTTCAGTTGATTTGCTTCCTGCAGTTGTTCGTTCATAGTTGGTTTACGAGTGTATGATTCCTGAACAGTTTTTTTTTTCATGAATTCATTTGGTTCATATTGCTAGCCTTCATGTACCTGTGTGACAGGCATGTTATCTGGGCGACATTCTCCAAATATGGCAATTAGTTCACTCTCAGAAGTTTCATTCAGAGTTGTCTGCTTTTGTTACGATATTTGAGTCTATTCCTCATGTTATAAATCACATGAACGTCATTTTAGTCCTTCAGTTTCCTAGTTATTAGCCCACCTGACTGAAAGCTAGTGTGAGCTATTGCCATCACTTGGCGTCCATCATCCATCGTACATTAGCTTTTACAAAACAATCTTCTCCTCTCAAACCAAGGGCCCAAATTGAAACATATGGGCCACATCATCTTGGGAGTATTCTGTTTTATTTTTGTTCAAATGGGGTCTCTGCCCTTTTTGGGCTTATGCCCAAATATCGTGAAATTCATCAAAAATCATCTTCTCAGTAATCACAAGTGGGAATGCTTTGATATTTGGTGTGAAACTTACTCTGGTGTTCAAGATTAAAAGTTGTTAAAAGAAAGTTGATAGGTTTATATTTGGGCTCTCCAGGGGATGTGCTCACTTTTGAGCACCCCTGAAAATTTCTATTTCAAGAACCAATGGAGCGATTTGAACCAAATTTTATATGTGGCATTAGTTGGCCCTAAGTACTTCATTCATGCCCCCAAAATTTTTCATGGTTTCTTGTGGGAACACCTGGCACTGAAAATTGTAAAAAAAATGAAATGTCCAATATTTCCCAAACTGCATGGAATAGAGATTTTGTATTTGGTATGAAGCTTTTTTCTGAGCAGTTGAAACAATTGGATAAAAAAATTGCTGGCGAATCTGTCATATGGTTCATTCAGATTACATTTTCTCCATATCCATAACCCCTTACAGTTTAGGACAACTTGGTCCAGGTGAGCGTTTTAGGCTCTCTTGAGCCTCTAATATTTTGTATCGCTCGGTTGCGCCGATGATAAGGCTGTATTCAGGGGAGGGTACATGCGGTATTCTGTTGTTTGCGTGCTTAATACTTATTAATCATTAGGCAGATGTATTTCATGAATAGATTCTCTTAAATTCTTGCTCAGTGTCAGTATAAGAGCTTATGAGAAGTTTGGACTAGTTGAATCAGTAATGGATATTCCTACAGGCTGTCCATGCATACTTTCTCTATTTTTGTCTTCATTATTCGGAGTTGTATATTCATTCTCCGTACAGTCTTTGGTTTTAACAGACCTAGGGAACAATGATTTATTTGGGGACGGTCCTTGACAGGTTTTTATTCATATCCCGTTCCAGGTTCTGAATCCAGTCTTCAGCCAGAGGCGGTACACAAAGGGGAATCCTACTCCCTCATTCTCATAGATTGAACGGTTTACAATTTGGAAGTTCATTATTGGAATTTACTTGTACACCGGAACGTGGTTGCCTGTTGGTTGCCTCAGAATTGTATAAGGTCTCTCAGATAACTTTCCATTGCGATTCAGTTGGACAAGTTTAAAGTTGTACATATTAATATCACCGGTTCTCGACCTGTCTCCGTATTCTGGATGCGGCATACATTTTAGAAGCTTTCGATTTTAGTAACCGGGAGCCTTGTAGGCGACTATATATTATTCATTACTGCTTTATCACTAATTCCAGTCCGCTTTCCTCTTTGTTTTGAAGGTTAATGCCTTCAAAAAAGAGGTGTGGGGGGGGGGGGGGGGGTCTCTTTACCTCTTCCAGCCTAATAGTAAGGGTGTAACTATGGGTGAAGCTTTGAGGGGCTGACAGTTACTCGTTGATGCTAGGTGGTTCTCTCTGGGCACTCCAGCTTCCTCCACCAGTAAAACTGTCACGGTCACGATTAGCCATTGTGCATAAGTATGTGACCTTAAACACCAATAAATAAATAAATAATAAATGGGTGAAGCTGTTATTGTCTATAGATAATACTGATCTTATGTACAGCTCATTGCATGTGTCTGTGAGCATTAGTCTCCAACTCTCGGACACGCTTTTCCTAACTGTTAGCATCTTATTTCGGACTAGCCTTAAAATTGAAGGCTTGTTGCACCCAATTAGCGTACTCACTTGGATATTGCTCCTTATTTCAGTGGTATATCCTTCTCTATTGTTGTATAGAGAGGGATATTTGTAATTCCTCAAATTTTGATCTCCTATTCACCTTAGGAATCCTACTGCAGGCTAAGGAGCTGAATTTTTGTTGGTTATTCCCAGGGTTCGCATGCTGGTCCTGGAACCTTGAAAGTCCTGGAATTTGGTTTTAAATTTCAGGCCTGGAAAGTCATGGAAAACGAACGTTTTATTAGGCCGGTCCTTGAAAGTCCTGGAAAACCCGGTCAAAATGTCAGGGGCAAAGTCAAACGTGCTCCAATTTGCCGCTTGCTTTTTTTGTTTCCGGTCACGTGTTGTCGTATTTTTCTGTGCGTTTTGGAAAACAATTATCCTGAGTTTGCTTGTGAAGTCATTCAGTTTGATATTAAAATACCGGGAAAAGTGTGTATTTCAAGAAAAATGTACCCATAAGAAGGAATATAAAGAATAGATTACGAGTGATTCGAAAGACAAACTTAGGGCAAAATGTTGAGCGTGTGTAAAGTCATTCAACGTAGAAATATGGGGGAGTCGGCATTGATTAGCCACAAGTGTGGTAAATATATCACCTATTTTTTGTTATTACAGATACAAGTGTTGGTCATGGAAATTCACATTTTTGGTCCTTGAAAGTCCTGGAAAAGTCCTTGAATTTCAATCTTGATTTGGGGTACGAACCCTGTATAATTCCTTTTAAGTCCTAGGCCCTCCTGCCTTAGTCTAGGCCATTGGTTCCAGTATTTTTATATATTTTTATATGATAAATTTAAAGTAATTTCTATATTTTTTTATACTTGCCAATGGCCCAGACGGAGATGGCCCGCCCATGAGTGGGCACTCATACCTCCCCACTGAGTTATAACATTAGTAGGCACAACTAGGAAGAATGATGCTTGGCACCAATTCCGGTCTCTTCCTGGGTATTGCGCAGTACTAAAAATATGAAGGGCCAGATAGGACTTTCAAATTTTGGTATTGTATGCAAATTTTGGAGATGGGGGGGGGGGGGGGGGGGGTTAAAATTTGTTTTTGGCCCTTAATATTATTGAGTTTGCACCAGCTAAGTCTGGGCCATTGGTAAGTATAAAAAATATACAAATTACTTGAAATTTATAATTTTTTGTAACCAGAAAATTTGACTAACCCTGTGCATTGTACGGGGTTAATCACACTTCTTTAAAATTTTTTTTCATTTTTTCATTATTAACTGAGTAACTAACCCTGTGCACTGTACAGCCTTAGTGTAAGTCTAATCTATAACAACTATAATCATAACTTCCCACACCAGACAGTAATCTCAAAAAACATTTAAACTCTGCTTATGACCCCTCATTTGAATGGATTGTGTAAAGTTTTTTTTTTTTTTTTTCTGAATTCCAAAAATGAAAACATAGTTTATTTTCCATTAATAGCTTGTTTAAAATCGATCTGAAACAAGGTTTACTCCCCGTGGGAACCCCAGGAAGTGACGCAGTGCTTGTTTGCTATGATAAACAAGCCCTATTTCATTGGTAAAATAGGACCCACTCACCAATGATTGGGGAGCAACATGGGTATAATCGATTGGCTGGACTTGACTTCTTCATGTTGTGGTCACGATTAGCTATTGTACAGAAATATGTGACCATAAACACCACTAAATAAATAAACAAGGTTCACCAAGGCTCAGACTGATTTTAATGAATGAGGTTAAGAAATTTCATGTCATATTGTGAAGAATTTAGATTCTGTTTATCACAGAATGTGAAATATAACCTTTTAGCTAATGTAATAACTAAAGCTGGTCAGCACTGTTCACAAAAATCACCATTCAAATTTTTTGATCAATTTTTTGTCTTAAAAACATAGATTATGACCCCTAGCTGGAATAAGCTCATTCCAGTGAGGAGTCATAAGCTATATTTTCAAGATAGAAAATGAAAATAGTTATCGGAAAATGTTTTCTGCACATATCATTTGCTATTTGTAATGGGTAGACAGCTGATGAAAAATAAGAAAAGATTAATTCAGTTCTACTTCCTAAACCAACACTCTCACAATGTTACCACATTGATGTCTGACGTCATTCCCATATTAGACATGTTATGAACAATATTTTCCGTAGTGATCTATTTGATGGTGATTATGTGATAAAAGTGTTTTGCTAAAATTTAATGGTGCCAACAATTTGTACGAAATCAATTGAAAACAAAATCTCTCTAAACTATGAGGCTCCCCTTGGTTGTAACAAGTTATATTTGAAAAAAATATTTATTTGAAATGTGTTTCATTCACCATACTAAACAAGTTTGAGTGCTGTGTTAGGACACCTACCATCCAAATGTATGTGTTTGTGGTCTTTTTTTCAGTATGGTGTATCAGAATGATATGTTTGTTGTTAACTCCTTACATGCTGCTGGCAAATTCTCCTGCCCAGGACAGAAAATCTCTTGCCACTAAAAAGTATAATTTGGGCTTTTTTATCTGAATTTCCCCCTGCACATTGTATCAACTTTTTGTCCACTGATTTTTAGCTCAACATTGGCGAAGCCAAATTTGAGCTTTTGTCATGGCCCGCCGTCCGTCGCCCGTCTGTCCGTATGTCAACAATTGGATACGGCTCGGGCTAGAGGCCGTATTTATGAACCGATCTTTACGAAACTTCTTGGGTACCTTTGTTATGACCGTGGGACGAGAACGAGTGTTTTTGGGTGCGGTCCGAAATTCAAGATGGGTGCCAGCCGCCATTTTGTACCGACAATGCAGAAATCTGTTTTTTGCACAGAACTTCCATATGAAAGCGCTGATTTGAATCATTTTATGTGTGAATGTTTAGTACCATGGGATACATCACATATAATACGGGTTTTTTCCTCGTGCGTAAATTGTGCAAATTAGACTAATTTTGATGTTTTTTGGGGTTACTTTCAGCACTGTAAGTGCAAATGCCAATACGGCTCGGCCTAGAGGCCGTATTTATGAACCGATCTTTACGAAACTTCTTGGGTACCTTTGGTATCACCGTGGGACGAGAACGAATGTTTTTGGGTCCGGTCCGAAATTCAAGATGGCCGATGGCAGCCATTTTGTACAAAATTGAGTGCAATCAGATTTTTGCACAGAACTTCCATATGAAAGCGCTGATTTGAATAATTTTTTGTGTGAATGTTTAGTACCATGGGATACATCACATATAATACGGGTTTTTTTCTCGTGCAGAAATTATGCAAATTAGATGAACTTTGATTTTTTCAGTGCGACTTACACACAGTAAGTACACATGTCAGTACGGCTCAGACTAGAGTCTGTATTTATGAACTGATCTTCACGAAATGTCTTGGGTACCTTTGTTATCACCTTGGGACGAGAACGAGTGTTTCTGGGTGCGGTCTAAAATTCAAGATGGCTGCCAGTGGCCATTTTGTACCGAAATTAGGTCTAATCAGTTTTTTGTACACAACTTCTATACAGCTCAGACTAGAGGCCATATTTATGGACCAATCTTTACGAAACTTCTTGGGTACCTTTGTTATCACCGTGGGATGAGAGCGAGTGTTTTTGGGTGTGGTCCAAAATTCAAGATGGCCACCAGCAGCCATTTTGTACCAAAATTAGTGCAATCAGTCTTTTGTACAGAATTTCTGTATGAAAGTTCTGATTTGAATAAATTTTTGTATGAATGTTTAGTAACATGGAATACATCACATATTGTAAGGGGTTTTTTTTCGTGCAGAAATTATGCAAATTAGATGAACTTTGATTTATTCAGTGCTACTTACGCAATGTAAGCACACATGTCAATACGGCTCAGGGTAGAGGCTGTATTTATGAACCGATCTTCACAAAACTTCTTGGGTACCTTTGTTATCACCTTGGGATGAGAATGAGTGTTTCTGGGTACGGTCCAAAATTCAAGATGGCTGCCAGTGGCCATTTTGTACCGAAATTAGGTCCAATCAGTTTTTTGTCACAAGTTCTATACAGCTCGTATTTATGAACTGATCTTCACAAAACTTCTTGGGTACTTTTGTTTTCACCTTGGGACAGGAACGAGTGTGTTTTGGGGTGCTTTGTTATCACTGTGCTATGAGAACAAATATTTTGGGGTTCAGTCAGATCCACTCTGGGACTCAAAAAGATTTTTTTCTAGTTTCGCATCTGACTGTCACCCACCTTTACAATACTTTACCTATACATTTGTTACAGGCAACGGTCAGTATTTATGTACAGACCGTTACAATACTTTATATGTACCTTTGTTATCAGGTCATTACCTAGATGTTTGTCATTGCTGTGTCACATACTATACATGTACATGTCTTTGTCTTGACAAGTTGAGCTACAGTGTCATTGACACTTTCATTTGCATTAAATTGTTGTAGATTTTTTATCAAATCTAGTTATGGCTGCTTCATAGCAGCCATGACTAGATTTGATGGGAAATATTTTTAAGATACTTAGCAAGCTAAGAGTTAAACAAGCTCCACCACGTTACCATCATCTCCTTGAAAGTCCTGGCTGGAATTTAGAAATTCTGTGCCTAGGACCTGGAACGTCCTTGAATATTAGAACCTTCCTTATCAAACCCTTAAAAAAAATGAGATCTGAAGACAGGAGATTCTTTTCAACAATATTCAGCTTGCCATACAGGGAGCTAATTATTGCTAGAATGGATCTGCTCTGTCTAATATTTATTAATTTATTGGGGTTTAATGACACTTTCAGCAGCCAGGGTCACCTCATATCAGATAGTTTTACAGGGGTGGGGGTGGGAAGAGAGAAAGTGGAGTACCCGGAAACAACCACCATGCAGCAATGAGCAGCTGTCAGACTATCCAATGTACTAACTCCACACAAGCAGGGTTAGCATTGGTTGAAGACAAGTGCACCATAGACATGCATATGGCTTACATAGCACCACCATTTGGGATAAAGTGCCTTGCCCAAGGACACAACGCAGTTACCCCTGGTAAGAATTGAACCATGGACCTTTTGGGTTGAAGTTCAATGCTGTAACCACTGAGCCAGCATGCTCCTTCTCCGTCTAATAGAAATGCCTGCCTAATAGAATGAAAACCTTGTTTTAGACTGTGGATGTGACTGTGATCTCATTGAAGCATGAAATATTGAGTACCAATTTCCCATATTTTTGCCCCAAGAACATCCTTGAAAAGTCTTGAATTTTTCTTTGGCTCCTTGAAAACATTTGAAAATGTACCTGGAAGATCCTTGAAATTCCTTAAATTGACTGCTTCTTCAATTGCAAGAATTCTACCTATGGGCATTAATTCTACCAGTGGGCATTGTTCATATAAATAATTTTAACCCTTTACCAAACATACACAATATCAAAATTTGTTATTTTGATTATTTTTTTCCCCCCAAAATATAACAAGAAAACCATATAATGTGAGCCCTCCTTGGTATGAGCTTGTTTCAATGAGGGGTCACATGATATGGTTCTGTTGAAATTTTTCAAAGTTTTCAACTGCTCAATTTGTAAATTATGTGGGTGAATGTGTTGAATCATTATTTGAAGGGTTAAACCAAACATTTAAATTATCATCCAAGACCAAAAACCAACCAGCACTATTCACAAAAATTGCCATTTCAAGTTAGTTATTTTTTTCATTTTTGTCTCGTTCCAATGAGGATTCATAAGCTATGGACATGAAGAACTTATACCAAACAATGTCCCGAGTCAATTGTTTGCTTTTCTCACTTTCTGGGATATTCATTTTTAATTTTAATCCTTTAATAATCAACTAAATGTTCAAAACTGGCCAGCACTATTCACAAAAAACTGGGATTCAAATTTTGTTATATCTCAAAAACATAGCTTATGACCCCTTATTGACATGAGCTCTCTCAACTTATTCAAATGAGAGGTCATAAGCTACGTTTGAAAAAATTCCCTTGTGGAAACCGCAGGAAGTGTAGCAGTACTTGTTTACTGCAGTAAACCAGCTTTGTTTTACTGGTATAATAGGACCCAGTCACCAGTGCTTGGGCTGGAAGTCCTCTAAAATGGGCAACCTGGATGTAAACAATTGACTAAACTTGACTTTATCCCTGTTGCATTCATGATTAGACATTGTGCAGAAACATGTGGCCTTAAACACCAATAAATAAATAATAATAATTGAGAGAAAAAAATTAAAATTTTTATTTGTTGAAGAATTGTTTTTGTTTTTGCAAGTGCCTTTTGCTATTCAGGTTGGGTTATGGTTAATAATCTGTTACACATTTTGAAATAAAAAGAATGACTGTTTGAGGTGTATCATAATTTGTCCATTTTATTAAAATTTCACTTTGGCCTAAAAAAGTTAAATATCTGTTTCTCAGGGCTCTCCGGCATGGTCATTTTGGCTGCTGCATGCACTCTCCTTATAACCAATGCAAACTTAAAAAATAAAAATTAAATGGTTTAAATATGATATTTTACCCAAGTTAATAAAATTTATAAATTTGTCTCTTGAGTGCAACAAGGCTTTGCAATGGTTTAGCATTGCGAAGCCTTCTTGCACTCAAGGGACGAAATACTCAACCACCCATGCTATTCTGTAGAATATGTGGCCTAAAACATAAAACAAATCAAGTATATTAACTTTTAATTGAAAAGAAATAATCACAAAAATAAAATAAAACACAACCCACCCACATGCAATTTTTAAAAAAAAATGGCCTGAGAAACAGAAGATCTGCTTTGTGGGGCCTTATGCATTACATTTGTATCTGAAAGTAGCTTTGGAGTACGCAAGTAATGATGAGGCTTTAAATGTTAGGACTGCAAATCTCAAATTTGGTGTCTAGTCTTAATTCATCTTAAGAAAAGATTTCAGATCGAATTGAACCTTTTCATTTATATCTTGTTTGACAGAGCTCATGGAGCTCTGTCAAACAAGATATAATAGATTAAATGCTTGTATTGAATGTACTGAAGCCAAATAGGCCCGGAAACTTTTATAATTCTGTGGTTGTCAGAGTATTTCTTCAACAAATCACAAGATTTTCTATTCAATTAACAGGAGTTTCCTCTCAAGCATATATTCAGTTAACAGGTCAAATTTCTACTAATGATATTGTAAATGGTTTTCATTGGGCTTCACTATATGTATATATATATATATGTGTGTTTACTGGCAATTAGTATATTTGATCAGAAGGATTCCCCTGTTCTTTGTTAAGAAATTTTGAAACTATCTGCCGCAACTTGTGAAAGGGTCACATATTCCCCACCCCCCACAGTATCCATGTGGAAACCTTGAGAAGTGTAGCAGAGCTTCATTACTTGGCAGACAAGTTTTGTATTACTGGTATAACAGGACTCCTTTACTGACACCTGGGGTGAAAGTCTTGAACTCATTAGAGGTAAGATAACAGACTTGTCAGGAGAGAGATTCGTGGAGTATTGTAACCACAAGTGGTGGTGGGGGAGGGGTACAGAGGAAAGAGGTCTTGTGGATGGTTTCTGTGATAAGGAGAAGCCAGTATTCATGGAGCTCCTGGATGGTTCCTTTTGTGATTAGGGGGACACTGCTGTTCAAACTGAGGTCAAGGTTGCTGGCTTCCAAGGGAAAAATTGAGAAAGATGGTGACAGGTAGTGCCAAATGTGTAATTTGGGAGTAATGAAGACCCTCTAATACACTCTCTTAAAATGTCCAAATATCAGTCTGACAAAACAGTATTCACTTGAAGTATAATGAGGAAATGGGACGGGGGTGTGTAGGAAATGTCAGTGGATGATACAAAGGAGCGGGTTAGTTTGTTTATAAGTGGAATTGGGAAGAAAGAAGTATGGGATAGTATTATAATTCAAGGATGAGAAAGCTCCGCAAATTTTCTGGTTTTAGCTAATTCATGCTGGAAATATTATTACATTTCATTATTAATGAATTTAGATGAAAAATGTCTTTCACAAATAAAATATCTGCCAATTAGTATAACAGTCATATTTACATGTTGACAGTTTTATTCTAAAATATTGTCATTCAAATTTGGTGTTTTCAGTTTTTTCTCCCAAAACATATCTTATGACATACCAGCAAGCTATGCTCTTTTTTTGGCAAAAACTTTCAAGTTTTTAGCTCACCCTGACAAAGTCAAGCTGAGCTAATCTCATCACTCTCCATCCATCGTCTTTTTTGTCTTCTCCAAACCACTGGGCCAATTCAAGGGAAAGTTTGTGTGAGTGATGGTCCCGAAGGGGCATTGCATTTTTGTCCACTTAAACATGCCCAGCCCCATAGGGAGGGGGAAATGCTCCAAAATATTTTAGAAATCTTCTTCTCATGGACCAGTGTGTACAGTGATTTGATATTTGTTATGTAACTTCCTTTTGAGGTGTAGAATCAAATTTGTTCAAACGAAGTTCGTGAAGCAATATTTGGCTTTGTAATGGGAGGGGTAAGATTTTGGGCCCCGCCCAAAATTTATATTTTCTGAACCGATGGTTCGATTTAAACCGAATTTGGTATGTGATATTATTGGATCATAAGTACTTGACTCAAGCAAAAAAAAAATCCTGCAACCCCATGAGAACCCCAGGAGCTAAAAATAGAAATATTTTCAGACCCCTGTATTTCCCAAACCGCATGGATCAGAGGGCTGTTATTTGGAATGAAGCATCCTTCGGACCAGTAGAATTGAATGGTAAAAAAATGCCATTGGTTATATTAGGGTGTTCTGTAGAGGGCATCAAAGAAATGTTGAATCAGCATATTTGTCAAAACTTTTTAAAAATCGTTTCTTCAGAACCAATGGTCATAATTTTTTGATATTTGGTGTTCAGTATTCATTGGGGGGAGGGGGGGGGGGGGGGGGAGTCAGATACAAGTTTGTTAAAATAAAGCCTATAAGTTAAAATCTGGGCTCAATACAGGAGCCCGAATTTTTAACTTAGGGCAATATGGGGAATATTCTTTAAAAACCTTCTTCTTCAGAACCACCAGTCAGAATCGTTTAATGTTTGGTATACATCATTGTTATTTTGGCTTCCTATGGAAGTTCAGTATGGAAGATAATTTTTATAAATCATCTTCTTCAGATCCACCAGTCAGAATGCTTTCATATTTGGTATACAACATCTCAAGGGGGGTCAGAATCAAGTTTGTTCAAAGTGGGTCTCAAGGTGTATATTTTGACTCGCTATGGTAGCCCAAATTTTATCTTGGTACAATATGAGGAAATTTCTTTTTCAGATCCACCAGTTGGAATCTTCTTTTGCAGATCCACCAGTCGGAATGCTTTCAAATTTGGTATACAACTCCTCTAGGGTGGTCAGATTCAAGTTTGTTCAATTTGAGTGCCTGGGTTAATATTTGGGAGCCTGAAATTTAACTTAGTACAATGTGAGGTAATTTCTTCAAAAATCTCCTTCAGATTCACCTATCAGAATCCCTTCATATTTGGTTTACAACATTTTTAGGAGAGTCAGATTCAAGTTTGTTCAAATTGGTTCCCTGTAGAGATGAGCCGATTAGTAAAATGCCCCATCAGACTAATGCCAATTATTTTAGACAACAATCGGCCGATTCCAAATGCCGATGTCAGATGTTTTTTAGTTGAGTTTTGACGAAGTCAAAACTCGACTTATAGTTTGACGAAATAACGGGCGGATGGCGGCGGGCGTAAACAATTGGTTTTTGGGCAATAACTTTAGTTCTATTTGATGCACCTTTACCAAATTTATACCAGAGGTTACCCTATAGGAAAGGAAGACACCTATCGATTTCAGAGTCTCACGCCCCAAGGACAAGGTCACTGTTACTATAAATAGAATATTTTGTGAGAAATTGGTTTCCGGTCAATAACTTTAGTTCTATTTGACGCACATTTACCAAACTTATACCAGAGGTTACCCTACAGGAAGGGAAAACACCTATTGATTTTGGAGTCTGGGACTCCCAAGGTCAAGGTCAATGTTACGAAAATAGAATATTTTATGACAAATTGGTTTCCGGGCAATAACTTTAGTTCTATTTGACGCACCTTTACCAAACTTATACCAGAGGTTACCCTATAGGAAGGGAAGACACCTATATTGATTTCGGAGTCTGGGACTCCAAGGTCAAGGTCACTGTTACTATAAATAGAATATTTTGTGACAAATTGGTTTCCGGGCAATAACTTTAGTTCTATTCCGTGTATCTTCCCCAAACTTATACCACAGGTTACCCTATAGAAAGGGAAGACACCTATCGATTTCGGAGTCTGGGGCCCCAAGGTCAAGGTCACTGTTACTGTCAATAGAATATTTTGTGACAAATTGGTTTCCGGGCAATGACTTTAGTTCTATTTGACGCACCTTTACCAAACTTATACCAGAGGTTACCTTATAGGATGGGAAGACACCTATTGATTTCGGAGTCTGGGACTCCAAGGGCAAGGTCACTGTTACTATAAATAGAATATTTTGTGACAAATTGGTTTCTGGGCAATAACTTTAGTTCTATTTGAAGCACCTTTACCAAACTTATACCAGAGGTTACCCTATAGGAAGGGAAGACACCTATTGATTTTGGAGTCTTCGACTCCAAGGTCAAGATCACTGTTACTATAAATAGAATATTTTGCGACAATTTGGTTTCCGGGCAATAACTTTAATTCTATTCTGTGTATCTTTACCAAACTTATACCACAGGTTACCCTATAGGAAGGGAAGACACCTATTGCTTTCAGAGTCTGGGGCCCCAAGGTCAAGGTCACTGTTACTATTAATAGAATATTTTGTGACAAATTGGTTTCCGGGCAATAACTTTAGTTCTATTTGACGCACCTTTACCAAACTTACACCAGAGGTTACCCTATAGGAAAGGAAGATACCTATCGATTTCAGAGTCTCGTACCCCAAGGTCAAGGTCACTGTTGCTACAAATAGCTTATTTCTTCAGAATTTAATGTCAAAACTCGACTTCTGGATGTGTGATCCTCTTGCTGGATTTTTTTTATTATAGGCTACCTGTGATAGGCCTTTTCCAGTATTCCTTCTCCTGGGTCACCAGATTACACCCGACTTTGGGCGAGTTCAGACTGGACAGGGTCAGGTTGTTTGTATATGAGTGATAGAGTCTCACTGATAGAGAATTCAGTTAATTCACTCATTTCAGTTCCCCCCCCCCCCCCCCCCCCACC
This sequence comes from Pictodentalium vernedei, assembly GCA_031216915.1. Classification (NCBI taxonomy): domain Eukaryota; kingdom Metazoa; phylum Mollusca; class Scaphopoda; order Dentaliida; family Dentaliidae; genus Pictodentalium; species Pictodentalium vernedei. The sequence continues at coordinate 443,015,061 of CM062296.1, read as the reverse complement.
ACCAGCTTTTACCTTGGTTGACCAAAAGACTACCATAACTGCACAACTCCCAACTACCGTCCGAAATTATAAATCTTCTCAGAAGTGTGAATATCACATTTCCTGTGTGCCTAAAATTGAAAAATAGTCGGAAAATTGATATTTACATGATAGCGGTTTTTCATCCTTGAATGTATATACATATATTTGGAAGAAAATGCTTTGTGAAAATCAAAAGCTGTCATTGGAACCACATGTTTTAAAGTGGGAGTTTCTTTTTGGTAAACCGATATATGGGATTGTGTCACACGAGTCATGAAATTGCACTGCATTATCTATTTTTATCAAATGCTTCACACATTTCAACATGAGAAAAATTCAGTGGCTTTGTGTTGATAAATCGCTCCCCGAATGGCTCGATATTAAACTTATTGCACCCAAACCTCTCACAGTTAACACATTACTAATATGGAAGAATTATCTGTCCAATATGGGAATAAAGAATGCCATTATATATTTAATGAGACGATGAGTGTGGTTGAAAGAAATATTGCAACATTTTGCAGAATGCCGTATAGTTTGGGCAGTGAAGAGTGTCCTTATTCACATGATGAATAAAAAACAACTCGGTACACAGTTTCACAATCAAAATCTTTAATATAATATTCTGCCTTTTCTTTCACGAACCATCACTTACCTGATGTCAGTAACAGACGAGTGACGTACCGATCGCTTACCACTGGTTGTCCCACAAAGGGGAAGAAAGTTCATTACAGATCATCCATAACACTTTCACTTTCACTGAGTTTCAGACAGTTGGCAAGGTCCAATGTTGAACCATCGAGTTCCAATGGTGAACCGATGGGCACGGCTGAGTGCCGATGTTACACCAATTAATCATCCCATCTCTAGTTCCCGGGATTAATATTTGGGCTGCCTATGGTAGCCTAAATTTTAACTTGGAACAATATGAGGAAATTTCTTTAAAAATCATCTTCTTTAGATCCACTGTCAGAATGCTTTCATATCTGGTAAACAACATCTCCTGGAGAAAGGGGGGGGGGGGGGGGGGGGGGGCAGATTCAATTCTGTATAAATCGTGTCCATGGGTAAATATTTGGGCTTACTATTGTAGCCCAAATTTTAATTTAGTGCAATATGAAGAAATTTCTTTAAAATTTTTCTTCTCCAGATCCAACTGTCAGAATTCTTTCATATTTGGTATACGACATCTCTAGGGAGGTCAGATTCAACTTTGTTCAAATCGAGAACCTGGGTTAATATTTGGGCTCTCTATCGGAGCCAGAATTGGCCATGTATCTGAAGAATTAGAAATTTTGTATTAGGTACCCTCTGGAGGTGTGTAACTATGATTAATCCGCATAGGATGTATCAAGGGGCTTCATAGGGGAGCTCTACATGTTACATTATGATCAACTGAAGAAAAGGCAAGATGCTTAGTCTATTTTTGAGGGGCTCAAGGATTGACAATGTATCCTATGGAGATCGATTGCTTAACCCTTTACCTAACATGAAAAGCAGATGACACTTGCAAAAAAAAATTCTTGAATAACTAATTTTTTTCATTTTTTGTCTCAAAAACATAGGTTATGACCCCTTGTTGGAACGAGCTCGATGAGCTTGTTCCAACGAGGGGTCATAACCTATTTTTTTTAGACAAAAAATGAAAAAAATAATGAAAATTAATTGGCGATTTTTGAGAACAGCGCTGGCCGGTTTTGGCCATTACGTTGGGTAAAGGGTTAATGTAGATTCATTTTTGGACTCTGTTTATATTGTGTTCTGTTCAAGGTGAGCACTTCAGGCCCCAAATAACAGCATATTTTTTTCATAAAGTTCCTTTTTAGTGAATAGGTTTCTGAAATATTCAATAATTTTTCTGTACATTTTTTCTAAAACATAATAAAATGAAATGTGATCATTATCCCACCACTTCCTTATTGCTGTCACACACAGTACCTGAGGATCATGAACAGGATGTTGAACAACTATAAATAAATTGATCAATAGTAGAAAACAGGATGAGGCTTGTCCATTTATACATTTACATGGTCAATCCTTATATTCACAGACAGCCATAAACTGCACCCTTTATATTGCATTGAAAAAGTTTTTCCAAGTGTCATCTTCCTTAAAAACTCTGCTGGTAGGCCGCATTTATTTTGACAGTGTCTTTAAGTCATTGTTGGCTGCCTGGACAAGCAGCCAACAGTGATATAGAAACACTGTTAAGTCATCTGCATCTGTGTACATGTGTATATGGTAGTTATCATATAATTAATCTGAGGACATCCGGGTTAACCCTTTAACTAATATGAGTTGAGGATATCACTTCCCCCTAAATAACTAAAAAGATTCAATTTTACTTCTAAAACATATCGCCTCTCATTGCAACAAGCTCAGTGATGCCCATTCCAGCGAGGGGCTTTTAAGGTATTAAAGTTGAAATCAGTCAAGAAATTTGTATAATGTTGTTTGTGTATAGCAAAAGATGCCATTTATTTATGCTTAACCCATTACCCATTGCTCATGATTTCGAAATTAATATGCCAGCCTGTGAATTATCACAAATTATCTAAAAGATATTTGTCAGTATCTATCAACTCGATGGACAACGAGGAATATCCATCAGTAGCTTCCTAAATAACCTCACGCTTCTGCGCAGGATGTCATCTTGAATGTCGCCTTGAAGGAACGATCAGCTGATCTTTGTTATTGTTTTGAAACGTACATGTTTGCAATTGAATTGGGTTGAATATTGAGCAGTAAAATGTCATATAGCATATAATAAAAAGAAAATCTATGCTATTTTAGTGAATATCAGGAATTATCTCATTCGTGTGGACCTAAAAGTATTATTTTTCAGTTCGAAACTCATGAGATAATTCCCATTATTCACTAAAATAGCGTAGATATCCTCGTTTTATTATTTCATATTTTTCCAAATTTAAAAAAAAATTTCAACAGAACCATGTCATGTGCAAAAAATGAAAAAAATGAGTTAAGAATTTTGTTTGCAAGTGTCGTCTGCTTTTTATGTTAGGTAAAGGGTTAAACAGCAGTAAATAAATATAATCAAGAAGTTCTCAAAATCCTACCAAGTGTCTTCTCTTGAATTCTTCTGTCATCACGTCTCCTGTACAGGAGACCTGATGATATGAGAAGAGTTCAAGGAGGTTTCACTTCTGAAACTACTTTGATTCCATCCTGGAACAAGCTTGAAAATAAGCAATCTGTCATTTGCAAAATGAGGGCCCCAGAGGGTGAATTTGCTGATGTTATCCTATACATTGTGCCAATTTATCCTCTGGGTACCTCTTGCTGTTCAGGCTTAAGACCTTGATTCAGAATGAGGTTCACAGAGGATAAATTTAGTGATGCTACTCTGCTGTGCAGGGTAGCATCACCAAATTCACCTCTGGGGTCCTCATTCTGCAGATGACAGTCTGCTTATTTTCAGGCTTGTCCTGGAATATTATGATTTTTGATTGATTTGCCCAAACAGATGCGTATCCATTGAATACAATATTTGAGTGGAGACTGACACTATTTACAGTTGAAAGAAGCTGCAGTATTTACCATTTGAACAGCCATGAGATTCGATTTGATTCGAAATCATCTCATTGATTTGGTATGGGATTCGATTTGACTCAAATTTGAGATTCGCAGGGCAATACAGTGGAGCTCACTTAATTGGATATCTCTTAACTGAATAGCCCTCTTAAATGAATATAATTTCACAACACAAAACCATTTACCATACCTCCAGTACAAATTTGACCTTTTAATTGAATATAGGTTATAGAATAAATTCCTGCTAATTGAATAAAAAAATCTTGCAAACGGTCGAGAAATTACCTTGACTCTCCCCAGTTTTCCTTTTTTTCAAACCTATTTGTCCACCGAACATCCAATACATGCATTTAATCTATTTTATCTTGTTTGACAGAGCTCATGTAGCTCTGTTAAACAAAATATAATAGTATAAATGCTAAGTTTATCTCTAGAATACAGAGAAGTGACATAATTCCTGTTAATTGAATACTCCTGTTAATTGAAAATTTTCATTGGCAAAGTGGCTATTCAATTAACAGGGTTCCACTGTACTGGCCTGGGAAAAATTCTTGTGTGAATAAAATATGCAAATAGATGTTTGCCCAGCATTTGAAAATCTTGAAAAATCATAGATTTTTTAAAATTATTATTTCCTTTTATGTTTTGATGCAAAAATTGAAAGAATAATAAAATTTCTGTCCCTTATGAGAACCCTGGGAAGTGAAGCAGTGCTTGTTTACTGTGGTAAACAAGTGTAACAGGAGGAGAGATAAGTGCGGGAGCCGGGGTTCGAATCGTCGACCTCTAGAACACAAAGCGACCGATTTACCACGAGACTAAGAGATCCGGACCAACCAAGCTGGTTGGTAAATGGCCTTTATACCTCGACCGCTACACTACTCTCCTCTTCTTTTGAGATTCACCACATGTAAATCTCACCTAAGTTCCTCCTCAGAACGGTCGAAACACCCGCAGTGCCACCTACTGCTGAGGATCCCGGACGAGCCCCCAAATGTAACACGAGGAGATAAGTGCGGGAGCCGGGGTTCGAACCATCGACCTCTAGCACACAAAGCAACCGATTTACCATGAGACTAAGAGATCCGGACCAACCAGGCTAGTTGGTAAATGGCCTTTATACCTCGACCGCTACACTAGCTCTGGTTTACTGGTAATCTAGGGCCTGGTAACCAATGGGGTGAAAGTTCTCTAAAATGGTCGACATGGGTATAAATGATTCACTGGATTTGAGTTTATATCCATGTTACGGTCATGATTATCCATTGTGAAGAAATATGTGACCTTCATTACCAAGAAATAATCAAATTTTGGTAATGTATGAATTTGTTATTGAAGAGTATTTTGCTTTGGCAGATTTGTTATGTGAAGGATTAATGATCCATGCCGCAACCTTTTCATAAAAATTGTTTTGTTTTTTTCTTGTATCACTAAAGCCAGTCATGGTAAATCATTGAATATTACTCAAAATATTCAATGAAAATCATTGGAATTCAATGAAATTAATGATGAAAAACCAGAAACCTCTACTTCAGAAAAAGCTGTAAAGGCAGTTTAACGTCTACACATTGATTTCAAAATTTCTATCTTCAGATTTTTCTCTTAATGCAACCAGGAGCCAATACTATCAAACTTTTATAGTTCTATTTTCTAGAATTGTATTTTCTAGTTTAAATGGATTAAAATGAAACATTTGCATTTTCAAAGATCTGACAATTTGCCAGTTGGCAAATTGCCATATCTATTAAAATGCTAATGATTCATTTCAGTCATTACATTTATAGGTAGAAAATACAATTCTAGAAAATACATTTGGAAAAGTTTTATAGTATTGTCTCCAGGAATTTAACGAGCTCTGTCAACAAGATTGAATTGATTAACCCTTTAGGATGACTTTTTGAGTTTGTTTCTTTGGCCTCAGCATGCAATCTTAAAGGCAGTTTTGAGACAATAGTTAAACTGTCATGGCAGAGTTTTCTAGTCAAGTTTTGGCTGCCTATATAGTCCCTGGTGTACTTTGTTACCTCCTCTTGTACTCACCCTCTCAATGCTTAGAGATTGGGATCATATGTTAGACTCCTTGAGATGGAGACTATCGAAGAGTCCAGACCTCATAAAAGAATTCACTGTGGGGCCTGAAATTCCTCTTGTAGGCCCTGTGAACCATGATCATCACAGTGATTTGCCCAACTTTGACCAAACTGGAGGCCTGAGAAAATGAAAGTTTTAAACTCTTTATTTAATGCACATAATATCAAAATTAGTTATTTTAATTTTTTTTTTCTTCCAAAATTTTCAAAATATTTCAACAAAACCATATAACCATATAACCTTTCATTGGAATGAGGGGTCACATCATGCAGCTTTCTTGAATTTTTTTTTCAACTGTTCAGTTTTTAAATTACATGGATAGTTGCAGCCAATTCATTAGGTAAAGTATTAATGAACATTAGTATCCTTGCATTGTACACAAATACACTATCACTTGGCATTTATCAGGTGGTGAACCTTAAAGGGCTGCTCTGCATATAAAGATTACGTTCACTGTCCTTAGCAGCTCATTCCACTTTGGCATTTAAATGTGAACATGTACTTTCCATGGTGATTTATAATGAGGATGCAGAGAGTTAACTCTCTTCATGCAGCAGCCAGATTTTCCTGACCAGTACAAAACAACCCTGTCACCTATTAGAGGCAGGTACATAGTAGGGACCTGCAAACCTTCGATTATTCGATTCAATTTTGAATCCTTGCAGCTATTCGATTCGATTTGATGCTGGTGTCATGGGTTTGAAATTTTCGAATCTCATCGGACTAGGTCGGGAAAACTTTTTTCACGCCACTGTGCCGATACGTGTGTTTCTGCTCTGATAATAGGCTTGCAATCACGTTCGTTTATCAGTTAGTTAGGCGCGTGCATCGGAGTAGCACCCCCACCCACCCCCATCCGGTAACATTCCCGTTATAATATAACCTCGCAACTTGGTCTTAAATCGGCATGCTCGCATGATCGCATCGTATATGCATTATGCACACCACTGCGTGTTACGGGAGCTCGACGAAACCAGCATGTTTTACAGTAAAGTGCAGTATAATAGAATTACCGCCCTTACATTGCAATTTGCAATGAAGCGGTCACGCGTTTACATAAAGACGCCGACACGGAATGTATATAAAACGGAAAGGTCAATGTGCGTTTATATGCGTCGTGAATCACTCGTGATTAAAGATCAGGGGAAGTTGGTAACAGCAGTTATACGGCTACCTCGAAAAATGACCAACTATGTTTCCGTTTCCCGCCAGGTATCACCGCCGGTCTATTATCCAAAAATGCCAACGATCCTACGGCACCCGAAACAACAATTGTCTGCATATACACGACCACTATTCGATATTCGAGATTCGATTTGATTCGAAATCCTCGTTCACATTCGATTCGAGACAAAATTCGCAGGTCCCTAGTACATAGCCAACTAGGTATCTATATTGAGGGAGGGGAAGGTGGCGGCAAGCATATTATAAGCATAACCTGAAGATGAAAATCTTGAGTTGGGGAAGTTATGGAGGTGGTGTTCGTCTTGCTTTGGTGCATTTTAAAAAATTCTCTTAAGGAGGTCCTCGTCCTGTTTCCCCCCCCCCCCCCCCCCCCCCCCACTCCACCTGAAAGATTTTTGAAAATAAGCCCCAAATGGTACTTTTAGCATACAATTTGAGGCCTGATAGAAGATAAATTTTCACCAAGCATGAAATGTCATCTATAATTTCATTAGCTGATGTTCCATGCAGATCATGGAATTTAGGACTTTTAAGGGGTTCGTGTGGATTTTTTTTTGGATCCATGGATCCCATAGGCACCGCATGGCTATGCCAATGGTTAAATACACAATCCTGACTCTGGTTAACACAATTTACATCTCCAAATAGGATAGTAGTATTCCACTTATCAACAATTTCTATTCTTGATGCCAGATGTTATTGAATATTTTCTCAAATAAAGTCAAAGCTACTTTACAGCAACCATGACTTAATTTTTACCCTTTACCAAACACAGTATTTTTAAAAAATAAATTAAATTTCACATATTTCGAAAACAAATTTCCCCATTTTTCAATAAAACCATACAAATATAGATTTCATTAGAACCAGCTCAACAAGCTGGTTCTCATGATATCCATTTTTGTGTGGTTTTATTGAGAAACTTCTGAGATATTTCGGGCTGTGGTAGGCTTAATTTTGTGTCTGTTGATAGCCGCAGTGTAAGGTTAAGGGTTTGTGCAAAATGTAAGAAATACTAATTGGGTAAGAGTTAAAACACTGTGGTACCTTGTTGTAAAGTGACAGTTGTAAATATCTGTGGGGCATAATGAAATTGGGTCATTCAATTCTACTGCATATTGTATGTTAGTTTCTAGGAAATATAGTTTATTATTATATATTATTAGTTTCTGTATTATATGATGAAAATATATCATTTTTGAGGATCATGTTTGTAATCCTGAGATTTGCTGCAGTATTTATCTACCGTGATTTCTTGCATCAATTATGCATATTTACTCAAGATAAAAGTTAACTGTTTTAACCTTTTACCTTCTGTGTGGGGAAACTGAGAAGTGGAGAAGTGCTTGTCTACTGCACCGGTAAAATAGGACCTGGTGACCAAATCAGGGGTTAAAGTCATCTAAAGTGGGCATCATATGTATAAACGATAGGCTAAACTTGACTTCATACTTTGTTGTAATGTTATAACCATAGATGCTGAAAGTGATCTTAAACACCCCAAAATATAAATAACATTTTGCATAATGTAGTAGTAAAAAATAGCCAGTGAAAATTGCTTTTGAAATATATTTTTTTTCAGTTTTGTCTCAAAATCATAGCTAATGACCTTGACCCCATCATTGGATTAAATTCATTGAGCTTGGTCCTGAGCTATGTTTTTGTGGGAAGTCAGGAAATCAAGAATTTTAATTGTAATTGTCTTCGATTATTTGATGTGGGTAAAGGGTTAACAACCAGACCATTGAGTAGGCATGATAGATTGGAACATATTTGCTCTTTTTGAATGGATTGCCAAATTATTTCCCAAGTGATGACAAACAACAGCATATTATCACCACACATCAGAACAGGTTATTTCTTGTACTGGCAAGTAATATAATTTTAGTATACACTCAAAAAAGTGTACATTTTTAGCTTAACTTGACAAAGTTGAGATAAGCTATTGCCATCACGCATGCGGAAGTCTGTTTGTCTGTGAGTTTGTGCACATTTTCCTTTAGGCTCCACCCTGCAGTTCTTGTCTCATCGTCACAAAATTTCATATGCAGGTTTGGGGTCATGTCTAGATGAGAACGTCCCATTTTGGTCGCGATCGGTCAACCGGTATGGCTGCCCGAGCCCAAAACCCGAAAACCATTAGCACAGTCTACAGGTCGTATTTATGAAGGGATTTCATTGTAACTCGGTAGGAAGCCTCTGTATAATGCCTAGATGAGAACGTCCCCTTTTGGGCATGATCTGTCAACCGTGACGGCTGCCCAAGCCCGAAACCAAAAAAAACTTTTAGCACAGTCTGCAGGTCATGTTTAATATGGAGGGATTTCATTGTAACTTGGTAGGATGACTCCTTATGATGTCTAGATGAGAATTTCCCCATTTGGGCATGATCATTCAACCATGACGGCTGCCAAAGCCCAAAACCTGAAAACCTTTAGCACAGTCTACAGGTCATATTTATTGAGAAATTTCATTGTAACTTGGTGGGTTGACTTCATATAATGTCTCGATGAGAAAGCCCCCCTTTTGGACGTGATTGGGCAACTGTGACGGCTACAGGGGCCCAAAGCCCGAAAACCTTTAGCACAGTCTACAGGTCATATTTATGAAGGGATTTCATTGGTAGGATGACTCCAAATAATGTCTAGATGAGAATGTCCCATTTTGATCGCGATTATTCAGCTTTGATGGGTGCCCGAGCCCAAAAACCTTTAGCATAGGCAAAAGGTCATATTTATGGAAGGATTTCATTGTAATCTGTTAGGTTGACTCCATATAATTCCTAGATGATGACATCCCCTTTTGGTCGTGATTGGTCAACTGTGATGGCTACAGGTGCCTGAAGCCCAAAAATCTTGAGCACAGTCTACAGGTCATATTTATTAAGGGATTTTATTGTAACTTCGTAGGATCACTCCAGATGATGCCCAGATGAGATTGTCTCCTTCAGTTGCAATCATTCAACCATGATGGCTGCCCGAGCCCGAAGCCCGAAAACATTTACCACAGTCTACAGGTCACATTTATGAAGGGATTTCATTGTAACTTGGTAGATTGACTTCATATAATGTCTAGATGAGAACGTCCCCTTTTGGACACGATTGGGCAACTGTAACGGCTACCGGGGCCCGAAGCCCAAAAACCTTTAGAACATTCTACAGGTCATAATTATGAAGGGGTTTCATTGTAGCTTGGTAGGATGACTCCAAATAATATCTAGATGAGAACATCCCCTTTTGGTCGCGATCATTCAGCCTTTATGGCTGCCCGAGCCCAAAGACCTTTAGCATAGTCTATAGGTCGTATTTATGGAAGGATTTCATTGTAACTTGTCAGGTTGACTCCATATAATGCCTAGATGATGACATCCCCTTTTGATCATGATTGGTCAAATGTGATGGCTACTGGTGCCGAAGCCTGAAAATCTTGAGCACATTCTACAGGTCATATTTATGAAGGGATTTCATTGTAACTTTGTAGGATCACTCCAGATGATGCCCAGAAGAGAATGTCCCCTTTTGGTTGCGATCAATCAACCATTATGGCTGCCCAAGCCCGAAGCCTGAATACCTTTAGCACAGTCTACGGGTCATATTTATGAAGGGATTTCATTGTAACTTGGAAGGTTGACTTCATATAATGTCTAGATGAGAACAGCCCCTTTTGGACACCATTAGGCAACTGTGACGGCTACAGGTGCCTGAAGCCCGAAAACCTTTAGCACAGTCTACAGGTGATATTTATGAAGGGATTTCATTGTACCTTAGTAGGATGACTCCAAATAATGTCTTGATGAGAACGTCCCCTTTTGGTCGCGATCATTCAGCCTTGATGGCTGTGCAAGCCCAAAACCCCCAAACCTTTAGCATAGTCTACAGGTCATATTTATGGAAGGATTTCATTGTAACCTGTTAGGTTGACTCCATATAATACCTAGATGATGACATCCCCTTTTGGTCATGATTGGTCAACTGTGACGGCTTCAGGTCCCTGAAGCCCGAAAACCTTGATCACAGTCTACAGGTCATATTTATGAAGGAATTTCATTGTAACTTCGTAAGATCACTCCAGATGATAATGTCCCCTTTTGGTTGCGATCATTCAACCATGATGGCTGCCCGAGCCCAAAGCCCAAAAACCTTTAGCACAGTCTACAGGTCATATTTATGAAGGGATTTCATTGTAACTTAATAGGTTGACTTCATATAATGTCTAGATGAGAACGTCCCCTTTGAATGCAATTGGGAAACTGACGGCTACAGGGGCCCGAAGCCCAAAAACCTTTAGCACAGTCTACAGGCCATATTTATGAAGGGATTTCAATGTAACTTGATAGGGTGACTCCTTTTGGAATAATTTCACTGTAACTTGGTAACTTTCGTTAATATACATTAACTGTGAGGGCCACATACCTTCACTATGAGGTCATATTAACCCACCCGTCAGCTCTTTAGTACAGTGTACACCTCATATTATTTTTATGAAAAACATAGCATACAGGGTACAGAAATGAACATATTCCCAATTATCACAATTCTTGTCTTATTTCATAATCCTTTCATAAACATTGAACATTATCCTTTTCATCAAACACAACACACAAGTTAAGCTACAGTGTCATTGACACTTTCATTTTATATGCTTTTTATAATAAGCATTTATTAGAGTTATCAGATTTATTCAACTGGTCTGAACCATTAGGGCTGGTGAAAATGTGTGGGGGTGTTGGGGGAACAGGCCTGACCCAAAACATGCAGCAGAAGCTGCCATTGTGTAAAGTTTGCCAGCCATCTATAGATGAAATTTTCCCACCCAGAGAGATGCTGAATCAGTCATCTGTACATTTGTATTCATTTTGCATTGGGATTCGAGGAAATGGCTATTTTTGAAGGTCCAAGATTCAGTCCCCACCAGAGGTAACTGTTTTTGTCCTTGAGCAAGACAGTTAATCCTGATTGCCCACCTGGGGGGCACTGTGGTGCTGTGTACTAAGGCATACTACATGTCAAAGGGCAAGGACATCGATAAAGAATTCACTATGGGGCCTGAAACTTCTGCTGCCCCCTGAGAGCCATGGTCATCACAGCAAGTATGTGATTTGCCCAGATTTGACCAATCAAATAGCTTGGGAAAATGAAAAAAAAATTTTAACCCTTTACAATAAGGCATACAATATGTCAAAATTTGTTATTTTAATTTTTTGTGGTTTCAAATTTTTCAAAAAATTCCAACAAATCATTTCTTATGATCCCTAATTGGAATGAGCTTGGTGGGCTTATTCCAGTGAGGGTCGCATGATAAGGCTTTGTAGAAAAAATTTTGAATATTATTTTTTTTTCAGCTACGCGCTTTGTAAATTGCATGAATGGATGCAGATGGTTCATAAGGTAAATGGCTAATGAACAATAGTATCACTCCATTATACACAAATATTTGGCCACTTGGCCATTATAAGCTGGAGAAATACAAAAAGTCACTCACCAATTAAAGTCAATATTCACACTTCTCCAGTCATATTAACTTCCAGAATAATTTCAGGGAACCTGAAGGTGATTTTCAGGGAAATGGGATGGATTTCAGGGAAAAGTTCGCGCAGGGACAAAACAAAAGAAAAAACTTGCGAATTTTCAGCTCACGGACCACTATAAACACCAGGTTGTATCCAGATCTAGTTGTCAGTTATGCTGATGCATTTATGCTATGTTAAAAAATCATAAAAAAATGATTTGACCCCCCCCCCCCCCATCATCCTCTTCTTCATGACCCCCCCACCCCCACCCCACCCCACCCACAGAGCACCACCACTTGTGGTTTGCTTTTATTAAAGTCTATTAAGCTAATAATTTCCCAAGTCTGGAAATGTTAACAGGAAAAGATGTCCTAATGTTCAGTTACTGCAAGAAGATCAGTCCTTGGAAAGTATCTTTATCAAAATCCTTCTTGCTTGTGTGGATGCTTGTGCCTGCACAAAACTTCTTCCTTTTCGTCATTGAAGCATTTTTTTTTTTTTTTTCAATTCCATTCGAAATTTTCAAATACTGTAATGAGTCCCACCACTCCATAAAATTCACAGCGGAATATTGTGACCTTTCTGTCACATTTCTGGACACAAAGGTCATCCGTAATGGAAAAAAGCTCTGAACCTATATAACAAAGAGACAGACACTCACAGTTGTCTGGATTTCAACTCCTGTCACCCTTACCCTTGTAAGGCCGGTGACCCCCTATGGACAGCTCCTGCGGGTCCGTCGTATATGTACCAATGAGGACAACTTTGACAAAAATGCCCTCTACATGATACAGTATTATAATGACAGGCACTATCCACAAGCTATCCTCCATGAAGTCTTCATCTAGGCAAAGGGTAGGGACAGGGATATTTTGTTCATACCTGTGTCAGGAAGGTCAACACCCGAATACTGTTTTTCGTCAACTATCACTCTGACAGTTATTCCTTATTCAATGAAATAAAGAAACTCTGGTCCATTCTCAAACTCTCTGACTCGTGCAATGAACTTTTTCCGGACTTGCCACCATTGGTGTTCCCTAGAAATCCAAACATACGCAACATTTTAGTTCAGTCAAAAATAGAGTTTCCTCCCCCTTGTCCACAAATCAGTGGAGGGAGCAGTCCTTTCTGACCTTGTGACATTACCAATTACTTAATCTGCCCTGTTACACAACAGCAATTGGTTCCAAGCTTGGAACACCAAGCAGAAGCTCATGTCAAAGGGTAGACACAACTGCCAAAGGAGAAATATGATTTACCTTTTGACCTGTAACAAATGCAAAATACAATATTTTGGCGAGACTAAATGCGCATTTTGCGTCCGTACCTTGGACCATTCAAGGGATATCAGAAACAAACTTGATAAACCCGTCTGCATGCTCTATAACGAACCGGACCATTTGTCCGACAATTTGAAATTCTGTATTATTGACGTACTTCCGGGTGACCTTGACCTCGACCAAAACACACGAATCAGACGTGATAAGGAACTACATAGGATCTTTAGCCTGAAAACCATGCATCATTATGGTTTGAACAGGCTTGACTTTTAGTCTTTATATTGTGAGGAGTTAAAGCCATGGGCCAAATATTTATGACAGAGGAGATACACTATTGTTCAATATGTTCAACTTCCCTTTGGAGTACTAATATGATAGTGAAAGGTTTCAGTTATTCAAGAAAGCATGTGATTGCTGCTTTGTGCAAAGGAGATAACCCTTTCAACCTGGTATATTTAAATTTTTGCAAAACAGAAATGAGGAAGACCATGAGCAGGCAATAAAATCAACCCTTAAAGTGGACAGCAAGCACACTCAATCCTGTTTGCTGATATGGGAACACAGTGGCACTGTGTACCAATATAATGCATAGTGCAAGCCAATCCTACACTTACCTTCGACCAGTGATAACCCTGCTCATGCTGGCTAAGTCATCTGGAGAGCCAACAGTTACTCACCATTGTTCTTAGGTTCTCTCCAGTTTCTCTGACTTCTTCTACCTGTAAAACTGTTTGATAGCACATGCATGACCCTAGCTGTTGAATGTGTCATTGAACCCCAATAAACAGACAACTGGACAGAAGGGTTAGTGATAATTTAATCCTAAAGCCATTTTGGTATGTGGTATTAAATTATTAGTGAACATGCCCATAAATACAAGATAGAATTTCTAATTTTGTTTTATGCAGTAGTGCATAAGACGATACTATTCAATGCACCATTCCTTCATGCAAACTAGAGCAGTGCATGTTTTCTAAACAACTTCTGCTTTACCAATAAAATAGGTCCTGGTCACCAATGCCTGAGAAGAAGTCCTTTATAGTGGGTGGCATAGTTACAAATGATTGATTAAACTCGACTTCATACCTCTGTTCTGTTGCAGTCATGATATAGCCTTAGATGGCAAAAGTGGCCTTACTTGCTTGAGTGCTAGAAGCCACTATCAGGGCTATACTGAAAAGTGCTGAAAGCCACTCTAGTGGCTTTACAGTTTGCACTAATTTGTTGTTGGCTCAGTAGTTGAGGAATAATATTAACATAAAATTGATTTGTTACAATTTATTGGAGAGTGCCAACTGGCACTCTCCAGTAAATTACAACAAATCAATTTTATTTTAATATTTTGCTAGACAAACAAAGGTTCTATTTGCTAGTTGAGCCCCAGACATGCATCCAAAACAGATCTAATTCAAGGATAGACTTGCATCCCATTCCTAGAGTACAACACCACACACTTGTTCGGAATAACACAAATATTTTGCATTTAGTCCTGTCCTTAAAAATACAGCTCATATAACGTTATGTCTACATTGTGCAATTATCCATTTGTAAAAAGTCATTGAAGTCTGTGAGCCTTATATTTGAGAATTGTACAGTGGCTGATTGATAGACCAAACTCCATGTGATGGTATTTGTTATCCAGTTTTTCCCATGGAAACCCTCAGTCCTGAGTCTGCTTTTTAGTGATTTCTTAATGCAAGAAATCACCCAGTACTCAGTCCTTATAGGAGATTTCTTAAAACCTTTACCTGACGAATCGCCCACATCAGCCCACGTAATTTGCAAATTGAGCAGTTGAAAAAAAAAAAAATTTTCAAAATAATTCAACAAAACCATATCATGTGACCCCTCATTGGACTGAGCTCATCGAGCTCGTTCCAATGATGAGTCACATGGTATGTTTTTGTTGAATATTTTTGAAAAATTAAAAAAAAATAGTAATTAAAATAATAAATTTTGATATTCTCTCCGTTGGGTAAAGGGTTAATGTAAGTCAAAATCAGTCGTTTGACAGAAGCCAGTGAGCTCGACTGTCTGACAAGATTAAATTGATTAAAGTCCTTGTTGCATTATGGGAAAAAATTATCTCCAGGCCTTTAACCCTTTACCTTACGTAATGACCAAAATGAACTATACATAAAACTCGCCATTCAAATTTTGTTGTTTTTCAGTCTTTGTCTCAAAAACCTAACCCGTGACCCCTCATTAGAATGAGCTTGTTTTTTAACTATGACTTTGAGGTAGAAAATGAGAATTTTTAGTTATTCAGGAAATTTTTGCATGTCGTCCACTAATCTTGTTAGCTCACCTCACGGAAAGTCAGGATGAGCTATTGTGATCACCCGGCGTCCATCGTCCATGTACATGGTGTTTGCCCATGGTGTTTGCACCTTCTCCTCCAAAACCGCTGAACTGATATCAGTTAAATTTGAGGTGCTTGCTTGCTCGGACATCACATTTTGTTTTTGTTCAAATCAACTTGCCCATAGTGAGGGGGTGAGGGTAAATGCTCCAAAATTGTTTTTAGCTCACCTGGCTGAAAGTCAGTGTGAGCTATTGCCATCAGTTGGCGTCCGTCTTCCGTTGTCCGTCTTCCATCGTCCGTCGTATGTTAGCTTTTACAAAACAATCTTCTCCTCACAAACCAATAGCCCAAATTGAAACATATATGGGCCACATCATCTTGGTGGGATTCTGTTTTAGTTTTGTTCAGATGGGGTTTCTGCCCTTTTGGGGCATGATCTTATGCCCAAATATGATGAAATTCTTTAAAAATCTTCTCATAAACCACAAGTGGGAATGCTTTGATATTTGGTATGAAACTTCCTCTGGTGTTCAAAATTAAAAGTTGTTCAAAGAAAGTTGATAGGTCCATATTTGGACTCTTCAGGGGATGGGCTCACTTTTGAACTTCCCTGAAAATTTCTTTTTCAAGAACCAATGGAGCGATTGGAACCAAATTTTATATGTGGCATTAGTTGACCCTAAGTACTTCATTCATACCCCCAAAATTTTTTTGCGGTTCCCCATGGGAACCCCTGGAGCTAAAAATAGAACAAAAATGAAATTCCAATATTTCCCAAACTGCACAGACTAGAGATTTTGTATCTGGTATGAAGCTGTCTTCTGGGCAGTTGAAACAATTGGACAAAAAAATTGCTGGTGAATCCATCATATGGTTCATTCAGATTACATTTTCTCCATACCCATAACTTACAGTTTAGGACAACTTGGTCCAGGTGAGCGTTTTTAGGCTTTCTTGAGCCTCTAGTTAAATCTTGTTGTGCACCAGTGGGTACAATGACTTGATATTTGGTGTGGAACTTCATTTTGAGGTGTAGAATCAATGTTGTTCAAAGTTCATGGAGCAATATTTGCCTTTGTTATGAAAGGGGCAAGATTTTTGGCCCCACCCAAAATTACTATTTTCTGTTCTGATGGGCCGGTTTGAACTAAATTTGGTATGTGATATTACTGAGTTACAAGTACTTGATTCATGCAAAAAAAATATTTTTTTTTGCCCCGTGGGAAACCCAGGAGCTGAAAATAGAAATATTTTCAAACACCCATATTTAGCAAACCACATGGAACAGAGAACTGTTATTTGTTATGAAGCATCTTTATGACCAGTAGAATGGAATGGTAAAAAAATTGCCACTTGGCTGTGTCAGGGTGTTCTGTAGGGGGGGGGGGGGGGGGGGGGGGGGATATAAAAAAAAATGCTGAGGAAGCATATTTGCAAAAATTAAAAAAAATGTCTTCTCCAGGGCTACTGATCAGAATCTTTTGATAGGGCAGATACAACTTTGATACAATTAAGCCCCTTGGTTCACATTTCTGCCAAAAACAGAAACCAAAATTTTAACTTAGTGCAATATGGGGAATAATCTTTAAAAAAAAACTGTAGTAATGTGGCAGAATTTCTGAGAGATGATTACAGTTATTTTATTTTAGACAAAGGTTCTAAAAAGTTGTTCAAAATTCTCTAGAAATGTCTTTGAAAATCCTTGATTTTTCTTGACTCAGAAGACTATGAACCCTGAAATAGGGTTTCATGATAATCTCCCTTTTCTTTATTGAAAAGGACTCCCCCATGCACTGTTTGGCAGAAATAAAATTATATATCTGTATTAAAAATCTTTTACTCAAATACCCTTATTTGTATCTTGTTTTTTTTTTTCCAACTTCAGTCCAAAAGCTTACTCCCGTATGCTCTTGAGTCAAGCCAGGTTCTTGTTCAAATCACTTGTGTCATTTTTTCTTCACAGGTGAATGTGTCTGAGTGATAGATTTTTCATTTATCAGATTTTTTTTTAATAAATAATTAAACTAGTTTCAAATTTCATCGAGATGATAGAGTCGAACATGAAATGTCTGTTTTCTTTCCAAGCTGGAAGACCCAGGTTAAATTGACTTCGTCCTCCCGGACTTCTTCTGCATGTTAACTCTTTTCCAAATGTGACAGTCATATCTGGCCTACTCTGTTTTCAAAAATCACTGTCAAATTTTGTTATTTTTTCAATTTTTGCCTCAAAGCATTGCTTATGATCTTTCTTTGGAACAAGCTCACTGAGCTTGTTCCAATGAATAATATTAAGTCATGTTTTTAGTCAAAAAATTTAAAAGTATTTTTGTTATTCAAGAATTGTTTTTGCAAGTGTCTTCTCTATTTGTGTTATGTAAAGTGTTCAGCAATTTAGTGTGAAGCCTTATTTGGTTGGCGGGAGCATGGTGGCTCAGTGGTAGACTGTTGGACTTCTATGCTAGAGGTCCCGCATTTGATCCCCGTCCGGGATGACCCACGTTGTGTCAATGGGTAAGGCACTTTATCCTGGTTACCTACATGGGGGCACTATGATGCCGTGTACTAAGGCGTACTGCACGTCGATGGTGCACATGTCTTCAACCGCTGTAACCCTCCTTGAGCGGAGCTTGAACAGAGTTATGATGTTGAGGATCTGACAGTTGCTTGTCGATGCTCAGTGATTCTCTCCGGGTACTCCGGCTTCCTCCACCCATAAAGCTGCCATGGTCATGATTAGCCATTGTGCATAAGTATGTGACCTTAAACACCAATAAATAAATATTTGGTTGGCAGTGAAGCAGTATTTTTTTTACTTGTGGTAGAAAGTTTCTCCTCTGGAAGACAAGTAACCCACATGGATGTAGGACAAAAGGTTCCCCAGACAAAAGTTATCCGGACAAAAAATATTCCCTGAAAAAGATCCCCCAGACAGAAGATCCCCTTACTAATACATAACATAACCAATAGAAGTTGGCAGAATTGAACTGCAACCGTGACCCTTTACTCAACACGACTTTCCAGGAAGAAAATTAAATTTCCTTTATTATAAAAACATGCAAAATTTATCGAATTGAAACCGGCTCAGAGATCTATTTCGTTTTTATTCTGGGGCATATGTTAAAACTGTATGTTGATGGTTTCAATGAAAAGAATTCCTAGATGTTCCAGTGCATATAAGACAAATTTTATTTTTTTCAACTACTCCAGCAAATGTCAACAAACGTGGAAATAAGCAATATTCTGTCATTTTTGTTAAGGGGAATTTGCTGATGCTATCCCATACAGAGGACCAATGTATTCTCTGGGTACCTCTTTCTGTTTAGGCTTGAGACCTGGATTCAGATTGTGGTACACAGAGGGTAAATGTAGTGATGCTGCCCTGCTGGGCATCACCAAATTCACCCTCTGGCGATCTCATTCTGCAGGTGACAGTCCATTTCCAGGCTTGAATGTCAATAAGACTATGAAAATATTAGTGTCATTATGAAACTTGGATGTGAATTCACTTTTTGCCCTTTGATATACAAAAGGATAAAAGGACGACGCAAAGGGAAGAACCCCACTTCAATATCCCTCCTCCTGACTTTGTCAGCAGTTGATAAAAATAGCAGAGCATGGTAAAATAGTATCATTCATGAATGAATCCGCACCATTAAATTAGAGGGAATCTTTTGTTTTGGATATACACAGAATGGCACATGCATGTGAATGGGTCCAATATGGCACATGTGCCAATGCGGAAGGATTAAATGAGTGGACACAGGCTTCGAGTTTTATCCTTCTGCAATGGTACAAGTGCCATATCGATTAAACCCATTCACACGCATGTGTTGTTCTGTCTTTATTACATGCCTTCATGTCTATAAAAGTAATTCTTACGACTTTCGGTAGTTCATTTGACAACACATCCCCTGAGTTCCAATGTGTTCTGTGTGCCAATAGGCACATAGAACACATTGGAACTCAGTGGACAAACTATCAACAAAAACAACACATTTTTATCGTCAACCAAATTTGCGCGGGGAACCTGTATTACTATTTTTAGCTCATCTTGACAAAGTCAAGCTGAGCTAATCTCATCGCTCTCCGTCCGTCATCCGTCAACATCATGTTTTGGTGTTCTCCTCCAAAGCCATTGGGCCAATTCAAGTGAAAATTTGTGTGAGTGATGGTCCCAAAGGGGCATTGCATTTTTGTTCAGCTCAACATGCCCAGCCCCATAGGGAAGGAGTGGTGGTAAAAGCTCTAAAATATTTTTAAAATCTTCTCATGAACCAGTGTGTACAATGACTTGATATTTGCTATGGAACTTCCTTTTGAGGTGTAGAATCAAGTTTGTTCAAACGAAGTTCGTGAAGCAATATTTGGCTTTGTATTGGGAGGGGTAAGATTTTTGGCCCCGCCCAAAATTTCTATTTTCTGAACTGATCGTCCGGTTTGAACCAAATTTTGTATGTGGTATTATTGGGTCATAAGTACTTGACCCATGCAAATAAAAAATTCCTCAATCTCCATGGGAACCCTGGGAGCTAAAAATAGAAATATTTTAAAACACCTATATTTCCCAAACCACACGGGACAGAGAGCTGTTGTTTGGTATGAAGTATCCTTTGGACCAGTAGAATTGAATGGTAAAAACAAATTGCCATCGCTTATGTTAGGGTGTTCTGTAATGAGCATCAAAAAAATGCTGAGTCGGCATATTTGCAAAAATTTTTAAAAATCGTTTCTTCAGAACCAATCATGAGAATCTTTTGATATTCTGTATACAGCATTCATAAGGGGGTCAGAAACAAGTTTGTTAAAATAAAGCTGATTGGTTCATATTTGGGCTCAATACAGAAGCCCAAATTTTTTATATAGGGGGTAATATGGGGAATATTCTTTAAAAATCTTCTTCTTCAGAACCACCAGTCAGAATCTTTTAATGTTTGATATACATAATTGGTATGAGGGTCAGATTCAAGATTGTTCAAACCAAGTCCCTAGATTAATATTTGGGCTTCCTACAGAAGCCCAAATTTTAACTTTGTTCAATATGGGGGATAATTTTAAAAAATCTTCTTCTTCAGTTCCATCAGTCAGAATGCTTTCATATTTGGTATGCAACATCTCTAGGGAGGGTGGTGTCAGATTCCAGTTTGTTCAATTCGAGTGTCTTGGGTAATATTTGGGCTCCATATGGGAACCTCAAATTTAACTTAGTACAATATGAGGGAATTTCTTCAAAAATCTTCTTCTTCAGATCCACTATTCAGAATGCTTTCATTTTTGGTATACAACATCTCTAGGGGGGGTCAGATTCAAGTTCATTCAAATCAGATCCATAGGTTAATATTTGGGCTCGCTACGGTAGCCCAAATTTTAACTTAGTGAAATATGAAGAAATTTCTTTAAAATTTCTCTTCTTCAGATCCAACAGTCAGAATGCATTCATATTTGGTACAAACATCTCTAAGGAAGTCAGATTCAATTGTGTTCAAATCGAGAGGCTGGGTTAATATTTGGGCTCCCAATAGGAGCCGGAATTGGCTATTTTGCAGAAGAATTAAACATTTTGTATTCCTAAAGGTGTGTAACTAAGATTAATCCACATAGGTTGTATCAAGGGGCTTCATAGGGGAGCTCTACATTTTACATTATGATCAACTGAGAAAAAGGCATGATGCCTGGATTATGTTTGTCACTCCTGAGGGACTCAAGGATTGACAGTGCAGCCTATGGATATGGATTGCTTAATGTAGACTCATTCTTGGACTCTGTCTATATTGTGTTCTGTTCAAGATGAGCACTTCAGCCTCTTGTTAGTTATCACTAGCGATTCAAATTGTAATTGCGGTGCATGATTTGTAGAAAATTTCAATGAAATTCCGCTTCTATTTAGAAATAGTCTGTCAACAGATTTTCATTTTCCACATGGGTTAGTGTTGCTGTAGATGGGGATTTCATAGAACAGGTGTGTAATAATTTTCATTCCCTCCCCAACTTAAAATTAATGAGATATCTTTTTTCAGGGGAACTTATGTCAGGGGATCTTTTATGCAGATCCCAACCAATATATGGTAGTGTCTTGAAAAATCGTCAGTTTCCATTTGAATAGAATATCGAACTGAATCATCAAAGAAATCCATCAATTGCATCTAATCACATATTTCTATTGTACCACATCAATACGATTTCAGTAATGAAAACAATAATTCTGACTCGAATCTCATATTCGTTTGATGCCAGGAGTGGCATATTCCAGCCTGCCAGTTTTAACAAATATCGATTTGAATTAGATGCCTATTGTAAGGCACTTCCAACCCAGCTGATATAACTATTGATAAATAACATGATCAAATATTATTTTCATCTCATTTTCAATATTTTTAAGATATTTTGTTAGAGAATATGTGAGGAAAGTTAATAATAGCACTAGTTTTGCTCACTGTAATTAGTATAATAACCTATTAATTCTCATCCTGTTGAGTCTATTTTATAACAATTTCAGACCTGTAACTGGTAAAGTGCTAAGTTATTTTTGGTCCTGGAAATTTCTTTGTGTGCCTTTGCTTTGTTACAATTTATGGGAGAGTGCCTATAGGCACTCTCCCATAAATTGTGACAGGGCAAATCCTAACATCACTTCAAAGTTAATATGAAGTACATCCACAGAATATGAAGCCTTTGAATTGCAATACCAGGACTTAGAATAAAGCCCCAAAATGGTCTGCCAGCATTCTACCAGTTAAATTCATTTATTTTGAGGATACTGTTTTGCCCTACTGTGGATACATTAAAACCAGAAATAACAGTTTTATCCTGTTATGTTTTTTTGTCCAGCTTTTCTTTGTGTTTCTATGATCGTATTATGATGGAAATTATTCTAAAATGCAGATTAGGCTAAGAGAATTTATATATTTTTCTTGATGCCTTCACACCTTCTCTAATTTGGGGTCACCTGTAAAAGGTGTGAAATTGAGGTAATCTAAAGGCCTGCAATTTTTCAACAAATCTAGTCATGGCTGTGAAGCAGCCCTGACTAGATTTGATGAAATATTCAGGAAAATTCAACCCCAAAAATCACTGGTCAGAAAGTGGATTCACTTTCATAAAAGTTATTTTTTTTAAAGTACCTTCACCCGTTACCCAACGAATCACCTGCATCCGCCCACGTAATATGCAAATTCAGTAGTTGAAAAATATTATTTTTCCAAAAATTTCAACAAAACCATATCATATGACCCCTCGTTGGATCGAGCTTGTCGAGCTCGTTCCAACGAGGGATCACATGATATGGTTTTGTTGAAATGTTTGTAAACATTTGAAAAAATGATATTTAAAAAAATAAATTTTGATATCGTCTGCATTGGGTAAAGGGTTAATTATCCTTATTCTAGTAGCAAGGGATTTGCTGTAATTGGCAGGAATATCCATCAGTTTGTCATGCATGAGGGGTTAATATAATAAAGGTGCATCAGCCTAACTCTCATGGGAACCTATGAACTGGAGCAGTTCTTGTTTTAGTGTGGTAAACAAATTCTGGTTTAATGGTAAAATAGGACCTAGTAACAAATGCATGGGAGCTCAGTGGTTAGAGTAGTGGATTTAAAACCGAAAGGTTAAATTCTTTGGTCAACTGCATTGTATCCTTGGGCGAAGCACTTGATTGGGATAGCCCATGTGGGGGCACGATGGCCCTGTGTACTAAGGTGTACTGCATGTTGGTGGTGCATTTGCATCCAACCAATGCTTACCCTGCTTGTGTGGAGTTAGTACTTTGGGGAGTCTAACCTTCGCATACTGCTTTTTGAAGGTTCTCTCCGGGTACTCTGGCTTCCTCCACCCATAAAACTGTCTGACACGAGGTGACCCTAGCTGTCAAAAGTGCCATTAAACCCCGGTAAGAAATAAATAAATAAACCAATGTCTCCATTTGAAGTCCTCTAAAGTGGCCAGCGTAGATATAAATCATTAGCTAAACTTTACTTCATATCTATATTTTGATTATGATATAGCTGAAAGATGCTGAAAGTGACCTTAACAAATAATAAATAAGTGAAGAAGAAACAGTCTCGGACAAAAACACTCCAGGCGAATAGGATTAGAGATAAATGATTTAGGGCACAAACAACCCTTTACCCATCAACAACAAGTGGATGAAAAATGGGCCACTTGCAAAAGGCATTAGAGGAATGATTCGCAAATTCTGTCATTGATACAATAAAGCTAGGTTGATTTGAACATCCTTTGACATTATTGCCTTGCATTGTTTGAATAGCATTGAGTTGTGTATTATGCATTTGAAATGCTAGCCGTTTTTCATTCTTTAAGCTGTTCACCTTACTAAAGTAGAACACACTTCATAGGATATTTCTTTAAGTGGACAAGTGCTGGAAGTCCATATTTGGGCTTCATTCTGAAATGCACATACTGCACCTTAAATGCTTTATATTCTGTGGATGTGCTTCATATTATCTTTGAAGTGAAATTATTGAATCTGTATAGCTTTGTCTTGTTATAATTTATGGGAGGGTGCCTATCGGCACTCTCCCATAACTTGAAACAAGGCAGACATGTGAAAAAATTTTGACAAACAAAAATAATTTAGCATTCTACCAGATAACTGAATAATCCTTCTCATTCCATATAATTTTCTACAACATTTGCCGTACCCTCTACACATATGTGGCCTGTTAATTGCATAAAGGTAATAGATTAAACTCCTGTTAATGGAATAAACAACCTTGTGGTATTTCAGAGAATTCCATTGACATTCACAATTTCTCATGTTTATAAATCTATTTAGCCTCACAACATCCAATCAAATCATTTAATATATTATTTCTTATTTGACAATGACCCAAATTCTGTTAGCCCTTTACCCAATGCAGACAATATAAAAATTTATTATTTTAAATAGCATTTTTTTTAAATGCTTCAAAATATTTTCACAAAACCATATCAAGTGACCCCTCATTGGAATGAGCACATTCCAATGAGGGATTACAGGATATGGTTTTGTTGAAATATTTCTGCAGGTACTCGCCAATCATTTGTAATAAAACAAATCTTGAATAAAAAATTTAGACCACCAAAAACAATCTAGCCCTCAATCAGTTAATCCTGATTGCCCACAGGAGGCATGGTGGCATTGTGTACTAACACATACTGTACATCAATGGTTCACTTGTCTTCAGCCAATGCTAACCAGACTTGTGTGGTGGTTCTCTCCGAGTTCTCTGGCTTCCTCCACCATAAAACTGTCTGACTCGAGGTGATCCTAACTGTCAGAAGTGTTGTTAAACCCCAATAAAACAAAATATAAAACAAATAAACCTGCCAAACTGCCAACTTGATCAAACTTTTTAGACCAGTATGTTAACCGGAATCTACTGACAACTATTCCTGCCCATAACAGAAAATCTCCTGCCACAAGAGCAAGCATCATTTTGGAACTTAGAACTGAATTTTCATCTGTAAGTTGTATTACCTCTTGGGCATTGATTATTTTGAGATGAATATTTATAAATTTTTCATTGAATCATGGCAGCTTTACAGCAGACATGACTAGATATGATGAAAAATATTTATAAATATATACGACCTGTTAACTCATAAGGGCCTGGATAATTGTCCTGAATTCACACCTGAACACAGCCTGTATGGGTCCACTGGATTAGCAATGATTTTCAGAGAAGACTTGGCTGCCTTTACCTGACATGAAAAGCAAGGACAAAAAATGAAAATATAACGAAAATTAATTGGCGTTTTTTAGAATAGTGCTGGCCAGTTTTGTCCATTATGTTGAGTAAAGGGTTAACAGGCAGCCTAGAATTGACTAGGAATCACTGCCTTTGTAATTTGTTTATTGTCACTAGGACCTACTCATTATGGTCTGTTAAGGACACCTGTTCTGAGGTCGTAAAGTCGGAAATAAGCCATTACAAGTTATCTGGTTGAGTGCCAAATTGTTTTTCAAAGTTGATTTGTAACAAAGTAATTTTTTCAAAGGTAACAGGCTACCATCAAAGGAAGTCTTAGTTGAGAAAGATTGTGTTCATAAATAATTATTTTGTTACAATTTAGAGAGCCTGATGGCACTCTCAATTAAATTGTAACAAAGCAAAATTTTAGAAAACATTTATTTCTTACTGTTGCAAAAACAACAAGCAAATGCAAAGTGTAAACCCTCTAAAGTGGATTCTAGATCTCATCAGTTAACCCTTTACTGAGCACAGAATATTCAAAATTTATTATTTTCATTTATTTATTTATTTTAAATTTTCAAAAAATTTCAGCAAA
The DNA here is from genome assembly GCA_031216915.1 of Pictodentalium vernedei. Classification (NCBI taxonomy): domain Eukaryota; kingdom Metazoa; phylum Mollusca; class Scaphopoda; order Dentaliida; family Dentaliidae; genus Pictodentalium; species Pictodentalium vernedei. Next base: position 442,988,831 of record CM062296.1, on the reverse strand, counting down.
ATCACATCAAGTGACCCCTCATTGGAATGATCTCAATGGGCTTAATCCATTGAGGGGGGGGGGGGGGGGACATCTGATATGGCTTTGTTGAACACTTTTGAAAAAATGTTTTTTTCAACTGCTTAATTTGTAAATTATGTGGGCTGTTGCGTCGATTCATTAAGTAAAGGATTAAGAATTAAATCTAAAAATTATGAACATATCAAAACATTTCTTATTTTTCTTTCATTCATAGCAATTCCTGACATTGCTTCTTGCAAACTAGTTTGAGAGAGCATTGCAAGAATCAGTGTCAGAAGTTATTGATAATGACAGTGTTGTTTGCTGTAAATATTTTCAATGAAGTATTTTGCTTCAGTTTATTTGGGAATCTGTTAACAGTTTCATGACTTCCATTCCTTATGGACAGATAAATCGGTATTCCTTGATTTCCTGCATCATTCCGTTTATTGGTTAATTTTTTGCTGTTGTTGCTGTGCTTGATTCATTCCTTGTAACCCTTCACCTATCAATTAACCAGAAAACAATACAAGAAAGTTTGATAATTTTAGATTTCATTTATCATTCCATTTTTTTGGATTTTTTTTCTTTTCTTTTTTGCAGAACAGAAGAAATTATTCTTTTTGAGCTCAGTGAATTCAGTTATTTACAAGCAATGTTTTTAACCTTTTACCTGATGCACATGATAGCAAAATATATTATTTTAATTATTGTTTTTTCGGTTTTATCAAACACTTTCAGTAAAACCATATCAGGTGACTCAAATTGGAATGATCTTAATGAACTCATTCTAATGAGGGGTCACCTGATATGGATTTGTTGATTTTTTTTTTTTAATAATTTTTTTCAGCTGCTCAACTTGTAAATTATGTGGATGTGATCAATTAATTACTTAGGTAAGGCCTAAAAAAAATTAAAATTCTGTTTCTCAGGCCCTCCCGCATGGTCCTTTTGGCTGCCACATGCTCTCTTTTTATAACCAATATAAACTTAAAAAAAATAAAAATTAAATGGATTATGTCTGATAGTTTACTCAAAGCCTTCTTGCTCTCAAGGGACGAAATGCACCACCACCCATGCTATTCCGTATTATGAGGCCTAAAACCTAAACCAATAACATGAACTTCCGATGGCAAAGAAATAATTACAGAAATAAAAAATAAAATAAAAAACTGCTCACCCACATGCAATTTTATGAATAATGGCCTGAGAAGCAGAAGATTTACTTTGTGTGGCCTAAGAGGTTAAGAATAAATAAAAATTGGAATTGATAATTGATAAATATGGAAAAGCAGTGTCTGATTTCCTTTTTTTTTTTTTTTTTTGTTGGAAGGTTTATATATAGAATAAACAGGTACTACAGCTGGTGGTAATCAGATTTAAACCATGGGTAGGATAAGGGATTTAACCATGAGGCTCTGCCGAGTGGTTAAAACCCTTTTTCTACCCATGGTTTAAATCTGATTACCGACCCTTGTACATATTTGTTTTATTTATACCTTGCTCTTAATAAATCATCGACTTTGTCCTTTAAAATGGAAAGAAATAATGCTTTCTTTTGCAAACACATGTGTTTGTTTTGTTTAATCTGCACCAGTGGGCAGTACTTCTGGCTACACGTGAATGCTTGATTGACATCTGTTGACCCAAATTATTATTAACAATTCTTAAAATTTATTTTAAATATTTAATTGTAGGTATTTTATACTTGATAAGTCATTGCACGTAAGAGATAGTACCGCAAAACATCGTATGCTTGAATGAAACACTGTGAAGTGTGAATGTATCATTTGGCAAATTGGGTCATGTCAAAGGTCAAGTTGGATGTAGTTTCAACCACAGGTGTTAATTTTTGCAGTGGAATTCTCACATAGGTGAACATGGTATAAAAAATTGTTATGTGAAGGGTTAGTCAAGTTTTTGAGAGAGTTTTAAGATTTACCACTTGTTTTTGTATGATGAATTTGTTATTTTTGTGTTTTAAATATCTCAATAGTTATCTACTCTATCTAAACATAATTTGATATTAGTTTAAATGTACTTATTCAATTTATGCTGTTCATATATTGCCTGAATCTTTTTGTATAATTAATATTAAATAAATTAACTGACTGAAAATTGTTTGATATTAGTTTATGATATTTATTCTCCAATCCCATAAATATAGTTTCTTTCAACTTTTCTGAACTTATGAAATGCATAGCATTATAAATAGGGGTGTTGTGAAGATAACCAATTGTGGAGGTGGGATGGAGTGTGTGGGGGAGAAGGAGAAAGAGATGATGTGTAAACCTGATTTGCTGGACTGTGATGGCTCAAGTCCTGACTGACAAAATAATATGACTACATTGTTAAGTCATACCTTTATCTGAAGCATGCCCTGATGATATAGTTGGAAGATGAGTTGGAATTATAGTTCAAAATTCTTGAAAATTTATTTGTGGATCTACATACATAAAATCGTGCCAAGGACACTTCTCCTCCCATCAGAACCAGTTGAAGGTTTTGTAGGAAAACCACCAAAAATTGTCAGCTCTCCCATTTTTCCACTGTTGATAAAACTTTATAGAATAACAATGTTAACTGAAAAAATTTTCAAACACCACACCATTAATTCCCATACTTTCAGTACAAATTTAACCGGTTAATTGCATATAGGTTATAAGTAATAGAATAAAAAAATCATCTGTTATGTCGATAATTTTTATTGGCAATCACCAAATTTCTCATGTTTACAGCATTAATCGGCTTTCATACATCAATACAGGCAATTAATCTTTTGTATCATATTTGACAGAGCTCTCTACCAATTGAATAATTAGGAGTGCAGCCCACTCAGTGGTTATGGCTTTGAACTTCAAATCAGAAAGTCCACGATTCAATACCTACCAAAGGTAACTGTGTTTTGTCCTTGAGCAGGGTACTTAATCCTGTTGTCCAGCTAGGGGTATGATGGCTGTGTATACTAAGGCATACTACACATTCCATGTTCTGAGTTAGTATGTTGGGGAGTCTGACAGTGCTCGGCGATTCTCCAGGTACTCCGTCTTCTTACTCCCTTTAAACTGTCTGACATTCAGTGCCCCTGGTTGTTCAAAACACCTAATAAAATAAATTGAATAATTCTAACTGGTAAAGTGAGTATTCAATTAACAGAGTTTCACTGTTCTTATTAAAATTGAGCATTATTTCAAGAGAAACTCTTGAGGAGAGCTTCCTGTGCAACGTCGTCATTAGTTGGAGTCATCAACAAAGAAAAAAAGGGACAGAAAATCTCCTTGTGGCTATCCTACAGCTTCTTACTGACTTTTGGCAGAAACCCCATACTAATCACTCTGTTCATCTGTCAGTCACCATATTTCTATGTCATACGATAACTCAAGTTTCCTTCGCCAATTCTCATAACATTTATGTACAATATTGAAGTTGATCAAGTGAAGGCTTACTTTCATTTTTGATTGTTTTATTTCTGTTTTTTCTTTCAAGAGTTATGGGACTTAAATCTTAAAAAAATTGGCAATTTTTTACATGTCATGTGATAGCTCCATAATGCTTTCACCAAATCTCTTAAAAATTTTGTAGCAATCTTTCAGTCAGTAAAGGCAACACCCATTTCAATTTTTACAAATGTCATTCTGGAGTTATGGGACTTTTAATCGTAAAAAAGTGACTATTTTTCACGTCATATCATCACTCAAGTTTGTTTTGACCGATTCTCATAATTTTTATATACGCTATTGAGATTGATCAAATGAAGGTCCCTTTCATTTTTTGACAATTTTCAGATTTGTTGTCCAGAATTATGGGACTTGAATCATCAAAAATAGCAATTTTTTGGTCATCAATGTTGAAGGAGTGGTGTGTTTGAAAATTTTTCTTACTTGTTTTTCTTTTTATGATTGCAGGCAAACCACTGGTATGGGGCTTTCAAATTTCATATGTGTGTTAATTGCTTCAATATAAGTTAACATTAACCCTTGACCAGACAGTTTTTACAGATTGTGGAGATTTTTAGCTCATCTTGAGTCAAGCTGAGCTAATCTCATCGCTCTCCGTCCATCATCCGTCAGCACCATGTTGGGCCAATTCAAGTGAAAGTTTGTGTGAGTGATGGTCCCAAAGGGGCATTTCATTTTTGTTCAACCCAACGTGCCTAGCCTTATAGGGAGGGAGTGGGGGAAAATGCTCCAAAATATTTTTAAAATCATCTTCTCAAGAACCAGTGTGTACAATGACTTGATATTTGCTATGGAGCTTCCATATGAGGTGTAGAATCAAGTTTGTTCAAAGGAAGTTCGTGAAGTAATATTTGGCTTTGTAATGGGAGGGGTAAGATTTTTGGCCCCGCCCAAAATTTCTATTTTCTGAACCGATGATCCAGTATGAACCAAATTTGGTTTGTGGTATTATTGGGTCATAAGTACTTGACCCATGCAAAAAAAAAAATTCCCGCTTCCACATGGGAACCCTGGGAGCTAAAAATTGAAATATTTTCAAACGCCCATATTTCCCAAACCACACGAAACAGAGAGCTGTTTTTTGGTATGAAGTATCCTTAGGACCAGTAGAATTGAATAGTAAAAAAAAATTGCCATCAGTTATGTTAGGGTGTTCTGTAATGGGCATCAAAAAAATGCTGTGTCAGCATTTTTGCAAAAATTTTAAAAAATGTTTTCTCCAAAACCAATTATCAGAATCTTTTGATACTTGGTATACAGCATTCATAGGGGGATCCGATAAAAGTTTGTTGAAATAAACCTTATTGGTTTATATTTGAGCTCTCTACAGGAGACTGAAGTTTTAACATTGGGTATTATGGGGAATATTCTTTAAAAATCTTCTTCAGAACCACCAGTCAGAATCTTTTAATATTTGGTATACATCATTGTTATGAGGGTCAAATTCAAGATTGTTCAAACCAAGTCCCTAGGTTAATATTTGGGCTTCCTACGGAAGCCTAAATTTTATCTTTGTTCAATATGGAGGGTAATTTAACAAAAATCTTCTTCTTCAGATCCACCATTCAGAATGCTTTGATATTCGGTATGCAACATCGTTGATTCCAATTTGTTCAAATCAGATCCCTAGGTGTATATTTGGGCTCACTATGGTAGTTCAAATTTTTACTTAGTGCAATATGAGGAAATTTCTTCAAAAATCTTCTTCAGATCCACTCGTCAGAATGCTTTCACATTTGGTGTACAACATCTCTAGGAGGGTCAGATTCAAATTTGTTCAAATCGGATCCATAGGTTAATATTTGGGCTCGCTATGGTAGCCCAAATTTTAACTTAGTGCAATTCGAAGACATTTCTTTACAATTTCTCTTCTTCAGATCCAATAGTCTGAATGCTTTCATATTCGGTACACAACATCTCTAGGGAAGTCAGATTCAAGTATGTTCAAATCAAGAGCCTGGGTTAATATTTTTTGTATTCAGTACCCTCTAGAGGTTAAGAATATCCACATAGGTTGTATCAAGGGGCTTCATGGGGGAGCTCTACATTTTACTTTATGATCAACTGAAGAAAAGGCATGATGCTCAGATTATTTTTGTCACTCCTGAGGGACTCAAGGATTGACAATGTATCCTATGGAGATGGCTTGCTTAATGTAGACTCATTTTTGGACTCTGTTTAAGTTGTGTTCTGTTCAAGATGAGTGCTTCAGGCCCTGTGGGGCCTCTTGTTAATACACTATTCAACTTTTTTAGCTCACCTGACTGAAAGTCAGGGTGAGCTTTTCTGATCACTTTTCGTCCGTCGTCCGTCGTCTGGCGTCCGTCGTCCGGCGTGAAGGTGGTGTTTGGGTCTTTTTCTTCCAAACCACTGGCCGCATGTTAATGAAATTTCATGTGAGTAGGGGTTATATAGCGGCATTTTGATTTTTGGGCAAATTAGGTTTCGGCTCATATTGAGCAGAGGGGTGGGGCAAAAATGCTCCAATTCTTAAAAAATCTTCTTCTCAAGAACCAGCAATAGCAGAGACTTGATATTTGGTATGCAGCTTCCTTTTGAGGTGTAGACTCAAGTTTGTTCAAGAGAAGTTTGTAGGTCTATACTTGGCGATGTTATGGGAGGAGCAAAAATTTTGGCCCCACCCCAAATTTCTATTTTTTAAACCGAGAGGCCAATTTGAACCAAATTTTATGTGAGGGCTTATTGGGTCATAAGTACCTAATTTATGCAGAAATTTTTTTTCCTGTAGCCCCGTGGGAACCACAGGAGCTAAAAATAGAAAAAAATTAAAACGCCTATATCTCAAAAACTGCACGGCAGTGAGAATTTTTATTTGGTGTGAAGCTTTCTTGGGACCAACAGAAAGGATTGGTAAAAAAAAATTGCTATCGGTTTTATCATAGGGTACTTTTTCGGGACTCTGAAAAAGTGCTGAGTCAGTATTTTTTAACACAGTAGGCAATGGGAAAAAAATAAAGAATTGTTTTCTTCCAAACCACTGCTCTAAAAGCTTTCATATTTTACATATAACATCTTTGGAACATTGATTCACATATTTGTAGAAATCAAATTCCTCGGTCCATATTTGGGTTCCCTATGGGAACCCAAATGTTCAAATTAGTGCAATATGAGGGATATATTTTAAAAATCTTCTTCTTCGGATCCACAAATCAGAATCTTTTGATATTTGCTATGCATCATCCTTAGGGGGGTGAGATTGATGTTTGTTCAAGCCAAGTCCCTGAGTTCATATTTGGACTCCCTTTGGGAACCCAAATTGTAACTTAGTGCAATACGAGGTATATTCTTTTAAAATCTTCTTCTTCGCATCCACCGGTCAGAATCTTTTGATATTTGGTATACAGTATGCTTAGGGAGGTGAGATTCAAGTTTGTTCAAGTCAAGTCCTTCGGCTCATATTTGGTCTCCCTGTGGGAGCCCAAATTATAACTTAGTTCAATATGAGGAATATTCTTTAAAAAAAATTTTTTTTTCAGATCCACCAGTCAAAATGTTTTGATATTTGATGTACAGCATTCTTAGGGGCTGAGAGTGAAGTCTGGTAAAGCCAAGTACCTGGGTTCATATTTGGGCTCACTGTGGGAGCCCAAATTATACCAAAATTTTTATTTTCCAAACCAAAAAGTCGATTTGAACCAAATTTGATATGAGGGCTTATTGGGTCATAAGTACCTAATTTATGCCGAAAATTGTTTTCCTGTCCCCCACGGGAACTGCAGGAGCTAAAAAATTTTTTTCTTTTTAAATGCCCATATCTCCAGAACTACATGGCACTGAGAATTTTTATATGGTGTGAAGCTTCCTTAGGACCGGAAGAAAAAAATGGTAAAAATTTTATCATAAGGTTCTTTTCTAGGACTAAAAGTGCCGAGTCATCATTTTTTAACAGTGTAGCTAATGGGAATAACGTTGAAGAATCTTCTTCTCCCAAAACACTGCTTCAGAAGCTTTTATTTTTGGGCTCCCTATGGGAGCCCATGTATAACTTAGTTCAGTATGAGAAATATTCTTAAAAAATCTTTTTTTTCTGTTACTCCTGTCAGAATCTTTTGATATTTGATTTTTGATTTTCTTAGAAGTGGCAAATTGAAGTTTGTTCAAGTTCTGCTTTATTGATAAAATTGGGCCCAGTAGTAACCAATTCCTGCATTGAAAGCCCTGTAAAGTGGGCAGTAATAGGCATAAACGATTGACCAAACCTGATATTATAATTATGCCTCTGTAATGATGTAGCCTTAGAAAGTGACCTTAAATTCCAATAAATAAATAGATAAATTATTGAGTACCCAATATGGGGATCTAACATATGAACACTCTGGGTTACTAAGTAGAGAAAACACTTTTATGTTGAAAAACTGATAATAACCACAAGGCAGAATCCCTTGCTATTTTGGTGATATGACTCGGCCAGTATCAGGTGAGCGCCCTCAGGCCCCGTGGGGCCTCTTGTTTCTTAATTTGTCTCAAGAAAAATTCTGACCTGTTTTGTGATACATGAATGCAGGCAACCACTGGTAAACAAAGTTTTGGTGAGGTTGAACTCGATGTGTTCCATTTATAATAAGCCTGAAAATATTGTATGGGATACTGTTGGTGAACTGAGGGGTATGGACCCCATCCCCCATCTCCTCCCCCCTCTCCTTGTTAGCTTAACTTGACACAGCCAAGATAAGCTATTGCCATCACACATGCGGAAGTCTGTTAGTCTGTGAGTCTGTTCACATTTTTCTTTAGCACAGGCTGCACCCTGCAGTTCTTGTCTGATCGTCACAAAATTTCATATGCAGGTTTGGGATCATGTCTAGATGAGAATGTCCCCTTTTGGTCGCGATCGGTCAACCGGTATGCTGTCCGAGCTCAGAACCCGAAAACCATTAGCACAGTATACAGGTATCTATGAGGGGATTTCATTGTAACTTGGTAGGATGCCTCTGTATAATGCCTACATGAGAATGTCGTCTTTTGGTCATGATCTATCAACCGTGATGGCTGCCCAAGCCTGAAACCCACAAACTTTTAGAACAGTCTGCAGGTCATATTTAATATGGAGGAATTTCATTGTAACTTGGAAGGATGACTTTGGGTGATGTCTAGATGAGAACTTCCCCATTTGGTCACGATCTGTCAACTGTGACATGGACTGCCCGAGCCCAACACCCGAAAACCTTCAGCACTGTCTACAGGTCATCTTTATGGGGGGATTTCATTGTAACTTGGTAGGTTGACTTCATATAATGTCTAGATGAGAACGTCTCCTTTTGGACGTGATTGGGCAACTATGACGGCTACAGTTGTCAGAATCCCGAAAACCTTTAGAACAGTCTACAGGTCATATTTATGAAGGGATTTCATTTTAACTTGGTAGGATGACTCCCAATAATGTCTAGATGAACATCCCCTTTTGGTTGCGATCATTCAGTCTTGATGGCTGCCCGAGCCCAAAAACCTTTAGCATAGTCCATAGGTCGTATTTATGTAAGAATTGTATTGTAACTTGTCAGGTTGACTCCATATAATGCCTAGATGATGACATCCCCTTTTGGTCGTGATTGGTCAACTGTGACAGGTACAGGTGCCCGAAACACGAAAACCTTGAGCACAGTCTACAGGTCATATTTATAAAGGGATTTCACTGTAACTTTGTAGGATCACCCCTGATGATGCCCAGATGAGAATTTCCCTTTTGGTTGCGATCATTCAACCATGATGGCTGTCCGAGCCCAAAAACCTTTAGCACCGTCTACAGGTCATATTTATGAAGGGATTTCATTGTAACTTGGTAGGCTGACTTCATATAATGTCTAGATGAGAACGTCCACTTTTGGACACAATTGGGCAACTGTGATGGCTGCAGGGGCCCAAAGCCCGAAAACATTTAGCACAGTCTACAGGTCATTGATGAAGGGATTTCATAGTAGCTTGGTAGGATGACTCCAAATAATGTCTAGATGAGAATGCCCCTTTGGTCGCGAACATTCAGCCTTTTTGGCTGCCCGAGCCCAAAAACCTTTAGCTTAGTCTATAGGTTGTATTTATGGAAAAATTTCATTGTAACTTGTTAGGTTGACTCGATATAATGCCTAGATTATAACGTCCCCTTTCGGTCGTGATTGGTCAACTGTGACGACTACAGGAGCCCGAAGCCCAACAACCTTTAGCACAGTCTACAGGTCATATTTATGAAGGGATTTCATTGTAATTTCATGAGATCACTCCAGATGATGCCCAGATGAGAATGTCCTCTTTTGGTTGCGACCATGATGGCTGTCTGTGCCCGAAACCCAAAAACCTTTAGCACAGTCTACAGGTCATATTTATGAAGGGATTTCATTGTAACCTGCTAGGTTGACTTCATATAATGTCTAGATTAGAACATTCCCTTTTGGACGTGATTGGGCAACTGCGATGGCTACAGGGACCCGAAGCCCGAAAACCTTTAGAAAAGTCTACAGGTCATATTTATCAAGGGATTTCATTGTCGCTTGGTAGGAGGATGACTCCAAATAATGTCTAGATGAGAACGTCCCCTTTTGGTCGCAATCCTTCAGCCTTGGTGGCTGCCCGAGCCCAAAAACCTGTAGCATAGTCTATAGTCATATTTATGTAAGGATTTCATTGTAACTTGTTAGGTTGACTCAATATAATGCCTAAATGATGACAACCCCTTTTGGTCATGATTGGTCAACTGTGATGGCTACAAGGGCCCAAAGCCCGTTTTGGAAAAACCCTGAGAACAGTCTACAGGTCATATTTATGAAGGGATTTCATGGTAATTTCATGAGATCACTCCAGATGATGCCCAGATGAGAATATTCCCTTTTGGTTGTGATCATTCAACCATGATGGCTGCCCGAGCCAAAAGCCGGAAAACTTTTAGCACAATCTACAGGTCATATTTATGAAGTGATTTCATTGTAACTTGGTAGGTTGACTTCATATAATGTCTAGATGAGAACGTCCCGTTTTTGACAGGATTGGGCAACTGTGACAGCGCTACAGGGGCCCAAAGCCCGAAAACATTTAGCACAGTCTACAGGTCATATTTATGAAGGTAATTTCATTGTAACTTGGTAGGATGACTCCAAATAATATGTAGATGAGAAGGTCCCCTTTTGGTCGCGATCATTCAGCCTTGATGGCTGCCCAAGCCCAAAACCTTTAGCATAGTCTATAGGTCGTATTTATGGAATGATTTCATTGTAACCTGTTAGTTTGACTCCATATAATGCCTAGATGATGACATCCCCGTTTGTTCGTGTTCGGTGAACTGTGACGGCTTCAGGGGCCTGAAGCCCAAAAACCTTGACCACAATCTACAGGTAATATTTATGAAGGGATTTCATTGTAACTTCGTAGGATCACTCCAAATGATGCCCAAATGAGAATATCCCCCTTTGGTTGTGATCATTCAACCATGATGGCTGCCCGAGCCGAAAGCCCAGAAATTATTAGCACAGTCTACAGGTCATATTTATGAAGGGATTTCGTTGTAACTTGGTAGGTTGACTTCATATAATGTCTAGATGAGAACGTTCCCTTTTGGATGCAATTTGGAAACTGACGGCTACAGGGGCCCGAAGCCTGAGAACCTTTAGCACAGTCTACAGGTCATATTTGTGAAGGGATTTCATTGTAACTTGGTAGGGTGACTCCAAATAATGTTAGATGAGAACGTCCCCTTTTGGTAGCGATCATCCAGCCTTGATGGCTGCTGGAGCCCAAAACCCCAAAACCTTTAGCACAGTCTATAGGTCGTATTTATGTGAGGATTTCATTGTAGGTTGACTCCATATAATGCCTAGATGATGACATTCCCTTTTGGTCATGATTGATCGACTGTGATGGCTACAGGTGCCCGAAGCCCGAAAACCTTGAGCACAGTCTACAGGTGATATTTATGAAGGGATTTCATTGTATCTTCGTAGGATCACTCCAGATGATGCCCGGATTACAACATCCTCTTTTGGTCACAATCATTCGACCATGATGGCTTCTCGAGCCCAAAACCAAAAAACTTTACTATTCGTATTTGTGAAGGGATTTCATTGTAACTCAGTAGAATGACTTGGTATAATGTCGAGATGAGGATGTCCCCTTTTAGTAGCAATCGGTCAACCATCATGGATACACAGGCCTGAAGCCTGAAAACCTTTAGCACAGTCTACAGGCCATATTTATGAAGGTATGAAGGGGTTTTAATGTAACTTGATAGGATGACTCGTTTTGGAATAATTTTACCGTAACTTGGTAACTTTTGTTGACATATGTTAACTGTGAGGGCCACATACATTAACTGTGAGGTCATATTAACCCACCCTCTGCCCTTTAGTATAGTGTTCACCTCATATTATTTTTATGAAAAACATAGCATACAGGGAACAGAAATTAACATATTCCCAATTATCACAATTCTTGTCTTATTTCATAATCCTTTCATAAACATTGAACATTATCCTTTTCATAAAACACAACACACAACTTAAGCTACAGTGTCACTGACACTTTCAATTTTTCCGCACTACCTTGATGAAGTCAAGCTGAGCTAATCAAATTGCTCTCCGTCTGGTGTCAGTCAACACCATGTTTTGGTCTTGCAGAACCATTGGGCCAATTCAAGTGAAAGTTTGTGTCTGTGATGGTTCCGAAGGGACATTGCATTTTTGTTCGACTCAACATGCCCAGCCCCATAAGGATGGTGTGGGGAAATGCTCCAAAATATTTTTTAAATCTTCTAATGAACCATTGTGATACAGTGTGGTACAGTGACTTGATATTTGGTGTGGAGCTTCCTTTTGGGGTGTAGACTCAAGTTTGTTCACACAAAGTTTGTGGATCAATACTTGCCTTTGTAATGGGAGGGCCAAGATTTATAACCCCCGCCCAAAATTTCTATTTTCTAAACCGATGGTCCGATTTGAACCAAATTTAATATGTGATATTATTGAGTCATAAGTACTTGATTCATAAAAAAAAAATGTTTTGCCTTGTCCCTGTCGGAAAATGCTGAGTTGGCATAAATGCAAAATTTTAAAAAACAATTATCTCCAGAACCAATTGTCAGAATCCTTTGATATTTGGTATACAACATCCATAGGGGCCAGATGCAAGTCTGTTAAAATGAGGCCTCTAAGTTCATATTTGGGCTCAATACTGGACCCCAAATTCTTAAGGGTAATATGGGGAATAATCTTTAAAAATACTCTTTTTTAGAACCACCAGTCAGAATCTTTTAATGTTTGGTATACATCATTGTTATGAAAGTCAGATTCAAGATTGTTCAAACCAAGTAGGGTAATTAGCTCAACTTTGCCGAAGTTTATGAACCAATCTTTAGGAAATTTCTTTGGTATCTTTGTTATCACCGTGGGACTAGAACAAGTGTTTTGGGGTGCGGTTCAAAATTCAAGATGGCTGCTCAAGGCCATATTTATGAACCGATCTTCACAAAACTTCTTATGTACCTTTGTATTCACCTTTGTTATCTGGTCATTACCTAGATATGTATCATTGCTGTGTCACATACAAAACATGTACATGTCTTACACAAGTTGAGCTATAGTGTCATTGACACTTTCATTTTTAGCTTAATTTGACAAAGTCAAGATAAGCTATTGCCATCATGCATGCGAAAATCTGTTAGTCTGTGAGCCTGTGAGTCTGTTCACATTTCCTTTAGCACAGGCTACAACCCGTAGTTCTCATCCGAGCATCACAAAGTTTCATATGCAGGTTTGGGGTCATGTCTAGATGAGAACGTCCCCTTTTGGTCGTGATTGGTCAACCGTGATTGCTGTCCAAGCCCAAAATCCGAAAATCTTTAGCACAGTCGAAAGGTTGTATTTATGAAGGGATTCCATTGTAACTTGGTAGGATGCCTCTGCATAATATCTAGATGAGAACGTCCCCTTTTGGTCATGATCTGTCAACCTTGACGGCTGCCCAAGTCTGAAACCCCAAAACTTTAAGCACAGTCTGTAGGTCATATTTAATATGGGGGAATTTCATTGTAACTTGGTAGGATGACTCTGTATGATGTCTCGATGAGAATGTCCCCTTTTGGTTGCGATCGGTCAACCGTGATGGCTGTCCGAGCCCAAAATCCGAAAACCTTTAGCACTCTTTATAGGTCATATTGATGAAGGGATTTCATTGTAACTTGGTAGGATGCCTCTGTATAATATCTAGATGAGAACGTTCCCTTTTGGTCATGATCTGTTGTCCTTGACAGCTGCCCAAGCCTGAAACCTCAAAACTTTTAGCACAGTCTGCAGGTCATATTTAATATGGAGGGATTTCATTGTAACTTTGTGAGATGATTCTGTATGATGTCTAGATGAGAACGTCTCCTCTTGGTTGCGATCGATCAACTGTGATGGCTGCCCGAGCCAAAACCCAAAGCCTTTAGCACAGTCTACAGGTCGTATTTATGAAGGGACTTCATTGTAACTTGGTTGAATGCCTTTGTATAATATCTAGATGAGAACTTCCCCATTTGGTCGTGATCTGTCAACCGTGACAACTGCCTGAGCCCAAACCCCAAAACCTTTAACACAGTCTATAGATCATATTTATGAAGGGATTTCATTGTAACTTGGAAGGTTGGCTCAATATAATGTCTAGATGAATGTCCCCTTTTGATTGCAATTGGTCAACTGGGACGGCTACAGGGTCTGAAGCCCAAAACCCTTTAGCACAGTCTATAGGTCATATTTATGAAAGGATTTCATTGTAACTTGGTAGGATGACCCAGTATGTCTAGATGAGGACGTCCCTTTTGGTTGCGATCGGTCATCCGATGTGTGATGGCTACACATGCCCGAAGCCCCAAAACCTTTAGTATAGTCTGCAGGCCGTTTTATGAAGGGATTTTAATGCAACTTGATAGGATGACTTGTTTTGGATTAATTTCACTCTAAATTGGTAACTTTCATTGATATACATTAACTGTGAGGAACACATACATTAACTGTGAGGGCCACATTTACCCACCCCTCAATTCTTTAGTGCAGTCTACACCTCATATTATTTTTATTGAAAACAGCAAAAAGGGAACAGAAATTAACATATTCTCAATTATCACAATTCTTGTCTTATTTCATAATCCTTTCATAAACATTGAACATTATCCTTTTCATCAAACACAACACACACACAAGTTGAGCTACAGTATCATTGACACTTTCATTTAAAATCGTCTTCAGATCCACTAGTCAGAATGCTTTCATATTTGGTATACAACATCTCTTGGGGTGGGGGGTGGGGCAGATTCAACTTAGTTCAAATTCCGTCCCTGGGTTAATATTTGGGCTTGGGAGGACACACATTTTAACTTACCGTTAGTACAATATGAGGAAATGTCTTCAAAAATCTTGAGATTCTCCATTCAGAATCCTTTCATATTTGGTTTACAACATCTCTAGGGGAGTCAGATTCAAGTTTGTTCAAATTGGGTCCCTGAGTTAATATCTGGGCTCGCTATGGTAGCCCAACTTTTAACTTGGTTCAATATGAGGAAATTTCTTTAAAAATCTTCTTCAGATCCACCAGTCAGATTGCTTTCATATTTGGTATACAACATCTCTTAAGGGGATCAAATTCAACTTTCTTCAATGATCTTTCACGAAATTTGGTCCCTTTGTTATATGATAATTAATTTGCTGCCTAATTTAATACCCATATCTTACCAGTGCAATTTACAAAAATCCCCATTCAATTTTTAGCTCTCCTGAGCGAAGCTGAAGGGGAGCTTTACTGATCACTTTCCATCCATCATCCATTGTCTGTTTTGTGTCTGGCGTGAACTTCACATTATTGACTTTTCATAAACTACTGGACAAAATTGAACCAAATTTGGTATAGGTCTCGTTACAATTATTCAGGTGAAAATGTCGGCTTTTCAAGAAATGTTCAGCTTCTGATTAACACGGCCGAGGATATTTCGCATTTAAATTACCTCCCCTATTCACAATACTCACAATGTATATAGTTTCTGAATATGGCCCTTTCTGGAGACAACTGTACACACCAAAAATCTTACAATATCACTCAAATACACTCAGCCGAATGACACAGTTGATGGTTAAAATGAAAGTGTCAATGACACTGTAGCTCAACTTGTCAAGACAAAGATATGTACATGTATAGTATGTGACAGAGCAATGACAAACATCTAGGTAATGACCTGATAACAAAGGTACATATAAAGTATTGTAACGGTCTGTGCATAAATACTGACCGTAGCCTGTAACAAATGTATAGGTAAAGTATTGTAAAGGTGGGTGACAGTCGGAATCTAAACTAGAAAAGAAATCTTTGAGTCCCAGAGTGGGTCTGACTGAACCCAAAAATATTTGTTCTCATAGCACAGTGATAACAAAGGCACCACAAAACACACTCGTTCCTGTCCCAAGGTGAAAACAAAGGTACCCAAGAAGTTTTGTGAAGATCAGTTCATAAATACGAGCTGTAGAACTTGTGACAAAAACTGATTGGACCTAATTTCGGTACAAAATGGCCACTGGCAGCCATCTTGAATTTGGACTGCACCCAGAAACACTCATTCTTGTCCCAAGGTGATAACAAAGGTACCCAAGAAGTTTTGTGAAGATCGGTTCATAAATACAGCCTCTACCCTGAGCCGTATTGACATGTGTGCTTACATTGTGTAAGTAGCACTGAATAAATCAAAGTTCATCTAATTTGCATAATTTCTGCACGAAAAAAAAACCCTTACAATCCCTTACAATATGTGATGTAGTCCATGTTACTAAACATTCATACAAAAATTTATTCAAAATCAGAACTTTCATACAGACTAATTGCACTAATTTTGGTACAAAATGGCTGCTGGTGGCCATCTTGAATTTCGGACCACACCCAAAAACACTCGCTCTCATCCCACGGTGATAACAAAGGTACCCAAGAAGTTTCGTAAAGATCGGTTCATAAATATGTCCTCTAATCTGAGCCGTACAGAAGTTGTGTACAAAAAACTGATTAGACCTAATTTCGGTACAAAATGGCCACTGGCAGCCATCTTGAATTTTAGACTGCACCCAGAAACACTCGTTCTCGTCCCAAGGTGATAACAAAGGTACCCAAGACATTTCGTGAAGATGAGTTCATAAATACAGACTCTAGCCCGAGCTGTATTGACATGTGTACTTACTGTGTGTAAGTCGCACTGAAAAAATCAAAGTTCATCTAATTTGCATAATTTCTGCACGAGAAAAAACCCCGTATTATATGTGATGTATCCCATGGTACTAAACATTCGCACAAAAAATTATTCAAATAAGCGCTTTCATATGGAAGTTCTGTGCAAAAATATGATTGCACCTAATTTTGTACAAAATGGCTGCCATCGGCCATCTTGAATTTCGGACCGGACCCCAAAACACTCGTTCTCGTCCCACGGTGATACCAAAGGTATCCAAGAAGTTTCGTAAAGATCGGTTCATAAATACGGCCTCTAGCCCGAGCCGTATTGAAATTTGCACTTAACAGTGCTGAAAGTAACACCAAAAAACATCAAAATTAGTCTAATTTGCACAATTTATACACGAGAAAAAAACCTGTATTATATGTGATGTATCCCATGGTACTAAACATTCATACGAAAAATTATTCAAATCAGAGCTTTCATATGGAAGTTCTGTACAAAAAACAAATTTCTGCATCGTCGGTACAAAATGGTGGCTGGCAGCCATCTTGAATTTTGAACCGCACCCAAAAACACTCGTTCTCGTCCCACGGTCATAACAAAGGTACCCAAGAAGTTTCGTAAAGATTGGTTCATAAATACGGCCTCTAGCCTGAGCCATAGCAGCTTGGCACTTACAGCTCTGAAAGTAACACTAAATAAATCAAAGTCAGTCTAATTTGCATAATTTACGCACGAGAAAAAAAACCGTATTATATGTGATGTATCCCATGGTACTAAACATTTATACAAAACTTTATTCAAATCCGAACTTTCAAACAGAAGTTCTGTACAAAAAACTGATTTTTGCATCATCGGTACAAAATGGCCGCTGGCAGCCTTCTTGAATTTTGGACCACACCTAAAAACACTCGTTCCCGTCCCAGGGTCATAACAAAGGTACACAAGAAGTTTCGTAAAGATCGGTTCATAAATACGACCTCTAGCCCGAGCCATAGCCAATGTTGACGTACGGACAGATGGACAGACAGACGGATGGACGGACAGACGGACGGACGGACAGATGGACGACGGGCCATGACAATAGCTCAAATTTGACTTCGTCAAAGTTGAGCTAAAAATGGCTCAAAATGGTCAAAATTTTCTCATTTTGGGGATAAACCTCCAATTTTCGTACATCGATAGTGATAAAACTGTGTTATAGGAATTCCTCATTCCTCCACTGAGGATTTTACAGCATAACATGATCATTCTGACAAATAAAAAACATATGGGTTTCTTATTCATTTTTTCAGAAGGCTTTCTCAAAGCAAATTTACACAAAAATTGTCCCATTTGTAAACTGCAAATTGTCAGGTCCCAAACAGGTCTGGGTTAGTCATTTAACACTTCCATGTGACCTTGACCCCCAACTGAAATGCACTTGACAATACTCAGTTTGAATCAAGACCATCAACAGATTATTTTGATCATATCACCATTAATGAGAATTATTTACTAAATCCACACCACCATAAACTAAAACTATAGCCCAAAATAGCCATTTGGCTGAGGATATCCAATAACCTCGGAAATGACCTTTTAATAGGAAACGAGACCATACATATTCCACATCTTATATCAACTAGCATGTTTGTCCAAATAAAGTTGTAATGCCCACATAGGGTACCACAAGGGGCATAACTCTGTCAACATCTTGAAACCACCAATCAGAATCTTTTGATATTTGGTAGACAGCATCTTTGGATGAGGTGGGGGGGGGGGGGGGGAGGAGATTCAAGTTTGTTCAAATTAAGACACTGGGTGTATATTTTATACATGAATTTTAACTTGCAATATGAGAAAAATTCTTTAATAATCTTTTTTTTTCAGGTTCACCTGTCTGAATCTTTTGCTATTTGGTACACAACATCCTCAAGGAGATGGAGGAGGAGGGAGGGGGGGGTGGTGTAAGCAGATTCAAATTTGTTCAAATCAGGTCCCTGGGTTCTTATTCAGGCTCCCTATGGGAAATCTTCTGATCCATTAGGCAGTCATTTGATATTCGGTATTCAGCATCTTTACAGGGGTCAGATTACAATTTGTTTAAATTATTTTCCTTAGATTGTATTTGCATTTCTATGGGAGTCTGAATATTAGCACGGTACAGTATGTGAGTTTGTTCTAATCAAGTTTCTACTGATCAGGTCTTCAGTCATTTCAACCCTTTCAACTTGATTACTCTGTATTAAGTGGAACTGGTAATTTCCTGTTCAAGAGAACTTTTTGTAATGCAATTTCCTGGTGGTAACTGTTTGGCAATCCTTGTTTTCTCAAACTACTGCCCCAATTGGTGGAAAAACACTAAATAAGTCACAAATTATTGTTTTTAAAAAATTTGAAAATCACTTTGTGAAGAATCAATGGGCTTCTTGTTTTGATTTTTTTCCTTCAGGTTTTGCCACCAAATGCCAGCTAATACAGCTTATTCCAACAAGGTGTCACATAGTATGTTTTCAAAGGAAAACATTAAAAAAATTTAGCTTAACTTGACAAAGTAAAGATAAGCTATTCTCATTGCATGTGCCGAAGTTTGTGAGTCTGTAAGTCTGTTCACATTATCTTTAGCACAGGCTATATCCCGTAGTTCTTGTCTGATCATCACAAAATTTCATGTACAGGTTTGAGGTTGTGTCTAAATCAGAATGTCCCATTTTGGTTATGATCGGTCAACCATGACATCTGTGCTGATTCAAAACCCGAAAAGCCTTAGCACAGTCTACAGGTTGTATTTATGAATAGATTTCATTGTAACTTGGTAGGATGACTCTGTATGATGTCTAGATGAGAACGTCCTATTTTAGTTGGGTTTGGTCAACCGTGATGGCCGCACAGGCATATGACTTTGATTTCTTTAGTAGGGCACAGCACTCAACAACTCTCAATATCACAATCCTTGTCTTATTTCATAATCCTTTCATAAACATTGAATGTTATCCTTTTCACCAAACATGACACAGTCAAGTTAAGCTGCAGCATCATTGACACTTTTATTGTTTTTAACTGGTTGAGTACTAGAAGCCACGATCAGAAAATAATGGCACCAGAGCAAAAGCCAATATTTTCTTCGCTCACATTCCATATTAAGTCAAATGCAAATAATATTTTGTTTACATAAATCTGTTTTACACAAATTACTGAAGAGTGCCTGTGGACACTCTCCAATAATTTTAAAACAAAACAAATTTTGATACACAAATTCAGATCAACAAAAATAATCTAGCCCTCAACCAGTTACACTTTTGTGTAAACATTGCTCTCCCTAATTGTGTAAGGAGAAGGGTTAAGCAAAGGTTTTTGTTTAGATTACTTTCCTAAATCTCTTATCAGATTGTGATATTTGTCATAAATAACCTAAACTTTTCATTTTTTGGCTTCAAAAATATTATAGTATATGCATATAATAAAGCTTATGACACCCACTTTCTCATACCTGTTCTGGAATGAGCTCACTCAGCTGTGAGAAGTCATTACCTATATCTTTGAGGCAAAAATAATGCAATATGATCTGGAACTATCAGTGAAGGTGATTAACTCGTAACCTGCTGAGTATTTTCAAGATATTTTTCATCAAATCTAGTCATGGCTGCTTTCAAGCAGCCATGAATAGATTTGAAGAAAAATTAATCTAAAAATAAAACAAGAAGAATGTTACTAAGGTAACACATGCCCTCCCCCTTGTGACCTTCACCTTGCAGATGCGGCAGAAACTATTAAATGCGACACACCTTCTGACTGTCCTTAACTTTTGTAAAAAGTTTAACAATTGTACTATGATTCGTTTCTGAGTTATGGCTGAGACACGAATATTGACTGATTTTTAGTGTGATCTTGAAATGTGATCTTGACCTTGAAGGTACGAACCAGGCTATGGTGTGTAACACATCCTCCCATGGTCCTTTATAATTGTGTGAAGTTCGATGACTGTGGCCCCAACAGTTTTCGAGTTATTGGCTCGGACACACACACACACACACACACACACACACACACACACACTTCAATCACTATATGCCACCCAACCTAAGTCAGGGGGCATAAAAAGAAATCATTGGTGTAAAACCCATTAAATTTACATGGGGAAAATATGATTAAATGTGCCCAAATTATACTTATTTCGGTGACAGGAGAAATCCTGTGCTGGGCAAGAATATTTGTCGGCTGTATGCAGTTAATACCCCTGACCTCTGGTTTTCAGAATGCACATCTGAATGTGGAGTTTCAAAAATTTTGAATATGAGAACATTCAACTGAAAATGATCCAGGAACACCTGTATTTAATTTTCAGCAACAGACCTGTCACAAAAAAAATTCCTACAAGAGCAACGTTAACGTGTGTGCTGATGTCCCTGAAGGCAGCAAAGTCGGACTTGCATGTAAATAAATAACCTCTGAATGTTTGAAGAGAATTGGTTCATCCAAACAACCCTATAGGCTATGGTACAATTTACCTTAGTCAGAAACAGAGGCAAAAAACAAACAGGGGCCATAACTCTACCAAACATGAAAGGACAAAACACTAGGTACGAGGGCATCCGTTCCCCCAAACTGCCCTATCACCATACCAAAGAACATTAAAATCTGATAGCTGATGCTCGAGTTATAATACAAAATGTTCGTATGGACAGACGGACGGTTGGAAGGACATATGGAAGTACGGACAGACGGATGGACGGAGACCATGACTATATACCCCGAAAAATTTTTCGGCCGCATAAAAACTTGGGGTGGGGGTAGTTCAGGCAAATTTGGCTTTCCTTACAATTCAGTAGCATTCCTAACAGTGTGTGTGTGAGATGGGGAAGGGGTTCAAGGACATCTGACCTAAAACAGGACATTATTGACAAAATCATTTCATTCTTTTCCAGAAATGAAATGACTAAGTATGGAATGACTCAGAATGAACCAGAAAAAGGTAAAAAGTGACTTGTAGCCTTAGGTTCAGTTGATTTTCTTCATGGGAATCCAAAGAAATGAAGACGTGTTAGTTTTCTGTGTTAAACATGTTCTGTTTTACTGGTAAAATAGGCCCTGGCAATCAATGCCAGGTATGAAAGGCTCCTAAAGTGGGCAGCATAGGAATAAATGATTGGCTAATCTAGACTTCTTACCTATGTTACAGTCATAATATAGTCACAGATATTCAAAGTGATCTTAAACAGCAAGAAATAGTTAAATTCTGAAAGAGTGCTAAATTATTAAAAGGGCACTTGTAACATGAGTATTTTTTTCAAAGATGCCCTGCTATCAGCATGGGGAGTCTTAGTTTAGCAAAATTTAGCTCATAAAAATTTTTTGAAGGCACTTTCTAATAAATTGTAACATAACTATTTTAAATAAACATTTTTAGCTCACTTAACTGAATGTCCATCGTCCATCTGTCGTTCGTCAGACATACATCCATCAGGCAAAAACTTTGCATTATCGACTTCTCATAAACCACTGAGCCGAACTTGAACCAAATTTGATATGCATGTTCCTTTTCATATGTGAATTTAAATTTGTTCAAATAAAGTTGCCACACCCACAGGAGACACCAAAAGGGGAATAATTCTGTTAGCACCCCACTATCTCTTTTTTTTTAATTAAAAAATCTCCTCAGCATTAACCAATCAGAATTTTTTTATACTTGGTGTACAACATCCTTAGAGGGGTCAGATTCAGGTTTGTTTGATGCAAGTCCCTGGGTTCATAGTTCGGCTCCCTATGGGAAACCAAATTCTTACTTTGTGTAATATGAGGAAATGTATTTAAAAATAGGCCGATGAAATCGTCAGATGTGTACCCATACGCGCAACTAGTAGAAAGCTGTATGACGGCGGGCCACCCCCGGAAGCCGACATTATGTACACCATACGTGGTATGGGTACATATAGAAATGGATTGGTGGAGTGTCTAATTTGATGGATAAAGGGTTAATATCTCCGGATCAAATTATTAGATTTACATAAAAAACTATACATCACAGAACATCAGTAACCTGAATAGATATAAAAAGAAACCTGATAATCGGATTAATATTTTTTGAGTTATCGCATGCCAAAGAAATGGATTGGAGGAGTTCTCAATTTAAAGGATAAAGGGTTAATATCACAGGATCAAATTATCAGATTTACACCCAAAACTATACAGCTTGGCACATCAGTAACCTGAACACATATATGAAGTAACATGACAATCGAACTGATATTTTTTGAGTTATCTCATGCCAAAGGGATTGGAAGA
Organism: Pictodentalium vernedei; assembly: GCA_031216915.1. Lineage (NCBI taxonomy): Eukaryota > Metazoa > Mollusca > Scaphopoda > Dentaliida > Dentaliidae > Pictodentalium > Pictodentalium vernedei. Next base: position 442,965,926 of record CM062296.1, on the reverse strand, counting down.
ATTTTCAATTTGAAGAATAAAGGGTTAATATCTCAGGATCAAATTATCAGATTTACACCAAAAACTATACAGCTCGGCACAATAGTAACTTGAACACAAATATAAAGTAACTTGACTAACCAAGCAATATTTTTCAAGTTATCGAATGCCAAAGGGATTTGAGGAATTTTCAATTTGAAGGATAAAGGGTTAATATCTCAGGATCAAATTATCAGATTTACACAAAAACTATACAGCTCAGCACCTCAGTAATCTGAACACAAATATAAAGTAACTTGACAATCCAAGCAATATTTTTCAAGTTATCGAATGCCAAAGGGATTGGAGGATAAAGGGTTAATACCTCAGGATCAAATTATCAGATTTACACCAAAAACTATACAGCTCGGCACATCAGTAACCTGAACACAAATATAAAGTAACTTGACAATCCAAGCAATATCTTTCAAGTTATCGAATGCCAAAGGGATTGGAGGAATTTTCAATTTGAAGGATAAAGGGTTAATATCTTAGGATCAAATTATCAGATGTACACCAAAAACTATACAGCTCGGCACATCAGTAACCTGAACACAAATATAAAGTAAGTTGAGAATCCAATCAATATTTTTCAAGTTATCGAATGCCAAAGGGATTGGAGAAATTTTCAATTTGAAGGATAAAGGGTTAATATCTCAGGATCAAATTATCAGATTTACACCAAAAACTATACAGCTTGGCACATCAGTAACCTGAACACAAATATAAAGTAACTTGACAATCCAAACAATATTTTTCAAGTTATCGAATGCCAAAGAAATGGATACGGACGCCGGATGGACAGACAGACAGGCAGATGGACGGAGGGACAGACAGATGGATGGACAGAGGGACAGATGGACGGACAAAGGATGGAGGAACGACGGATGGCCACCCCGGATGCCGGCATTATGTGTACCATACATTGTATGGGTACACATAAAAATCTTCTTCAGATCTACCATTCAAAAACTCTTGATAGTTGGTATACTGCATGTTTAGGGGGATCAGCTTGAAGTTTGCTCACATCAAGTCCCTAGAGTCATGTTTAGGCTCCCTGTATGAGCCTGATTAAATTAGAGTAATATGAGGAATATTCTTTAAAAACTTCTTTGAGGGATCCATAAGTCATAATCTTTTGATATTGAATATTTAGAATGCTTAGTGGGGTGAGATTCAAGTTTGTTCAAACTAAGTTCATATTTGGGCTTCCAAAAGGAACCTAAATTTTAACTTGGTGCAATATGAAGAAATTTTTTTAAAAAATCATCTCCTAGTCAAAATCTCTTTTGATATTTGATATACTGCATCTTTATGGGAAGACAGCATGAAATTTGTCCAAATTAAGTCTCTGGACTCATACAGGGACCAGCCGTGAGGGCAACTAGGGCAATTATGTTGCCTTTCTAAGACCAAAGTTACCTAGAAAAATAATCGGGGCGATTACAAATCGCCCCCTAAAATTGGGCAAAATGAGAAAAGGCTGAACTGAATGATCCGAGGTTTACATAAATAGGATCATTTTCAAGTATCAAATATGCTTGAGTGTGATAAATGGGCATTTTTATTCGTCAAATAAACGACCATTAACTTGAAATCACAGGAGAATTAATGGTCAGATGTCGCTTTTTGCGGATTTTTTATTTCTATTTTGTTCTGTTTCAATCGGCACTTCAAGTGTCGAAATGAAAATAGGTGACATACATGACTCAACAAATCAACCCAGTTCGAGAGTGTGTTACGTCGCTTAGGATGCCGAATATTCTCTGCTGAGAATGTAAACACAACAGACATATTTTCTAACACTGTATTTTTATTTTGTTTCACTGATGACTGTTAAATGTATGGCCATGTATTCCCAGAAAAACACAAATGGAATTGAAACGTGAAAAAAAGCTTTACTGATGACAAGAACAGCTTTGTACGGGGCACAAATGTGCATATGAAGGATCTTTAAAAAAGTACCTTCCAACCATCTTACATCTAGAACTGTTCACACTTTCAGACTTAGGACATTATTAGCTTAGAAGACTTTGGTGAAAGGCAACTACAGGAGGGTGCTGGGGGTATTGGCACGAAGAAGAGGGGAGGGATCATGAAGAACAGGGTAGTAGTGGGAGATTTTCAATCGATGATTATTTTGTGATTTTTTAACCGGGCATAGAATGCATTATAGCCAACTGGACCTGCATTAATCAGGCATTAATGGAGGTCCATGAGCTGAAAGTATGAAGGGCGGCAGGGGGTGGTACATAAATATCTTTAATTTTCCCCACTTGGCTGCAAAGTCTCTCTACTTGACTGCAGTCTCCCTATTTTTTCTGGAGGAAGACATGTAGTCTCCCTATAATTCCCCCCCCCCCCCCCCCTTGGCTGGTCCATGGACTCATATTTGTAGGGTGAGATTCAGGTTTGTTCAAACTAAGTCTCTGGGCTCATATTTGGGCTCCCTATGGGGACTCAAATTTTAATTTGGTGCAATATGAAGAGATTCATTTAAAATCTTTTTCTTCAAATCCGCAAGTCAAAATCTTTTGATACTTGATATACTGCATCTTTTGGGGGATCAGCTTTAAGTTTGTTCAAATTAAGTCCCTGGAGTTGTATTTGGGCTCATTGTGGGAGCCTGAATTTTAACTCCAAGCAACTTGATTATTTTTAGCTCAACTTGACAAAGTCAAGTTGAGCGTTTGCCATCACTTCTCGTCCATAGGCATACAGCCACAATTTCCTTTGGCTGCACAGGTTGCATTTATGATCAGATCACTTGAAACTTGGTATGCTTGTTTGGGGTGACCTCTAGATGGGGGCGATCAGTTTTCTTCCATTTCCAACAAAAAATGTAGACCCTGGGATTTGATTTCAACAAACATGTGAATGAATCTTCCAAAGATGTTATATGTGAAATTTGAAAGCTTTTGGAGCAGTGGTTTGGGAGAAAAGTAGTCTTAGATGTTTCTCCCATCTGCCAGTGTTAAAAAATGCTGACTCAGCACTTTTTCAAATTCCTGGAAAAGTAACCTATGATAAAACCGATGGCAATTCTTTTTTACCATTCCTTTCTGCTGTTCCTAAGGAAGCTTCCCACACAATAAGAATGTTCAGTTAATTTTTTTCTATATTTTGGTCCCTGCGGGAGTGATAGGAAAATGTTTCGGGGCATAAATTAGGTACTTATGACCCAATAAGCCCTCATATCAAATTTGGTTCAAACTGGCCTCTCAGCTTGGAATATAGAAATTTTGGTACAATTCGGGCTGACGCAGGAAGCCCAAATATAAACTTTAACAAACTTATATCTCGCCTCCCTAATGATACTGTATACCAAATATCAAAAGATTCTATCTGGTGGATGTGAAGAAGATTTTTGAAGAATATTCCTCATATTGAACTAAGTTATAATTAGGGCTCCCACAGGGAGCCCAAATATTAATCCAGCGACTTGGCTTGAACAAACTTGAATCTCACGCCCTAAGGATGCTGCATACCAAATATCAAAACATTCCGACTGCTGGATTTTAAGTAGATTTTTAAAGAAAGTTCCTCATTTTGAACCAAGTTATAATTCGGGCTCCCACAGTGAGCCCAAATATGAACCCAGGGACTTGGCTTGAACAAAATTGAATCTTACCCCCTAAGGATGCTGCATACCAAATATCAAATCATTCCGACTGCTGGATCGTAAGAAGATTTTTAAAGAAAATTCCTCATATTGAACTAAGTTATAATTCAGTCTCTGTCAGCGAGCCCAAATAGAGACTCAGAGACTTGGCTTGAACAAACTTGAATCAAACCTCCCAAAGGATGCAGTACACCAAATATCGAAACATTTAGACTGCTGGATCTGAACAAGAAGATTTTTAAAGAAAATTCCTCATACTGAACAAAGTTATAATTCTGGCTCCCACAGGGAACCCAAATATGAACCCACAGACTTGGCTTGAACCAACGTGAATCTCATCTCCCAAAGGATACTGCATACCAAATATCAAAAGATTATGACTGGTGGATCTGTAAAAGATTTTAAAAGAATATTCCCCATACTGCACTAATTTAAACATTTGGGCTCCCATAAAGAGCCCAAATATGGTCCCTGGGATTTGATTTCAACAAACATGTGAAACAATCTTCCAAAGATGTTTTATGAGAAATCTTAAAGCTTTTGGAACAGTGGTTTGGGAGAAGAGTCTTAAATATTTTCCCCATTACCCACAGTGTTAAAAAATGTTGACTGAGCATTTTTTCAAAGTATCAAAAAAGTACCCTATAATAAAACTGATAGCAATTTTTTTTAACCATTCCTTTCTGTTGGTCGTAAGGAAGCTTCACACCAAATAAGAATTCTCAGAGCCTTGTAGTTTTAGAGATTTGGGCATTTGATATTTTCTCTATTTTTAGCTCCTGTGGTTCCCACATGCCTTTCTGAAAAAGCTTTTTGACATAAATCATGTACTTTTGACCCATTAATACTTCATATCAAATTTGGTTCAACTCAGCCTCTCGGTTTGGAAAGTTAAAAAATTTATAGTAATTTATATATTTTTTATACTTACCAATGACCCAGACATAGCTGGTGCTAACTCTTAAAATATAGGGCCAAACACAAATTTTGCCCCCCAATCCCCAAAATTTGCATCTAAAACCAAAGAAAACATGTCCTGAATGGCCCTCCACACTTCACCTCTACTGCGCATGCGCAGTGTCAAGGACATTCCGAAATTGGCGCCATTAATCATTCTAATAACCAGTGCCTGGTAAGCGCTATGTACTCAGCGGGGAGGTAAGAGTTCCCAACTCCTGGGAGGGCCATCCCCGTCTGGGTCATTGGTAAGTATAAAAAATATATAAATTACTATAAATTTTTTAACATTTTTATACTGTACCAATGACCCAGACATAGCTGAATAGTAAAAAGGCTGGAGGGCCAAGGACATAGAGCAAGATGGAATACGCTCAATTATATAAAATAGAGTCATCCCCTCTAGGGAAAAAGAAGTATTAGGCCTTACATGTATCTTTCTTATTTATGATAAATTAGAAAGATACAACACCTTCCAAAATTGAGCATCATACATCCATGTACTCTATTAATATCTAGTATAATCCTTATACTAATAATTTTTAAAGTACGCCAATAAATAAAGTAAGACTAGAGAATAGAGACTCTTAATACTCCTTAAAAGTGTCTGAGGATTGTAAAATAATGTCCGTTGACACGTGCTATATTCAAAAGCTATACTTTAAAAACTAAGACCTAAATGAATTTTTAAAACATAAACTTCTCACTAAACAACCATCCCAATAACAGCTCAGAATTACTAACTCCGGAGGAGGTATCCTCTTGTTTTCATAGTAAAACAGGTGACCCAAGGGAACACCCTCCCCCCCCCCCCCCTTTTTCTTGCCCTGGGTCAAATAGCCCAGAGCGAAGAGGGCAGCAGAACGGAGTCACTGCCGAAACAGACAGCCTACCTAGCTATAGTAGCAACTGTTAAGTAAATGACATTCTGAGCAGTAGATAATAGACCTAACAATAGAGGCCTCCAGAAATGGACTCGATATTTCTGAGATAAAAATTCATGAATGTGGATGGCTGAGCGCAATGAGCAGCCTTCAAAAATCTATAATAGCGACACTATTAATGTAAGCCCAAGATGTAGAAGAACTCTTACTTCATGAGCCGACATCTCAAACACAACTGCTGAGTGAATGATATACCATAAGCAGTATCGATAGTTAATTGAATCCATTAGCAATAGAATGGAGCGTAACGTCCTTCTATTAGGCATCAAAGACAGAAGAAGCTTACGCCCGTAGTAATAAACAGATATCTATTTATAAATACATAAACTCTAACCGGACAGAGTAAAGGCCTATGCCCATACGAAGACGGAAGGATCTTAATAACAATAGGTTCCGGATATTAATTAGGAGCCTGACTCTTATGAGAAAATCCAACCTAAATAGTAAAGGAAGTAGTGATTCCGAAACTATGAAAGTGAAAATCATCCACCGATAGTGCATGAAACTCACTGACTCTTCAGTAAAAGAGAAGCCAACAGAATTACTGTCTAAAAGGTCAGAATTTGAAAACTACTGTTTCCAGAGGCTCAAATGATCACTTAGCTAAATAAGAACCGAAGTTAAATTCCGTATAGGAATTTAATCTAATGATTCTAAGTCTATTTATCGAAAAGTAACTAACTGACTTAGATAAAGAAACATAAGACTCAATTGTAAACTATCATAGAGTGCATAGGTATGAGGTAACATAAACCTATAACCTTAATAATAACAGGCTGCAGTAGATCTTGTCAAACAAGTATACTAAAAAGTTGCAATGACTAGTATGGAGGAATCAACAATATCAACATAGTGATCCCTACACCAACGACGGAAGAGCCTCTACTTTAGCCGCATAGTATAGCGAAGAAGAGGTTCTCCTATAGTAAGAAATCGCGTCCAAAGCTCGTCCAGTACAATGCAATAAGGACCACACAACGGAATACGTGAAGGTTGAGACCTTGCGGGTTGTGATAAAGATGACATGATTTTACCCAGCGAAAAAAGATCCTCTCATGGAGGAAGATTTCGCGTTAAGTCCCACAGTAGACCTCAGAGTAAATTTACCCACGGTTTCTGTGAAGACAGAGATGCTATCAACAGAAATGTATAGTAGTTGTTTATCTTAGCAATACTTGCTGAAACAACAGCGCCGGAGGATACGCATATCCTATCATTCCGTCCTATTAGATCAATAGAGCGTTAACAACATTAGCTCAGAGATCCGGACAAGCAAACACATACGTCTGCAATTGATTAGCAAGTAGTGTCGTAAATAAATTATCATTGGGCACTCCCATTGATAGCAAATCTGATTGAATACTTGTTTGTTGAGAGTCCATTCTGACGGCAACAAGCGACCCATAAGTGAACGGGAGTCCGGTAATACAATCAGACGACCCGGAATATGACGGACCGAAGCAGAACTTGGTGTACTATAACAAACAGAAGGATTCTTTCCATTAAATTGAATAACGGAAACGAATGAGTGCCTCCCTGGTTCCGGAGATACGCCACCACTGTCGAATTAACGGACAGGATTTGGACATGCGTTTCTGAATAATGTTCATCCAATGACATAAAGCAAGCCTAAAAAAACATTATTCCGTTGGAAGATAAGTACTTGCTTAGAGACTGCGGAACCCAAAGACCCTGACACTTCGAATCCGTTGGGATCAATATTATATCCCAACCTGTTTGACTGGCAACCGTCATAATTATAAAACTCGGATCCGGCAACTGCAGTGGCACTCTCTGAGTCAACCACCGAATGTTTGCCCCAGTCTGAATCTCTTGCTACACCAGATAGACAAGAGAACGTGTAAATCGAGCAATTCATGGATTGCTGAAAAGTTGCCGTCGAAGAGAAGCTTCTCCGAGAACGAAGCGACTCTGAGAGAGTTCTTCACCTTACTATCCACGCGCGTGGATGTAGCTAGGGCTGCGTCACGTCTAACCAACTCCAAGCAGCCACTGAAGGGCGGAGTTATACGTGAACAAACTACTGCCCTCAAAAGAAATCACATTGAGGATCATATCCCGGAATTCTTTCTCTTGAAGACGTAATGATAACGCCTCAGTAAGGTGGATTGCATATGATAAAGCGTCTAAGTTAAGTCTATAAGACATCATTGTCGTTTCCAATCATTGTGGTTGGAAAAGACATAGACAGCGAAAAAGATTATTTCCAGTCTTTAACCACGCCGTCTATACGCATATGAACTCTCGGTATGCCCTGATCTGCCAAAATAAATTATTCATATAAATGAAAAAGGCAAAAATGAGCATTGCGGACAAGAAACTAAACTATCATGCTTGGTAGCAGGCTTATAGAAATATAGCGTCGATAAATAATACACATGTTCTAATGACATTATTGGACAGTGTTGGTAAGTCAAGGACAATGTCCCTGAACCGATCCAAAATTCCGTGTCCAATGACGCTATAAGTCTCTTATCCAACATCGCAGCAATGTAGTCCGAAATAACAATCACTGGAAGATAATGCCGGAAGATATGTTTGGCAGCTTCCGATGCTACGAAAGGGAAAACTCGAAGTCTTTCGAATCCCTTTCGCCATCCTGTCGGACCCTATAAAGCGTTCGGGCGTCCGTACCTGATACAACCGCGGACCGCGACGACCCAGCGCCGTCGGATAATTCCTGACTCGACCAAGAAACTGTCGATTGCTGGGATGCTGCGAAAAAACTGTGCTAACTCGGATAGCACGTCCGTCACTGAGGCCTGTGGAGAAGCGGTCCTACGATGCATTGCCGCTGGAAGCTCCGTAATCGTTACCCCGTGCATACTACTAATATGCGAGCGAACGGAGTGTATAGGCCTCGTGTCCCTTGGCTACCGGATGGCGTGACCTGTTTGCCGTGGAATCACTGAATGACGAAACTGATCGGATACTCGAGGTCACGTAGCCAATGTGCGGTCGTGTGCACTGCTGTGAGGATGAGGAAGCATTATCGACATTCTGTCGGACTGTCAATATAACGGAGCGTCCCGAGCGACGGACATATGCTCCGAATGTAAAATATCTGAACCACAACATGCGGTCCCCTATGTTGTTGGACGAGAGAGGGACCTCTCTCGCTCACAGCCCGGACAGACCTGGACAAGCCAGGAACCGGACTAACAGGCTTCCTCCGATCTGTCCTCAATCCGCCGTCACTGGGTGAGTACTAAAGTAATTATAGTGCTCGCATCACCCAAATCTCCTTCCTAGACCACAACGGACGAACCCGGCAGCCGAACCATTCGATGAATGTACGCTACACCGGGTGAGCTAGCGAATGTCACTCCGTCGATCCTACAAGGGACCTCTTAGGCAATAGACATATTCCATGAGCACTTATTGCCGCTAGCTCTTCATTAACTATGACGACAGAGGCACACTTTTGAAAGGCATCTCCGTAACTTTGCGAACAAGAAACCAGAAATGCTTGGTAATAGCAAGCATATAATAATAAATATATAGCGTCGTTCAATAATTCGAAAGTTTGTGTGACATTATTGGACTATGGTGGAACTGAGGGACGATGTCCCTGAACCTAACCAAAAATTTCTAAGTCCACCGACGCTATCAGTTTCTTATCCGGCATCGCAGCATTCTGGTCCGATGAAAGAACCTGTAGAAGATCAAGTCAGATGACATACACAACAGCATATGTTGTTCCGAAAGGGAAAGCTCGAAATCCTCCGAATCCCTTTCGGTATCCCGTCGGACCGGATGAAATTTTCGGACATCCGTACCCACTTCCGCGGAGCGTCCCGACCCAGCATCGTCGGATAAAACATTATGCGACAGATTCAGTTGTTGCTGGGATGCTGCGATAAGCTGTGCTATTAGGATAGCACATCCGTCCCCGAGGCCTGTGCAGTAGCGGTCTTACGATGCATTGCCGCCGGAAGCTCCGTGTACGTTGACTCCCGCACACTTTTCTATGCGAACGTCCGGAGTCTGCAGGCCTCGTGTCCCTGGCTACCGGATGGTGTGACCTGGTCGCCGATGATTCTCTGACTGGCGAAGCTGACTGGATATCCGAGGTCACGTAGCCAAGAGCGGTCGTGTGCGCTACCATGAGAATGAGTAGCCTTATTGACAGTCTCTACGGACTGACTATATGTCGGAGCGTCCCGAGCGGCGGACGTATGCTCCGAATGCGAAACATTTTGTACCACAACATCTGGGGCCAGATGTTGTTGTATGAGAGAGGGGCCTCTCTCGCTCGCCGTCCGGATGGACCAGAACGAGCTATGAACCGGACTAAAAGGCTTCCTCCGTTCTCCCTCTAATCCGCAGTCACTGGGTGTGCATTAGGTTGATTTATAGAGCTCGCATCACCCCAAAACTCCTTCTAGACCGCAACGGACGAACCCGGCTGCCGAACCATTCGATGAATGGACGCTACACCGGGCGAGCTAGCGGACGTCAAAGGCCATCGAACCTACTAGGGTCCTCTTAGGCAATTGGCGTATTTACATGAGCACTTTTCCGCTAGCCCTTCATTAATTGTGACGACGGAGGCACACTGTTGGAAGACATCACAGATACATCACCCTAATCTTGATCGTCTGAAATAGAAATTGATAAAGTAGAGTGACCCTGCGGGGAAAGGACCGGAATGTCCAATTCCCCACTAACATACCGTGACATACGCTTCCCATGTTGTCATCGAAATCATCAGATACAGAACAGGAGTTAATGCGAGTACAGTGACCACATATAGAATGATTATAAAAGTCAGAGGAAGACTTCCTCTTATTACAATTGATCAAAATCCTTTCAATGTGAAAAGAAAACAAAGTCCTGGTACTCGCAACCCCTGACAATCAAAATACATAATAATAATATGATCCATTAACATAGAAAAAATAATTGAAATCAAAATATTTTGAAAAAATATTTTTTCAGAACAGCCCAAGTTTCTGAAAAGTAACGTTGAGCCCCAATGGATCCCAAGCCTAAGTGTGGACAAAAATTTTAAAAATATTTTAAACAATTTATGCAACACTTACGAACAATAATAATGTATCTAGTTATGATTAAATTAACATCAAGATATTATTTTCAAGAAATCCCCCCCTCACACAGAGGGCTGATGTAAATGTAAACAATGAGTGTGAAAACACTAAAATAAGACTCCAGGCACCCAGGCCCGAAATCAGTTACCAAAAATACACTATCTGATGCAAAACAGAGACTTCCAGGGAAGAAACTGCAGAACATCAGATGGTAGATGCAGAACGCAACGCCTAACCACCCGTAGGTGAAGACGTAAACATGGGGAAAAGAACAGAATTCATTCTGTTACTCAGCTAAAACTCCCAAGAAATTTTAGTAATAATAATTACAGAAACTATGCCAAAAGCATGGGAGAATAGCAAGAGGGGGCTTAAAGGAAAGGGAGAGAGGAAAACACTGAAAAATCAGTGTAACTAAATAACAAGAATGACAACAAAATGGCTGCTGCCTCGAAAATAGGTAACTTAACATAATTTCATTCAAAAATTTTAAGTTACAGCCCTGATAATATTCTGTCACACATTTTTCCTCTCCTCCTTCTCTATCCTCCTTAGAATCACCATTTCACTAATATTTATGTGTCTGGCATCATTTAAACTGAGATTTATAAGCACAAAGATCAGTCAGATGTTAACTGATGAAGAGCCAAACTTAGAATGATTAATGGCGCCAATTTCGGAACGTCCTTGATACTGCGCATGCGCAGTAGAGGTGAAGTGTGGAGGGCCGTTCAGGACATGTTTTCTTTGGTTTTAGATGCAAATTTTGGGGATTGGGGGGCAAAATTTGTGTTTGGCCCTATATTTTAAGAGTTAGCACCAGCTATGTCTGGGTCATTGGTACAGTATAAAAATATAGAAATTTGGGGCGAGGGAAAAAATTCTTGTCCCTCCCATAACACAAATATTGCCCCTTGAACTTCTTTTAAACAAACTTGACTCTACACCTCAAAAGGAAGCTGTATACCAAACATCAAGTCTCTGCTACAGCTGGTTCTTGAGAAGATTTTTAAAATGAAAGTGTCAATGACACTGTAGCTTAACTTGTGTGTTGTGTTTGATGAAAAGGATAATGTTCAATGCTTCAGGCCCCTGTAGCCGTCACAGTTGCCTAATGGTATCCAAAAGGGGCTGTTCTCATCTAGACATTATATGAAGTCAACCTACGAAGTTACAATGAAATCCCTTCATAAATATGAACTGAAGACTGTGCTAAAGGTTTTCGGGCTTTGGGCTTGGGCAGCCATCATGGTTGAATGATTGCAACCAAAAGGGGACAGTCCAATCTGGGCATCATCTGGAGTGATCCTACGAAGTTACAATGAAATCCCTTCATAAATATGACTTGTAGACTGTGCTCAAGATTTTCGGGCTTCGGGCACCTGTAGCCATCAGAGTTGACCAATCACGACCAAAAGGGGATGTCATCATCTAGGCATTATATGGAGTCAACCTAACAAGTTACAATGAAGTTCTTTATAAATACGACCTATAGACTACGCTAAAGGTTTTTGGGCTCGGGCAGCCATCAAGGCTGAATGATCGCGACGAAAAGGGGACGTACTCATCTAGACCTTATTTGGAGTCATTCTACCAAGCTACAATGAAAACCCTTCATAATTATGACCAGTAGACTGTTCTAAATGTTTTCAGGCTTCGGGGCCCTGTAGCTGTCACAGTTGCCCAATCGTGGCCAAAAGGGGACATTCTCATCTAGACATTATATGAAGTCAACCTACCAAATTACAATGAAATCCCTTCATAAATATGACCTGTAGTCTGTGCTAAAGGTTTTCGGGTTTTGGGCTTGGGCAGTCATCATGGTTGGCAGATCATGCCCAAATGGGGAAATTCTCATCTAGATATCATAAGGAGTCATACTACCAAGTTACAATGAAATCCCTCCATATTAAACATGACCTGCAGACTGTGCTAAAAGTTTTTGGGTTTCGGGCTTGGGCAGCCATCATGGTTGACAGATCATGCCCAAAAGGGGATGTTCTCATCTAGTCATTACACAGAGGCATCCTACCAAGTTACAATGAAATCCCTTCATAAATACAACCTGTAAACTGTGCTAATGGTTTTCGCGACCAAAAGAATGTTTTCATCTAGACATGTCCCCAAACCTGCATATGAAATTTTGTGACAATCAGACAAGAACTGCGGGGTGTAGCCCGTACTAAAGGAAAATTCTCACAGACTTCCGCATGGGTGATGGCAATAGCTTATCTTGACTTTGTCAAGTTAAGCTAAAAATTGAGGCATTTTGGCCCCGCCCCCTCCTCAGTATGAGCTGAAACCCAATTTCAAGAAAAACCCAAATGCCCCCATATGACCACTACTCAAGTGAAATGTCATTAAAATGTGGCCAAAACACCACCTTCACGACGGACGACGGACAAAAAGTGATCAGAATAGCTCAACCTGACTTTCAGTCAGGGTGTGCTAAAAACAGAAGATATTCAAAAAGTTCCAACAAAACTATATCATGTGACCCCCTCATTGGAACGAGCTTGTTGAATTTGTTCCAATGAGGGATCACATGATATGGTTTTCTTGAAGTGTTTTGAAATTTTAGAAAAAACAAAAATTAAACATAATAAATTTTGATATCCTGTGCATTGGTTAAAGGGTTAACACCCACATGACTGCTCGTAATCAACTGATTTTTGTATTTGTGTAAGCAGATCCTATGTCCTGTAACCAACTCCTACCACATCGTCAGTTCAGTGTTTAACAATTTTAAAGAAAATGTTATTATGACCCCTCACAGAACAAAATGAACCAAGCTCTTGCCATTGCTGGATCTAAGTTATGTTAAAAAATAAAAACAAAATAAAGACATTGGGTAGTTTGTGTAAATATTGATGGATGGCCTTGATGGTATTTTTTACTTCACTTGAGTCCTTAAATTATTCTATGGCGTGGTTTTTATATGGTAGGTAACATAGTACAAAGTTATCTTAAAATGAAGCAGTTACTGTTTTCTCCAGTTTGTTTAGCTTTTGAGATGTTCGAAGGATCAAATTACAAAGAATAGAAATAAAATGAATAATTTAAAATTTATTATCACATCTTTGTATTAAATAAATATGTACATACATTTTTATATCGAGACAAAGACATTTTTAAAATTATTTCTTGAAAATCTGCATCAGGTATGTCACTTATCAAACGTCCCACTATTCAAAAATTTAACTCCATCACCCAACTAATCAGCAAAATGAATTCGTTGCATTTTAAAATGAAAGTGTCAATGACACTGTAGCTCAACTTGACAAATTTGAACTTGGTAAGTTATAAATGAAATGGCAAACTTGAAGATCGTTGGTACCAATGTTATTTGATGAAATTTCAACATAACAGCATTGTGTATGCACTATGTCGGAGTAATCCATTCATTTTTAAATGTAAACTGTAAGACTGGCTAATGGAAGAATGTTGAAACACAAATGCAGTATGTTCAGAGGTTATTGTAAATGGCAACTTTTTTTCACAGAAATCAATGCTAATCAATAGCTCTTATCTAAAGGTCTTGCCTAATGAGCACACCAAGTTCAAAAACAATCCTATGATAAATGTGGCCTGTAGGCCATGTCAAAGAATGTTAATGCACAAATGCAATAAATTCAAAGATTGTTGCTAACAGCAACAGCTTTTGATGGAAATAAAAAGAAAATCAATAGCTCATATCTTTGTCACCTTGCATAAGCATACAAAATTTCATAACAACCTGATAATGAATGTGCCCTCTGAGGCATGCCAAAGGAAGATGTTAATGCACAAATGCACTTAGTAGAATGTCATTGCTTCCGGCAATGTTTTTTTGTTTTGTTTTTTTTATGGAAATTCATAAATATACCCTGCAGAGAGTGCAAAAGGGATAAGTTGATGCACAAATGCAGTAAGTTCAAAGGCTGGTGATAACAACAATAATTTTTTATGAAAATGAAAAAAAAGCAAAATCTCACATCTAGAGGTCACCCCGAACACATTTACCAAGTTTCAAAGTGATCCAATCATAAATCTGCCCTGACGGGTGTGTTAAAGGGAAATATTGAGGTCGGACTAAACTAAGTTCAAAGGTCAGTGGCAACATTTTTTGACAGAAGGGAAATATTGAGATCTGACTAAACTAAGTTCAAAGGTCAATGGCAACATTTTTTGACAGAAATGGAAGAAAATCGACAGCTCCCATATAGATGTCACCCCACACAAGCACACCAAGTTTGCAAGCGATCCAATCATAAATGTGCCCAGGGTGTGTCAAAGGGAAATATTGATGCTTAACTGCACTAAGTTTTTACTAAGTTCATCGAAGGTCATTGCCAGTGGCAACATTTTTTGACAGAAATCAAAGAAAATTGATAGCTCCCATCTATAGGTAACCCAAACAAGGATACAAAGTTTCAAACTGATCTGATCGTAAATGTGCCCTGTAGGGCATACCAAAGGGAAATATTGAGGTCTGACTAAACTAAGTTCTAAAAATGTTGGCCGCGGCAGCATTTTTTGACGGAAATGGAAGAAAAGCGATAGCTCCCATCTAGAAGTTACCCCAAACAAGAATGCCAGGTTTCAAAGCAATCCAATCATAAATGTGTCCTGTAGGATGTGCCAAAGGAAAATATTGAGGTTTGATTCAACGAAGTTCTAAGAACATTGGCCGTGGCAACATTTTTTGATGGAAATGGAAGAAAATCGATACCTCCCATCTAGAGGTCTCCCCAAATAAGCATGCCAGGTTTCAAAGCAATCCGATCATAAATGTGCCCTGTAGGGTGTGCCAAAGGGAAATATTGAGGTTTGACTTAACTTAGTGCTAAGAACATTGGCCACAGAAACATTTTTTGACGGAAATGGAAAAAAATCGATAGCTCCCATCTAGAGGTCACCCCAAACAAGCATGCCGGGTTTCAAAGCAATCCAATCATAGATGTGCCCTGTAGGGTGTGCCAAAGGGAAATCTTGAGGTCTGACTAAACTAAATTCTAAGAATGTTGGCCGTGGCAACATTTTTTGATGGGAGCTGTCGATTTTCATCCATTTCCATCTAGAGGTCTCCCCAAACAAGCATGCCAGGTGTCAAAGCAATCAGATAATAAATGTGCCCTGTAGGGTGTGCCAAAGGGAAATATTGAGGTCTGACTAAACTAAGTTCTAAGAACGTTGGCCATGTCAACATTTTTTTACGGAAATGGACGAAAATCGATAGCTCCCTTCTAGAGGTCACCCCCTAAACAAGCATGCCAGGTTTCAAAGCAATCCAATCACAAATGTGCCCTGTAGGGTGTGCCAAAGGGAAATATTGAGGTTTGACTAAACTAAGTTCTAAGAACGTTGGCCGCGGCAACATTTTTTGACAGAAATTGAAGAAAATCGATAGCTTCCATCCAGAGGCCACCCCAAACAAGCATACCAAGTTTCAAAGCAATTTGACCATGAATGCAACCTGTGAGGTGTGCGAAAGGAAATTCGGTACGTACGTACGCCGGCAGACGAGAAGTGATGGCAATAGCTCAGCTTGACTTTGTCAAGTTGAGCTAAAAGTCACCATTCAAATGTTTTCCTCAATTTTATTCTTCAAAATTTGATTACTTTTTCAATTTTTTGCCAATGAAACAAAGCTTTTAACCACCCACTGGAACGAGTGTGTTGAGGTAAACCAGTGAGGGGTCATAAGCTATGACTTTGTGGTAAAAAATGATTATTTTTAGTTTTTGGAGAGTTTTTTTGCAAGTGTCATCCCCTTTTCATGTTAGGTAAAAGTTTAAATAAAATAAAAGTGATCTTTCAGAATATCATAGAAAATATGACAAAATCCTCTGCTTTACAGACTAGTTGAGTATTTTAAATTTAACACATTGCATAACATGACTTGCAGATAACACTTGCAAAATAATTTCTTGAATAACTAGGAATAACTAAATATTTTCATTTTGTCTCTCCAAAACATAGCTTAGGCCACTTCATTGGAACAAGCTGTTTCCATGAGGAATCATTAGGAAAGTTTTGGAGGCAAAAATTGAAAAGGATTATATAATCTGAATGACAGTTTTAGAGTCGATCCATTTCAGCGTGCTTGGCAAAGATCCCTGATGCATGATAACTGCAGTATTCCATGTATGGTGGAGATTGTACTCTCTGCCATGATGCAGTGTCTATGTTAACCTTTTACTGTATTCTTCACCATATAAATTGAGCAAATCTGCTCAGCACTTTACAAAAAATTTGTCACATAGTGAAGCCACTAATCTTTTGATTGAATAACGTGTTTAACTGCATGTAATGTCCTAACACCAAACCATTTACCATACCTTTAGTACAAATTTGACCTGTTCATTGCATAAGCTCCTGATAATGGAAAAAAAAAAAATGTTAATCTATCAAAGAATTACCCTGACAAGAACTGAATTCCTTATCTGCAGATCTGTTTTGCCACAGCTCATACAATATTGTAATTTATTCTATAAAATTCTGTGTACTTTGTCAAACAAGATAAAACAGCAAAAATGTTCAGTTTATCATTAGAATAAAAATATTACCATACTCTCATTAAATGATGACTACTTTTAATTGAAGATTTTTCACATAAAATTTGGCTACTCAATCAGCAGGGTCTCACTGCACCAAGTTTTTTTTTATATTTTTAGTTTTTGCTTTCATAACATAACATAAAGCTAATCACTAGAACAAGCTTATCAAGAGGTCATGAGCTATGTTTTAGAAGCAAAAAAATAAATTTTTCTCTGTTATTTTGAAAAAGAATGTATGTGTGATTTTAGCGTCACGTCAAGTAAAGGGTTAAAAATCACCCAACTCTGCCCAGTTTTGAACCTGAACTTCCCTCACAATTTTATTTTATTTGTTTTCCATTTTTATCAACATATCATAACCTATGACCCTCAAAAAACATGCTCACTGCACAGGTTCTAAAGAGATGCACACAGTTTTAATATTTTGCACATAATGGTGAAGGTTTGTGGGTAGTAAGTAAAGAAGGTAAAAAAAAGGGAGGTTTTAGTGTAAAATTGATAACCCTCATTATTACATATATTATCAACATCAAAGAGCAAGGAAGTGCCGCCTGCAATATATGTAATAAACATGTGAAATCAAAAGTCAAGTAACATCATGTGAGTGACTTATTTTCAAAAGTAGAATTGAATTAACCCTTTACCCAATGCACAGGATATCAAAATTTATTATTTTAATTATTGGTTTTCAAATTTTTTCAAAACATTTCCACAAAACCATATCTTGTAACCCCTTACTGGAACAAGTTCAGTGAGCTTGTTCCAGTGAGGGGTCCGATGATATGGTTTTACTGAAACGTTTTGAAAAAGGTATTTTTTCAACTTCTAAATTTGAAAATTATGCGGGTGGTTGCGGCTGATTCATTAGTGAAGGGCTAATATTCTGTTCTTAAGAGTTATTATGTGATAAATTATAAACCTGATTTTGCAGGAAATTTCTGAAAGTCGATCACTAAAATTGATTTGAGCATCCATAAACCTCAGATCATATTGATTTTTCAGAACTTTGTATTACACTCTTTTTTCTTAAAACAAAATTTTATTTCACGAAATATGAAATGGGGTTTGGTGAACAGGCGGTGCCTATATTAATACAATACCCTTACAAGAAGAACAAATACAATTGTGGTGCAGGTGCAACTGTACATTGGTTGACTGATAAGATGGTAACAGATAAACTGCATCATGTACATGTACACAATGATCCATGTTTTTGTGGAAGGGAAAGGCAGTGGACAACTACGTTACCCTCTCTTCAGCCAAACCACAATGACATTGCTGTTAATAATTCTGGAACAAGTCACTATTATGTGGTTATGAGACAAAGAGTGGATATAACATTGCCTCTTTTGTTATCTAGAGGCGTAGAATTTTTCTTATTACGCAAGGTACCGTTGTTTGGCAGGCTGAAGGACACATTATTTATTACCTTTATAGAGAGTTTTATGAGAGGCACTATACATTAGCTAATGATTTAGTCCTTTTAGGAAGAAATACTTGGGAGGTGCAGAGTTCACTCAAACCTCTGCAATCAAGATATATTCTTGGACAGTGGTAAAATTTTTTGTACTTTCCACATTGCACTAATCGGGATATCCGCACAAGAGACACTGGGCATTTGGGTCCATTGTTTCTAAATGATCACTCAAACGCTCAGTACAGTGAAAAAATAAAGGACATTATAATAAAAAAGTGCTCAGCATCCTCGACTGAAATCCACATCTGCATGTCAGAATATCGGTTAATAGTCTGTCAAACTTATGTCCATTTAGGTATTCCACTCTTCAGAATATTAAAGAATCCATCCTTTCAAAGGAACTATGTAATTTCATTTACGTTTTAACCATTTCCCCGGTGTAACAGTCATAACCAGCCAGCGCTATTCGTAGATGATAGCATCAATGACACAGCAGCTCAACTTGTCCAAGAAGGGACTGAACTAAATAGAAAAATCCAGTAATGCCAAATCCTTCACTCAAGTTTCTACAGAAAAGACACCACATCAAAGATATAGATGAAATCTGAAAAAGATATGGTGAAAGATGCAGCCTGTTGGGTGTACTAATGAAATTGTTGACAATTTATATGCCACATCCAAGATGGCTGCTGGCGGCCATGTTTTTAACAAAATTCAGAAAAATTTGATAGCTCCCATTTGGACATCACACTAAACATATGAAATTTGAAAAAGATCGGGTAAGAGAAGCAATCTGGAGGGTGTGCTATTGGGATTGTTGACAATTTATATGCCAAATCTAAGATAGCCACTGGCGGCCATGTTTTTCAATGCAATTCGGAAAAAATTCAATAGCTCCCATCTAGACATCACACAAAAGGTACATATGAAATTTGAAAAAAACACTGCGTGAGAGATGAATCCTGTAGGGTGCGTCAATGGAATTGTTGACAATTTATATGCCAAATCTATGAGGACCGCTGGGGGGAGGGCAAAAAATAAGAGGTGCACTTTGAGGATGCAGGCGTCGAGTTGCAATGGAAATCAGAGAGTGTTGTATGTCCAAAACTTGGTTATCAGTCATATCCTGATTGTCAAATCTGGAACCTTTGTTCAAGTTATAATGCAAGCACAATCAGAATTCGTAAAAATGGACTGATTAAGGCCAATAATTCTGTAACAAGAAATCGGACTGGGCCAGTTTCCAACTCACTTTAGATATTATTGCAAAAAAACCTGCATGGCAAATGTTAGTAAAATTGGAGAATGTTTGTTCAATTATGCTAATGGTGTGAGGTTGTCGGATACCCATCTGCCTGCCCGGTTACACACCGGCTATCTCCAAACTATAGGTCTTGTTTGTTAACACAACTCGATCGAAAATTTGAATGGTGATTTTTGTGCATAGCATGGGTTGTTTTTGCCATTACATTAGGTCAAGGGTTAACTGGCTCTATTATTGAATGTATTAACCAAGCTAGAAAATAAGCAGACTGTCATCTGCAAAATGAGGTCCCCAGAGGGTGAATTTGGTGATGCTACCCTGCATAGCAGGGTAGCATCACTAAATTTACCTACCCTCTGTGAACCTCAATCTCAATCAGGGTCTCAAAACTAAACAGAAAGAGGTACCCAGAGGATAAATTGGCCCACTCTGTGGGATTGCATCATCAAATTCACCCTCTGTGGACCTCATTTTGCAAATGTCAGACTGCTTATTTTCAAGCCTGGTATTAACACTTGGAAGTCTAAGTGTAGGGATCTTCAAAGTTGTGAGACAGGTACTCCGACATTGGCAACTCTGATGAAGACAAGAAAAAAAGACCCGTGTATTCATTTTTAGTCGAGATCAGACAGACATTTGACTATAAAACACTGCTAGGCCACAGGTTTTACAATTTTTTATTAATTCGGTATTATATTCCAAGCTTTTATGAGTTAAACTGTAGTTGAAGTGAAGATTGAAGTTGATGCTCAACTGTTCAACACAACATAATTGTTTTTTTTACATGTGTTTGTTTACAGTGCCTTCTTCCTTGTCACTATCACAACTGTCTTTTAAAACTTGTGACTTTAGTCTTTTTCACACAATGCTCTTATCTAATGCAGTATTTAATGAATGGTTTTTGAAGTTTCCACATTTTCCTAAATGCTGAAAATAAAAAACAAAATATAATTTAGAACAATGAAAACATAGGTGACGATAACAATGGCATAATCAGTGGCTGAAGGCTGCTTGAAAGAGAAGGGTTTTCAGAGCTTTCTTGAAGTTATCTGTATTTAGGGTTTTTCTAAAATTCTGAGGGAGGGCATTCCAGAGTGAGGGAGCTGCGAAAGTGAACGATCTCTTCCCTGCCGTTGATCGAATTCGCAGTACGACAAGGAGATTCTCAGAAGCTGATCTGAGATTCCTTGACGGTGTGCGTACTTTTATGACCTGCTTAAGGTAGATTGGTGCTTTGTCGCTATGTAAGATGTTGTGTGTCACTGCCAGTACCTTATACTTAATGCGAGACTCAACTGGCAGCCAATGCAGAGATTTCAGGATTGGTGTAATGTGGTCATATTTTTTCGCACCAGTAATGATCTTAGCTGCTGTGTTTTGAATATGTTGAAGCAGGTACATGGATTTCAGAGGAAGGCCGAAATAGAGAGAGTTGCAATAGTCCAAGCGGGACAGGATCAAAGACTGTTTAACAGTTTTCAGAGTGTTTTGGTCAAGTAGTTTTCTGATTTTGTTGATGTTTCTTATTTGGAGGAAGCAGCTTTTGCTCACTTTTGTGATTTGGTTATGCAGATCAAAAAGGTTGCTGGTAGCCATCCTGAATTTTGGACCGCACCCAAAAACACTTGTTCTTGTCCCAGGGCAATAACAAAGGTACCCAAGAAGTTTCGTAAAGATCGGTTCATAAATACGGCCTCTAGCCTGAGCCGTATAGAAGTTGTATACAAAAAACTGATTGGACCTAATTTTGGTACAAAATGGCCACTGGCAGCCATCTTGAATTTTGGACCGCACTCGTTCTCATCCCAAGGTGATAACAAAGGTACCCAAGAAGTTTCGTGAAGATCGGTTCATAAATACAGACTCTAGCCCGAGCCGTATTGACATATGCACTTACTGTATAAAAGTGGCACTGAATAAATCAAAGTTCATCTAATTTGCATAATTTTTGCACGAGAAAAAAATCTGTATTATATGTGATGTATTCCATTGTACTAAATATTCATACAGAAATTTATTCAAATCAGAACTTCATACAAAAGTTCTGTACAAAAAAATTGATTGCACCAATTTTGGTACAAAATGGTTGCCGGCAGCCATCTTGAATTTCGGACTGCACCCCAAAACACTCGTTCTCGTTCCAAGGTGATAACAAAGGTGCCCAAGAAGTTTCGTAAAGATCAGTTCATAAATACAGCCTCTATCCCAAGCCATATTGGCATTTGCACTTACAGTGCTGAAAGTATCACTAAATAAATCACAGTTAGTCTAATTTGTATAATTTATGCACGAGAAAAAAACCTGTATTATATGTGATGTATCCCATGGTACTAAACAAGCATACAAAAAAATTATTCAAATCGGAGCTTTCATATGGAAGTTCTGCGCAAGAATCTGATTGCACCTAATTTTGTACAAAATGGCTGCCAGTGGCCATCTTGAATTTCGGACTGGACCCCAAAACATGCGTTCTCGTCTCACGGTGATAACAAAGGTACCCAAGAAGTTTCATAAAGACTGGTTCATAAATACGGCCTCTGGCCCGTGCCGTGTGTATGGCGCGACTAACGGACAGACGGACGGCAGGCCATGACAATACCTCAAATTTGGCTTCGCCAAAGTTGAGCTAATGATAGAAGAATTTTGTGTGGGTGTGTATGATAAGATAGATCTAATAAGACATCCTACAGTGATGCACTGCCCTCGGGCATGATTAAAATCACTGCAATGTAAAAGAATGTGCTCCACCTGTTGGCAAGGAATACATTCTGGACATGTATTACCCTTTATTTATTTATTTATTTATTTATTGGTGTTTAAGGTTATTTATTTATTTATTTATTTATTTATTTATTTATTTATTTATTTATTTATTGGTGTTTAAGGTCACATATTTCTGCACAATGGCTAATCATGACGTGACAGTTTTGCGGGTGGAGGAAGCCGGAGTACCTGGGGAGAACCACCAAGCAACGGCGAGCAACTGTCAGCTCCCCAACATACGAACTCCACACAAGCAGGGTTAGCACTGGTCGAAGACAAGTGCACCATCGACGTGAAGTACGCCTTAGTACACAGCACCACCGTGCCTCCACGTTTGCAATGGGGGTGAAGTGTCTTGCCCAAGGACACAATGCGATTGCCGCAGGTGGGATTCGAACCGAGGACCTCTCGGCTGGCAGCCTGCACCCCTACCTACTGAGCCACTATTTATTGGTGTTTAAGGTTATTTATTTAGTTATTTATTTATTTATTTATTGGTGTTTAAGGTCACATATTTCTGCACAATGGCTAATCATGATGTGACAGTTTTGCGGGTGGAGGAAGCCGGAGTACCCGGGGAGAACCACCAAGCAACGGCGAGCAACTGTCAGCTCCCCAACATACGAACTCCACACAAGCAGGGTTAGCACTGGTCGAAGACAAGTGCACCATCGACGTGAAGTACGCCTTAGTACACAGCGCCACCGTGCCCCCACGTTTGCAATGGGGGTGAAGTGTCTTGCCCAAGGACACAATGCGGTTGCCGCAGGTGGGATTCGAACCGAGGACCTCTCGGCTGGCAGCCTGCACCCCTACCTACTGAGCCACTATTTATTGGTGTTTAAGGTTATTTATTTATTTATTTATTTATTTATTCATTGGTGTTTAAGGTCACATATTTCTGCACAATGGCTAATCATGACGTGACAGTTTTGCGGGTGGAGGAAGCCGGAGTACCCGGGGAGAACCACCAAGCAACGGCGAGCAACTGTCAGCTCCCTAACATACGAACTCCACACAAGCACGGTTAGCACTGGTCGAAGACAAGTGCACCATCGACGTGAAGTACGCCTTAGTACACAGCGCCATCATGCCCCCACGTTTGCAATGGGGGTGAAGTGTCTTGCCCAAGGACACAATGCGGTTGCCGCAGGTGGGATTCGAACCGAGGACCTCTCAGCTGGCAGCCTGCACCCCTACCTACTGAGCCACTATTTATTGGTGTTTAAGGTTATTTATTTATTTATTTATTTATTTATTTATTTATTTATTTATTTATTTATTTATTTATTGGTGTTTAAGGTCACATATTTCTGCACAATGGCTAATCATGACATGACAGTTTTGCGGGTGGAGGAAGCCGGAGTACCCAGGGAGAACCACCAAGCAACGGTGAGCAACTGTCAGCTCCCCAACATACGAACTCCACACAAGCACGGTTAGCACTGGTCGAAGACAAGTGCACCATCGACGTGAAGTACGCCTTAGTACACAGCGCCATCATGCCCCCACGTTTGCAATGGGGGTGAAGTGTCTTGCCCAAGGACACAATGCGGTTGCCGCAGGTGGGATTCGAACCGAGGACCTCTCAGCTGGCAGCCTGCACCCCTACCTACTGAGCCACTATTTATTGGTGTTTAAGGTTATTTATTTATTTATTTATTTATTTATTTATTTATTGGTGTTTAAGGTCACATATTTCTGCACAATGGCTAATCATGACATGACAGTTTTGCGGGTGGAGGAAGCCGGAGTACCCAGGGAGAACCACCAAGCAACGGTGAGCAACTGTCAGCTCCCCAACATACGAACTCCACACAAGCAGGGTTAGCACTGGTCGAAGACAAGTGCACCATCGACGTGAAGTACGCCTTAGTACACAGCGCCGCCGTGCCCCCACGTTTGCAATGGGGGTGAAGTGTCTTGCCCAAGGACACAATGCGGTTGCCGCAGGTGGGATTCGAACCAAGGACCTCTCGGCTGGCAGCCTGCACCACTACCTACTGAGCCACCATGCCCCCCCCCCCCCCCTCCGTAATACCCTTTAACAAAAAGGAATGTGTAAGCCTTTTATGACCAATGTGACAACATGTAAATAGTATATGGTCTTTCTACAGAGGTTACTAGACTTATTTTTATTATTGACATTTAGTCGAAAGTCATGGAGCTTGTTATTTGGTGGTCCATTCCACTCCACCTGCCACACAGATTTGATGTAATTACCAATATTTGGTTGGCCAAATTTGGATCATAAAGAGTGAATTCAGCCCAAGTGATCTCTGACCCACCCAAAATGATTTCCGAGCCTTAATTTCAAGGCCTTTGGTGTTATTCAAGAACTTATAGTGCCCTGAAAATTAAGTTAATAAGGAGGCATTGGATCCAATAAACTGGTCCGAATGTGACATACAGCTATTTATACAGGGTTCCTGCAAGGAACAATTTATAGAATTCAAGACTATTCAAGGCTGTTTCTTAAAATTTTCCAGACCCTACGATAGCCAAATTCAATAATTTTCAAGGCCCCCCCCCCCCCCCCCCCCCCACCTTCAACTAATACCCTCCGGTCATTACCCCTGCATTCTACTTCGGTTCAAAGTAAGTGGTAGGAGAGAGCAATGACCAGAAGGTCCAAGTTAGGACTATAACGTAATGATCTATGGCATATAAAACTATATAGTTATGATTGTGCACTTTGTCATGTGTTTTTATTTCAGGAATATTCAAGGGTTTTCAAGGCCTGACCATTTTCCAGGATTTCAAGAACTTGAATGGCCCTTACTCAAAAGCAAGGCTGTACCTTGAATCCGAAGTCCCCAAGAATATGCTATGACAGTAAAAACAAAACATGCTCTTACATAATCATCAATTTATAGCCTGAAATTCACACATGGTGCTCTGTGGCTATATAAAATTGCCAAAAAAAAAAAAAAATTGTCCCCCCCCCCCCCCCCCCCACCCAATCACACTTTGTTGCTGTGATTATAAATGTCTTGTGAGTCGGTCAGTGAAGGGTCAAGTCATGAGAATTATCCAGAAAATCTGAGTGTACTGGTATTGTTCATCCTCAACACTGCATCTCGGTGGAACATGAACTATGACCCACAAACCTCAGAACATATTACCCTCAATCCATCACAATAACTTACTATATTCCAATACGACTAAAATCCTCCTCCTCTGATTGGATGAGAGCTCGCTTAGTATATTCTATGTTTACGGCTCAAGTGTCAAATGTACCATATGTAGTGTTGAAACAATTAGTCGACTAGTTGAAGTCGATTCGATTTTCGGAAAAATTGACTCTGAAATCTGCCAGTCAACTATCTGGGAAACTCAAAGATGAAGTCGTAAAATGCCAATAGTGGGGGTTAATGATTACAAACATCAGACATTTCTGCTTCGTGGTGAACCTATTTTAAATTGTATTAAGAAGTGGATATCAATGCAATCATTGTCATTTGTTGATGCTGATAATGTTACAACTTAGATTTCAGCAGCATTACAAGCACTGATTTCACCTAACCCAATCACTGGCACGTTGAAGAAAAATACTTTGATGTACAACTTCAAAGATGCCGTTAATTCATCCAAGTGTTTTGTCCCTCACCCAAGTCGCCCACACTTTTTAATTGATACATAAATAAAATACATGCCTGAAACACTCAGAAAGCTGCTCCATATTCTATGATATTACTCTACTGGTTTGTGTGCGAGCTGGCGAAGACAGGATATGAAGGTGAGGAAACTGTCCATCACAAAATTTGACCCGGGAGTTCTTAATTGCACCATGTGAATGGCGCCACACTTCAAACATTTTACAAATTCACGAAACTTCTGTTTTAACATCATTGGGTACTTTTTCCACTGTACGGACAGAGGACTAGGAGGTACGCACTTCCCAGGTATCCTAATTTTTTTACTGAATGGTTAAAGCTATAATATGCACGACATTTTAAAAAACTCAAAATATGAAAAAGAGAACAGCTACAATGTACATTCATGACTTTGACAAGGAAACTTCATCAAACACCTGTCAAACGAGTCGTTAAACGAAAGGGTTATCAACTTACATGTAACAGTCTCTTATCACCTAATTTACTGAGACAATTATGTTTTCAACAGAAAAGCCGACTAGTTGATTTTCAATCAATTACTCCCGTCGACTATGAAAAATAGGTAATTGTTTCAACACTAACCGCCTGACATCACAACACGAAATATTTGAAATGACGTCACCCGTTTCATAATTGCTTCATCAAGAGAGTGACTAGCAAGCCGTTTCATTTATCTGGATTTTTCATACGTGCAGCAGACGGTGTTCCGGATGAAGTGTTGTTTAACTTACAAAACCGATTTATGATTTGAACTGAGATGGAATAGAGTTTATCTGGTTTATTGATTATTTATTCACTGGTGGAGTGCATGAGAGATTTATTTACAAAATCTGTGATCGTTAAAAGTTGCCTTGAACAAGGCAACATTTAACGATCACAAGTTTAGTAAATAAGCCTCTCGTGTTTCACGATGTGGGGCTTTATGGGTAGTGTCTTATTGGGACATATACGTTATTGTGATGAGTTGACAGTAACATGGTCTGAGGTTTGTGGCTCGGAGTGTATGTTCAACCTTGACGCTTCGCATCTCGGTTGAACAGAAGCGCCAAGCCACAAACCTCAGACCATATTACTGTCAATTCATTACAATAATGTATTTCTCAATAATACACTATACATAATATAACTCAACATTTTTAGCTCAACTTCGACGTAAGTCAAATTTGAGCTCATACCATGGCCAGTCATCTGTCTATCCGTCAACAATTCAATACGGCTCGGGCTTGAGGCCATATTTATGAACCGATCTTTACGAAACTTATTGGGTACCTTTGTTATCACCGCAGGACAAGAACGAGTGTTTTTGGGTCCGGTCTGAAATTCACGATGGCCACTGGCAGCCATTTTCTACAAAATCAGGTGCAATCAGATTTTTGCGCAGAACTTCCAAATGAAAGTGCTGATTTGAATAATTTTGTGTGTGAATGTTTAGTACGATGGGATACATCATATATAATACAGGTTTTTTTCTCGTCCATAAATTATGCTAATTAGATTAACTTTGATCTATTTAGTGTTACTTTCAGCACTGTAATTACAAAAACCAATGTGGCTCAGGCTAGAGGCTGTATTTATGAACCGATCTTTACGAAACTTCTTGAGTACCTTTGTTATCACCATGGGACGAGAACGAGTGGTTTTGGGTGCAGTCCGAAATTCAAGATGGACACCAGCAGCCATTTCGTACTTTAGTTAGTGCAATCAGTTTTTTGTACAGAACTTCTGTATGAAAATTCTGATTTAAATAAATTTTTGTGGAAATGTTTAGTAACATGGAATACATCACATATAATACAGGTCTTTTTCTCGTGCAGAAATAATGCAAATTAGATGAACTTTGATTTGTTCAGTGGTACTTATACACAGTAATTGCACATGTCAATACGGCTCAGGCTAGAGTCTGTATTTATGAACCGATCTTCACGAAACTTCTTGGGGTACCTTTGTTATCACCTTGTGACAGGAACAAGTTTTTGGGGTGCCTTTGTTATCACTGTGCTATGAGAACAAATATTTTGGGTTCAGTCAGACCCACTCTGGGACTCAAGATTTCTTTTCTAGTTTAGAATTTAACTGTCACCCCACCTTTACAATACTTTACCTATATATTTGTTACAGGCTATGGTCAGTATTTATGTACAGACTTTTACAATACATTACATGTACCTTTGTTATCAGGTCATTACCTAGATGTCTATCATTGCTGTGTCACATACTATACATATACAAGTCTTAACCCTTTACCCAATGCAGACGATATCAAAAATTTATTATTTTAAGTATCATTTTTTCAAACAATTTCAACAAAACCATATCATGTGACCCCTCGTAGGAACGAGCTCGCCGAGCTTGTTCCAACGAGGGGTCACATGATATGGTTTTATTGAAATTCTTTGAAAATTAATATTTTTTCAACTGCTGAATTTGCATATTACGCAGATGCGGGCGATTCATTGGGTAAAAGGGTTAAACAAGTTGAGCTCATTTCACCGTATCATGATTGTAATCCAGACTGAAATTTTCTGTCCACTTTTATGATCACAGGAGTATAACATTTCATTAGTCAGGACCAAAACTCAAAGTTACAGTGGAGACCACTTTGCTGAATATCTCTTAATTGAAGAACCCTGTTAAATGAATAGAGCTTCCAAACACAAACCATATACAATACCTTCAATACAAATTTTTCTTGTTAATTACAAGTAGGTTACAGATCAAGCTACTGTTATTAGAATAAAAAATCTTGTAATATATCGGGGAATTACAAAGACAATAACCCAAATCCTCTTGTTAATAGGCTCATTAATCTTAGTGATTCTCAATACAGGCATTTATATGTAATCTAAACTCCTCACATTTTGCTAAGGATCACCCTAACTCATCTACATTTTTGATACATAAAAGGTCATATACGTATAGTTTTAAGTCTGTTTTTTGTTCATTTTATCAACACTTTCAACAGCTTGGATCATATCATGTCGCAAAATTTTACAGGTGGAGGGAGTCGCAGTACCCAGAGAGAACCCTTGAGCAATGGTGAGTAACATTCGGGCTAATTTGCCTTCCTGGCACAAGCAGTTAGCACTTGTCGGAGGTGAGTGGTGCATTGACATGTTGGCCATATACTACTCGAAATTTGCTAAGCACCAAATACATGTATCTGACACATCATTGTGAAATTGCTTGTAACATATTTGCGATATTTGTGGTGGATATGATTGAGGAATGTATTGAGATGGTCCTCAGTGTTTACATTAGCTCTCCAGACAGGCAAACTTTTCGTGACAGTCATGGTGCGCATGTACCCCTTGATTTTGATGTTTTCGTGTAATGTCGACATGTACAACACATGTGTTGGGTATTCAATCTTCATTT
Source organism: Pictodentalium vernedei (assembly GCA_031216915.1). Classification (NCBI taxonomy): domain Eukaryota; kingdom Metazoa; phylum Mollusca; class Scaphopoda; order Dentaliida; family Dentaliidae; genus Pictodentalium; species Pictodentalium vernedei. Next base: position 442,936,338 of record CM062296.1, on the reverse strand, counting down.
CAACACAAACCCTTGTGATTTAATGATTGAATATGGCAGATGAAAATGTAAGAAGACATTTGTCTGAAGTAGAAATGTGGCAGCTGTAGTGAGGATAGAGCAAGGGGATTCCCATCGTCAGTTTGGTGAAGTCCTTGGTGTGTACCATACGGTGATCACCAGAGCCTGGACAAGATTTCAGCAGTATGGCTCACCAGGAAGATGGCAGGGTGATGGCAGAGACAGGGCAACATCTGTAGCTGAAGACAGGTTTTTGATCATTCAGGCCCGTAGGAACCACTTTGCAACAGCAACCCAGCTTCGTAGTGACCTTCAGAATACATCCGGGGTTAATGTTTCGACGCAGACTATCCAGGCAATGTTGCATGAAGGTGGTCTCCGATCGAGAAGACCATGTATTCACATTCTGCTGCCCCAAAACCACCGCCAGACTTGATATGAATGGGCTTTGGATCATGATGGATGGACCAGAGAATATTGGCGACCTGTCCTTTTTACAGATGAGTCAAGGTACTGCCTACACTACACAGATAGGCATTCTAAGGTATAGAGAAGACCAGGAGAGCAATTCCATACATCCAACATTGCTGAGAATGACCGCTATGGTGAAGGGGCAATAATGGTCTGGGCGGCATCGGCTGGGTTGGACATACATGGCTCTGTGACATTGATCGTGGTACATTGCCTGCACAGCACTATATTAGTGAGATCCTCGATACCCATGTCAGATTGTATGCATGTGCAGTGGGTGATAGATTCATTCTGATGGACGATAATGCCCGCCCTCATGTTGCTCATGCTGTCCGGGAGTACTGACAGAGGGAGGGGATTGAGCATATGGACTGGCCAGCAAGATCCCCCTGACCGCAATCCAATCGAACATGTCTGGAATGAGTTGCAGCTTGCAATTTAAGCCTGTCCAGTCCAGCGAAGAAGTGTCCAGGAGTTTGGCACCATGCTGGTCCAAGAATGGAACAACATCCCACAAGGGATCATCAGGAACCTGATTGGGAGCATGAGAAGGCATTGTCAACCTGTAATTAACAGAAATGGGTCACATACTCGATATTAAACCCATGCCAGTTCACTTCGTCAACTTTTTGGCAAATTTGAAAAATTTGCTCTTTTACCAATAATATTTATTTTCCATGGTTATCGTATTCAAAAGCTAAAAAATAATGTCAAACACAAACAAAATCTTAATTTCTGTACTTAAATCAGTAAAGATATTATTAAATAAAAATATATACACTTTTCATAACAATATTTCAACTAAAACGTAAAACAGGTAGTTTTATATTCTTGGTGCTTAGCAAACTTTGAGTAGTATATATGGTCGATGTGCTGTATGCCCACGATTCACTTGCCTTCAACCAATGCTAACCCTGCATGAGCCATTATAATAATTTAGAGGGTGAGATAGTTACTCAGAATTTTTGAGTGCTTCCCTGAGTACTCTGGCTTCATCTATCCGTAAATTTGTACAACATGACATGATCCAGACTGTTAAAGGTGTGATTTCTACCCAACAATAAATCAACATTAATAATGTACACATTTTCCTTTCAAGAACAAATTATGTCGATGAATAGGGCATGATCCTTAACAAAATGCTCCATGAGCTCTGTCAAACAAGACATACTGCCCATTTTATCTCTAGAATACAGGGAAGTAACAAAATCCTTTTAATTAAAAATCCCTGTTAATTGCATTATTCCCACTGGCTAAGTGACTATTCAATTAATTAACCAGGTTCTACTGTATTACCTTTTTGCACCTTAAAGCATCCTTCCAGGGATCAACCTGAGTGATTAAAAATAAGGGCCAGACTTGGAGCCTACTTTTGAAATGTAGATGCCAGATCTACTTCTTAACCATAGAGTGCTAAATTATTGTTGATTGTCAAAATTTGTCCATGGGTTTTGGCTTGTTACAATTTATGGGAGAGTGCCTACATTGTGAAAAGGTAAATCCACACATGTGACATAATTTCACTTCAAAGATAATGTGAAGTATATGTATAGAACATAAAGCCTTCAAGTTGCTGCATCTTCATACCAGCATAAAGCCCAAATATGGCGATTAAGCACTCCACATGCTGACTGTAGTTTTGTTACATTTTTATAACAATCTTCTTTTTGGAAGCTTTGTAGGCCTTACATTCGTACATTTAATTACACCCTTTTGGCATAATTAAAGCTGTTTCTCAAATAATTGAAATTACTCAACAATAACCATTCATTTTCACAATAATTCCAAGTTAAGTCTTGGATGTCGAAATAACCAATGGAGAAAGTGGGAGGCTTATGGCTACAAGTCAACTTTGAAGCCCATATTTAAGATTCAGGAGCCAAATTAGAATTTTAATAGCTAAATTCACAGTGGCTACTCACTAGGTCAGTCCCTGCTTCTTCCCAATATAGTTTAGATGATTTGAATTTTGAACCATATTTAACCCTTTACCTAACATGAAAAGTAGACGACACTTGCAAACAAAATTCTTGAATAACTAATTTTTTAAATTTGTTTGTCTCAAAAACATAGGTTATGACACCTCATTGCAACGAGCTCGATGAGTTCGTTCCAAAGAGGGGTCATAACCTAAGTTTTTGAGACAGAAAATGAAAATATAATGAAAATTAATTGGTGATTTTTTAGAGTAGTGCTGGCCAGTTTTGGTTGTTATGTTGGGTAAAGGGTTAAAAATGAACAGATATGGCAATAATCAAAGATGTAATTTTTGCCACTATCAATCAATCATAACACCCACAAATCCCACCGCTATCTCCAGCACCCTCCCACTCTCCCCTACCAAAAAAAACCCCAAAACGAGAATACAATACTATCTCAGATGGGCAGTGACTAATGAAATACATTTATCTAACTACTGAATACCACACCACATTTTGAAACTAGTTTCATCTTGTGGAAGGTTTATTGTTATTGTGATCTGGCTTTTGGGGAACAGTGTTCAACAAGATATGAATTATTGCCTCTAGAAATTAATAAACACTGGGGTCTGAATAAGCAAGATATGGGAGTGAAAATTTCAACAGAAATATCTTAAGGTACAGGTATATTGATTTTTATCCTGAGTGTACATGTTGGTTTTCAACAGAGATTTACAGAAGAACTGTCAACAGTCCACTTCAAACTTTGTTGGTATAAAAATATCTGGTAAATAGTAAGTTGGTCGTCTAAAACATTTTTCATCTTTTTTTCCTCATATACTTTCAATGTAAAAATCATTATTTGCTGACTGATTATGTTTTATCCCATAAATGGTTGATTATTTGAACAATACAAGCCTTGGATAACATTTTGCTTTATTCATCTGGTAGGTTGATAAATTTTCCCTGTATGTTTAACAGTGAAAGTATTTATTTCTATAGTAGAGACGGACTTGATCTCTGACCTCTACCGAATTCGTGTAGATTAATTAACTGTTCAGTTGTTGTTTTCCTTAAACCATTTTGAAAGTATTATACAATGCCAGCAGAAAACACTACATAAGGTATTTTTGCAAGTTTAGCTGAAATTTGTAGGGGAATTATTTTTAGACAGAAATATATCATTGCACCTTTTTTTTTTACGCTTTTCCCCCTGGAAAAGACTCTTGTTATTCTACAGATTATTATTAGGCTTTTCCCTCTGGAAAAGACTATTGTCTTTCTACGGATTATTATTATTTTTTTTTTCTCCACACATTTTGTCCGTACGATTCAGAAGCCATTTTCGAACCGATTTTCACGAAATTTTGCACATGCATAGAGGGGCACAAAATCTAAAAATGTACCAAAGCGGAATTTTCGATTTAACTCTTTATTTCGTCAGAATTGGCAAAAAACTGCCAAAATTGGGGTTTATCGGCACTTTCTTGAAACACGTCTTGTAGGTTTTTTTTATACATTCGTCATTGCTAGACCTGTATGTGACACTCCCTTTGATGCACACGACATATCAGGAGATGCATATGGTAACCCTCCACAGGCTGCCAAACATCGAAATTTTGATGAAATAGGTCGGTTTCAGGCCCCCACTGCACCCAAATAATACACGAGAAATAAACATAACTTCCTTTATTGGGAGTCGAATTTCACCGAGGATCATTTTTGTCAGTAATAAGGGTGTTAAAAAAACCAAGCGTTAACTCGTTTTGGGCTGGTTAAACAGCAATACCCCCATAAAGCTAAAAAATTTGTATTTTCCGTGGACTCCTCTAAACGAGTCTTGTAGATTTTCAAGAAAAATTTGTCACTCCCAAGCCTTGGTGTGACAATAGAAGTTGCATGGACAAAATACTGCGGTGAGCATTTGTTAACCCTCCACGGTCTGCTAAATGTCAAAATTGTGACAAAATGGACTGTTTCTGGATGCCAACAGCACCCACTTGGTGTACCATCGAGAAAGGTTCCTTCTTTTATCGGACGCAGAATTGATGGGGAAACATTTTTGATAGTGGTAAGGGTATTCAAAAGTCAAAGTCTTAACCCATTTTGGACTGGTTAAAGAGAGATACCCCTTAAAAGCTTAAAATTCCCATTTTCTGTGGATTTCTCTAAAAGCAACTTGTAGGTTTTCAGGAAAAATTGACTATTCGCAGGTCTTTGTGTGACATTACAAGTTGCATGGACAAAATATTCCGGTGAGCATTTATTAACCCTCTACAGGCTTCTAAGCATCGTAATTTTGTTGAAATAGGCTGTTTTCAGACGCGCACAGCACCCAATGCATACCCGAGAGATAAACATAATCTACTTTGTTGGAAGTGGATTTCACCGAGGACCAAATTTGTTAGTAATAAGGGTATTCAAAAAACCAAACATTAACCCCTTTTGGAATGGTTAATAGCAATACCCATCAAAAGCTTAAAAAATCATGTTTTCCCTGAATTTCTTTACAAACGTCTCGTAGGGTTTCAAGAGAAAATGGCCGTTGATAGGTCTTGGAGTCACATTACCAGTTGCATGGATAAAATATTCAGATAAGCATTTGTTAACCCTCCATGGGCTGCTAAATATCAACATTTCGAAAAAAATAGTCTGTTTTTGGACACCAACAACATCAAATGGGAATGCTGCAGAGAAACATAACTTCTTTTACCGGACGCAAAGCTGATAGGGAAAATTTTTAGTAAGTAAGGGTATTCAAAAATTGAGGTCTTAACCCATTTTTGCCCGGTTAAGGAGATGTACCCCTTGAAAGCTTAAAATTCCCATTTTCTGTGGATTTCTCAAAAAAATCTAGTAAGTATTCAAGAGAAATTGACCATTTGCAGGTCTTGGAGTGACATTACAAGTTGCATGAACAAAAGATTCCGGTAAGCATTTGTTAACCCTCCAGAGGCAGCAAATTTTGAGAAAAAGGGCTGTACTTGGCCACCCATTACACCCAATGTGTACCTGCGAGATGAACATAACCATCTTCATTGGAAGTGGGATTCACCGAGGATCATTTTTGTAAGTAATGAAGGTATTCATAAAACTAAGCATTAACCCGTTTAGAGCTGGTTACAGGGTGATACCCCTCAAAAGGTTAAAAATTCATGTTATCTGAGGATTTCTCTAAAAACATCACATAGATTTTCAAGAGAAATTGGCCATTCTCAGATCTTAGTGTGAATTACAAGTTGCATGTACAAAATATTCCAGTAAGCATTTGTTAACCCTATGCTGGATCTCAAACATCAAAATGTTGAAAAAGTGGGCTGTGTTTGCATACCCGCAGCACCCAAAGTTACGAGGAGAAATCAACATAAGTGGAAGTAGAATTCACTGAGAATTATTTTTATAAGTAATAAGCGTATTAAAAAAACAACCCTTAACCCGTTTTGGGCTGGATAAACAATTATACCCATCAACAGCTTAAAATTCATGTTCTCCCTGGATTTCTCTGAAAACATCTCGTAGATTTTGTAAAAATTGCCATTCACAGTTTTTGGTGTGAAATTACAAGTTGCATGAATAAATATTCCTGTTAGCACTTGTTAACCCTTAACAAGCTGCCAGACATCAATATTTTGGATACATTTGAGATAAAACGGATCATTTTCAAATAGATACAGCACTCAGTGGCTATGTGTCAAACAAACATAACTCCTTTTGTCGGTCATTAACTTGTTGGACGACGATATTGATATTAACCCTCTACACCCTTAACGATGGTTTTTACCTAAACAATTTTTTTTATCAAACTGAGTCATTTGAGACTTCTATACTCACCTTTTTCATGACATCAATGAAGGAACTTCAGTGAGACAGTCAAAAGCAATTCATCATACACTGTGGGGTCATGACAAATCATGGAATCTCATCGGGAAAAGCCATGATTCTTCAGAATCATAAAGTCTAGTTTTGTTTTGTTTTTTGTTTTTTTTCCACACATTTTGTCCATACGATTCAGAAGTCATTTTCGAACAGATTTTCACAAAATTTTGCACATGCATAGAGGGGCACAACATCTAAAAATGTACCAAAGCAGAATTTTCTATTTAACCCTTATTTCGTCAGAATTGGCAAAAACTGCCAAAATTGGGGTTTATCGACACTTTCTCGAAACAAGTCTTGTGGCATTTTTTTTAAACATTCATTACTGCTAGACCTGCCTGTGACACGGCCATTGATACACACAACATATTTGGCGATGCATATGGTAACCCTCCAATGGCTGCCAAACATCGAAATTTTGATGAAATGGGTTTTGGGCCCCCACAGCACCCAAACGACACACGAGAGATAAACATAACTTCCTTTATTGGAAGTGTAATTCAACAAGGATCATTTTTATAAGTAATAAGGGTGTTCAAAAAACCAAGCGTTAACCCATTTTGTGCTTGATAAACAGCAATACCTCCATAAAGCTAAAAAATTCATGTTTTCCGTGGATTTCTCTAAATGAGTCTTGTAGATTTTCAAGAAAAATTGGCCATGCACAGGTCTTGGAGTGGCAATAGAAGTTGCATGGACAAAATACTCTGGTGAGCATTCGTTAACCCTCCTCAGGCTGCTAAAAGTCAAAATTGTGATAAAATGGACTGTTTTTAGACGCTAACAACACCCAATGGGTACGCCACAAAGAAAAGTGCCTTCTTTTATCGAGCGCACAATCTATATGGAAACATTTTTGTAAGTAGTAAGGGTATTCAAAAGTCGAAGTCTTAACCCATTTTTGACAGGCTAAAGAATCATACCCCTTAAAATCTTAAAATTCCCATTTTCTGTGGATTTCTCTGAAAACATCTAGTAGGTTTTCAAGAAAAATTGACTACTCGCAGGTCTTTGTGTGACATCACAAGTTGCATGGACAAAATATTCCAGTGAGCATTTATTAACCCTCTACAGGCTGCCAAGCATCATAATTTTGTTGAGATGGACTGTGATTGGACATGCACAGCACCAATGTACAGCCGACAAATAAACATAATCTCCTTTGTTGGAAGTGAAATTCACTGTGGACCATTTTTGTAAGTAATAAGGGTATTCAAAAACCAAGCGTTAACCCCTTCTGTGGTGGTTAATAGTGATACCCTTCAAAAGCTTAAAAAATTCATGTTTTCCCTGGATTTCTTGAAAAACATCTGGTAGGGTTTTCAAGAGAAAATGACCATTGATAGGTCTTGATGTTACATTAACAGTTGCATGGATAAATTATTCCGGAAAGCATTTGTTAACCCTCCATGGACTGCTAAATGTCATAATTTTGAAAAAAAATAGTCTGTTTTTGGACACCAACAACATCAAATGGGAATGCCACAGATGAAACATAACTTCTTTTACCGGATGCAAAACTGACAGGGAAACATTTTTCTAAGTAGTAAGGGTATTAAAAAATCAAGGTCTCAACCCATTTTTTACTAATTAAGGAGATATTCCCCTTAAAGGCTTAAAATTCTAGTTTTCTGTGGATTTCTCTAAAAAAAAAAAAAATTCAAGAAAAATTGATCATTCACAGGTCTTGGTGTGACATTACAAGTTGCATGGACAAAATATTTCAGTAAGCATTTGTTAACCCTCCAGAGGCTGCCAGGCATAGACATTTTGAGAAAATGGGCTGTTCTTGGGCATCAATAACACCAAATGTGTACCTGCGAGATAAACATAACCTCCTTCATTGGAAGTGGAATTCACTAAGGATAATTTTTGGAAGTAATGAAGGTATTCACAAAACCAAGCATTGACCCATTTAGGGCTGGTTACAGAGTGATACCCCTCAAAAGGTTAAAAATTCATGTTATCCGAGGATTTCTCTAAAAACATCCCGTAGATTTTCAGATCTTAGTGTGACATTACAAGCTGCATGTACAAAATATTTCTGTAAGCATTTGTTAACCCTATGCAGGTTCTTAAACATCAAAATGTTGATAAAATGGGATGTGTTTGCGAACCCACAGCACCCAAAGTTGAGAGGAGAGGTCAACATTAGTGGAAGTAGAATTCACTGAGAATTATTTTTGGAAGTAATAAGAGTATTCAAATGAAAGTGTCAATGACACTGTAGCTCAACTTGTCAAGACAATGACATGTACATGTATAGTATGTGACACAGCAATGACAAACATCTAGGTAATGACCTGATAATAAAGGTACCTATAAAGTATTGTAACGGTCTGTACATAAATACTGACCGTTGCCTGTAACAAATGTATAGGTAAAGTATTGTAAAGGTGGGTGACAGTCAGATGATAAACTAGAAAAGAAATCTTTGAGTCCCAGAGCGGATCTGACTGAACCCCAAAATATTTGTTCTCATAGCACAGTGATAACAAAGGCACCCCAAAACACACTCATTCCTGTCCCAAGGTGAAAGCAAAGGTACCCAAGATGTTTCGTGAAGATCAGTTCACAAATATGAGCTGTGTAGAAGTTGTGACAAAAAACAGATTGGACCTAATTTCGGTACAAAATGGTCACTGGCAGCCATCTTGAATTTTGGACCGTACCCAGAAACACACGTTCTCGTCCCAAGGTGATAACAAAGGTACCCAAGAAGTTTTGTGAAGATCGGTTCATAAATACAGCCTCAAGCCCGAGCCGTATTGACATGTGCACTTACAGTGTATAAGTAGCACTGAATAAATCAAAGTTCATCTAATTTGCATAATTTCTGCACGAGAAAAAAGCCTGTACTATATGTGATGTATTCCATGTTACTAAACATTCATACAAAAATTTATTCAAATCAGAACTTTCATACAGAAGTCTGTACAAAAGACTGATTGCACTAATTTTGGTACAAAATGGCTGCTGGTGGCCATCTTGAATTTTGGACCACACCCAAAAACACTCGTTCTCATCCCACAGTGATAACAAAGGTACCCAAGAAGTTTCATAAAGATCGGTTCATAAATACGGCCTCTAGCCTGAGCCGTATAGAAGTTGTGTACAAAAAACTGATTAGACCTAATTTTGGTACAAAATGGCCACTGGCAGCCATCTTGAATTTTGGACCGCACCCAGAAACACTCGTTCTCATCCCAAGGTGATAACAAAGGTACCCAAGACGTTTCGTGAAGATCGGTTCATGAATACAGACTCTAGCCCAATTTGTATTGACATGTGTACTTACTGTGTGTAAGTAGCACTGAAAAAATCAAAGTTCATCTAATTTGCATAATTTCTGCACGAGAAAAAAAACCCGAATTATATGTGATGTATACCATGGTACTAAACATTCACACAAAAAATTATTCAAATCAGCGCTTTCATATGGAAGTTCTGGGCAAAAATCTGATTGCACCAAATTTTGTACAAAATGGCTGCCATCGGCCATCTTGAATTTCGGACCGGACCCAAAAACACTCGTTCTCGTCCCACGGTGATAACAAAGGTACCCAAGGAGTTTCGTAAAGATCGGTTCATAAATACAGCCTCTAGTCCGAGCCGTATTGGCATTTGCACTTATAGTTCTGAAAGTAACACCAAAAAACATCAAAGTTAGTCTAATTTGCATAATTTCTGCACGAGAAAAAAACCCGTACTATATGTGATGTGTTCCATGTTACTGAACATTCATACAAAAATTTATTCAAATCAGAACTTTCATACAGAAGTTCTGTACAAAAGACTGATTGCACTAATTTTGGTACAAAATGGCTGCTGGTGGCCATCTTGAATTTCGGACCACACCCAAAAACACTCGTTCTCATCCCACGGTGATAACAAAGGTACCCAAGAAGTTTCGTAAAGATCGGTTCATAAATACGGCCTCTAGCCTGAGCCGTATAGAAGTTGTGTACAAAAAACTGATTAGACCTAATTTCGGTACAAAATGGCCATTGGCAGCCATCTTGAATTTTGGACCGCACCCAGAAACACTCGTTCTCGTCCCAAGGTGATAACAAAGGTACCCAAGACGTTTCGTGAAGATCGGTTCATAAATACAGACTCTAGCCCGAGCCGTATTGACATGTGTACGTACTGTGTGTAAGTAGCACTAAAAAAATCAAAGTTCATCTAATTTGCATAATTTCTGCACGAGAAAAAAACCCATATTATATGTGATGTATCCCATGGTACTAAACATTCACACACAAAATTATTCAAATCAGCGCTTTCATATGGAAGTTCTGTGCAAAAATCTGATTGCACCAAATTTTGTACAAAATGGAAGCCATCGGCCATCTTGAATTTCGGACCGTACCCAAAAACACTCGTTCTCGTCCCACGGTGATAACAAAGGTACCCAAGGTGTTTCGTAAAGATCGGTTCATAAATACGGCCTCTAGCCCGAGCCGTATTGGCATTTGCACTTACAGTGCTGAAAGTTAACACCAAAAAACATCAAAATTAGTCTAATTTGCACAATTTACGCACGAGAAAAAAAAACGTATTATATGTGATGTATCCCATGGTACTAAACATTCATACAAAAAATTATTCAAATCAGAGCTTTCATATGGAAGTTCTGTACAAAAAACAGATTTCTGCATCATCGGTACAAAATGGAGGCTGGCAGCCATCTTGAATTTCGGACCGCACCCAAAAACACTTGTTCTCGTCCCACGGTCATAACAAAGGTACCCAAGAAGTTTCGTAAAGATTGGTTCATAAATACAGCCTCTAGCCCGAGCCATAGCAGCTTGGCACTTACAGCTCTGAAAGTAACACTAAATAAATCAAAGTCAGTCTAATTTGCATAATTTACGCACGAGAAAAAAACCCGTATTATATGTGATGTATCCCATGGTACTAAACATTTATACGAAACTTTATTCAAATCAGAACTTTCATACAGAAGTTCTGTACAAAAAACTGATTTTTGCATAATCGGTACAAAATGGCTGCTGGCAGCCATCTTGAATTTCGGACCACACCTAAAAACACTCGTTCCCGTCCCAGGGTCATAACAAAGGTACACAAGAAGTTTCGTAAAGATCGGTTCATAAATACGACCTATAGCCCGAGCCATAGCCAATTGTTGACGTACGGACAGACGGACGACGGGCCATGACAATAGCTCAAATTTGACTTCGTCAAAGTTGAGCTAAAAACAACTCTTAACCCGTTTTGGGCTGGATAAACAATGATACCCATCAAAAGCTTAAAATTCATGTTCTCCCTGGATTTCTCTGAAAACATATTGTAGATTTTAAAGAAAAAATGGCCATTTGCAGTTCTTGGTGTGACATTACAAGCTGCATGGACAAATATTCCTGTTAGCATTTGTTAACCCTCTACAAGCTGCCAGACATCAATATTTTGGATACATTTGAGAATAAATGGACCATTTTCAAATACCCACAGTACTTGGTGGGTATGTGTCAAACAAACATAACTCATTTTGTCGGTCATTAACTTGTCGGACGACGATATTGATATTAACCCTCTCCACCATTAATGATGGTTTTGCCTAAACATTTTTTATCAAACGGAGTCTTTTGAGACTTCTATACCCATGTTTCTCAAACATCAATACAGGAACTTCAGTGAGACATTTGAAAACAATTCATCAGACACTCTGGGGTCATAAAAACCATGGAAACTCATCTGGAAAAGCCATGATTCTCCAGAATCCTAAAGTCTAGTTTTTGGCAGTTTTGCTTGTCACTGAAATGGACCTATGTGCTCCTCACTTCTCGTTGTGTTTTGTAGCGAGTAACACAATTTTGCTGTGACTGCCCTGTAAATGATTTATGGGGTAAACGAAATAAACGTATTGTGTTTTCAAGAAAAAAAATTTTCTACTCGTAGAATTAAGAATGAACCCGACTCACCAGAGGCTTGTCGGTTTCATTCTTAATCCTACTCGTAGAATAATTTTTTTTATTTGAAAACACTATACGTTTATTTTATATATCTCTTAAGTTATGGGTCTGGTCAAAGAATAAAATTCTATATGTATATCACAAGATATATAGCAGATAAAATGTTGGATACTTATGAGGTATCCCTTTAGATAAAATGCTGGATATTAATGAGATATCCATATGAATAAAATTCTGGATATTAACTCTTAACCTGTTGAGTATTTTCAAGATATTTTTCATCAAATCTAGTCATGGCTGCTGTAAATGGCTGTTCAATGAAAAGTATCTCTCCATATGATATAAAGAAAAACAGAAAAAAACCCTGCATTCTTACTTCTGAAAATTTCTGTGATTTTGGACAGTGAATTGTTGGAACTGTGTGTACCGTTGGACCTCTTGAACCAATTTCAGAAGCACTGGTCCTATACATTGGGTGTTGAGGCTTTTTGTTGTTGTATCCATCAAACCAAGCTGAAAAAAAAATGTCATCATGTTTCACTATTTCAGATAATTCTACACACAAACTTCACAAGCAAATCGACTACTGTCTTGAAGAATTACTTCTGGCTGCCCCACAACATGTCAGATAAAAAAAAAATGCTGATAGGATCACCGATCCAATGTCGAGTTGTGACAGAACAAAAGTCAGGGTTCTTACACTTTTTTGGCCAAAAATTTCCATACTTTTTCCATACCTTTTCCAGACCTGACGTACCATTTTTCCAGACTCAAATCGCATCATTTACCATCATGCCGAAGGCACAGGCACCGTCTCAAGTGGAATCTAGGGCCCGCAACCCTTGAAAGTTCATTACTACATGTACATATATGCTAAAACACTCTTGTCGGTAACAAAGTCTCCAAGGGTTGAAACGCCCCGCAGTGCCAGTGGCTCCATGACTATGTTCGTGAGACACTTCCAATGCGTCAAGTTTCTGTTTTGAAGAAACACCGTGAAGATCATTGCCAGGTGTCAGATGAGTCTTACCTATTCTCGTAGCTTCGGAAAAAAATCCTTCCATGTGATTTTGTTGTTTCATTTTCACTAAGGCAGCGTGTTTTTTACTTGCCATGTGACTTAGAAGGGCCGCTTCGCCCATATTCGATACGTCAAATGATTTTCTGCATATTGTGCACATTGCCTTTTTATTCAATGTTTTGTCCTGAGAAATCCATTGTTTGAATCTAGGGTCTGTTTCCCATTTCGGCGAAAAAACACACTTCCCCGTGATAAACAAATACAAAAATAACAAATGACCATCACGTTGTAAATTTCAAAGACAATAAAACACAGTGCGCATGTGACTTGACCTTCGGAATTCTCCGTAATTCCGAGCAGCATTCGGCTTTGAAACACCTGTGATATCTCGGTTGTATTCCATTGAAAATGCGCAAAGTTTTCCGATCCGAATTTTTCTGTTATCGAATGCGGGACGTTGACAAATAATAATTCTTGTATGCTGGTTCTTTTTACTCAGAATGATTACACCTTTGTTAAAAACAGTAATTTCCATACTTTTTCAAGACCCCCAAGGCTCGACACACACATTTTCAAACCTTTTCCAGACCTTTTCCAAACCGCCCCAAATTTCCATACTTTTTCCAGTTTTCCAGACCCACGTACGAACCCTGAAAAGTGGGTTTAATCATTATCAACTTAATGTCTGGAAACCAATTATTTACAATTTACTATGTGAAGGGTCACTGTGACCTTGACCTTTGACCTAGTGATTCTAAAATAAATAGGGCTCTTTCTTGCATTAATGCCAACCTACCTATGAAGTTTTATGAACGTGGGTGCAACCATTGTCAAATTATCATCTGAAAACCAGTTGTTTACGATTTACTATGTTCAAGGTCACGTTGACCTTGACCTTTGACGTAGCGAGTCCAAAATCAATAGGGTTCTTTCCCTCACCAAGGCCAATCTACCTATGAAGTTTCATGAATGTGAGTTGAACCATTATCAAGTTATCATCCGGAAACCAATTGTTTAAGATTTACTACGTTCAAGGTCACTGTGACCTTGACCTTCGATGTAGCATGTCCAAAATCAATAGGGTTCTTTCTCCCACCAAGACCAACCTACGTATGAAGTTTAATGAATGTGAGTTGAACCACTATCAAGTTATCATCCAGAAACCAATTGTTTACGCCAGCTCGCCCGCCCGCCATTCACCAAACTATAAGTCGAGTTTGACTTCGTCACAACTCGACTAAAAATGCCGATAGGATCACTGATCCAATGTCGAGTTGTGACAGAACAAAAGTGGGTTTAATCATTATCAACTTACCGTCCGGGAACCAATTATTTACAATGTACTATGTGAATGGTCACTGTGACCTTGACTTTGACCTAGTGATTCTGAAATAAATAGGGCTCTTTTTTGCACCAATGCCAACCTACCTATAAAGTTTCATGAATGTAGGTGGAACCATTGTCAAATTATCATCTGGAAACCAATTGTTTACGATTTATTATGTTCAATGTTACTGTGACCTTGGCATTTGACCTAGTGAGTCCAAAATACATAGGGGTCTTCCACTCACCTAGGCCAACCTACCTATGAAGTTTCAAGAATGTGGGTCAAACCAATATCAAGTTACTGTCCGGAAACCAATTGTTTACGATTTACTATGTTGAAGGTCCCTGTTACCTTGACCTTTTCACCCAGCATGTCCAAAATAAATAGGGTCCTTCCTCTCACTGATGCCAACCTATAAAGTTTCATGAATGTAGGTGGAAACATTATCAAGTTATCATCCGGAAACCAATTGTTTATGATTTACTGTGTTGAAGGTCACTAAGACCAGGTAGACCTTGACCTTACATTATGATGTGATGCAACATGCCTGACAGAGATGATTCCTATACACCCCGGTGATGGGTATATGTAGACTAGGATAGGGGAGAGATAGGGTATGGGAAATCAATAACATTTTAAAGTTTCATTAACCAACACTACAGATTGTACGAGGGGGCTGCTTCACCATAAGAGTACCCTCCATCAAAGAATTGCTAAATATTTATATGTGGTCAAGGCCAATCATTCCAAAACAAATTGAAGAATCGAGTTGAAATTGAAATGGTTTATGTTTGATATTTTACCCAAGTTAATAAAATTGATAAACTTATGCCTTGAGTGCAACTAGGTTTTGCCATCCTTTAAAATTGCAGAGTCTTCTTGCACTTAAGGGATGAAATACACCAGCACCCATGGTATTCTGTAGATTATAAGGTCTAAAGCATAAAACAAATCAAGATCAGGAACTTTTGTCAAAGAAATAATTAAAAAAAAAATTAATAAACAAGCGCAATGCCAATCGCCAGTGTTCAGACAATAGTCCCCAACGGTTAGGGGTGTCACCAAATTGTTTATCGTATGCTGCTTACACGGCCATACCAAAATTATTGAAATCGAGGATATTGTTTAGAAGTTCTAGGCAGAAAACTAAATACATGCAATTTTCAACAAAAATTACCACAAGCATACCATCTTGAATTTTTTTTAAAAAAATTTCAAGTGTGTCAATTTTACATAATGAATGATCAATGCTGAAAATTTGAAACAAAAGTGTCAAAGTGTCTCTGCAAAACAGGTTGTAACAGAACACACTGCCATGCGTGGCTAAATATGCTTGTTCTAAGTCAAAAAAGGGAAGTAACTCATGTAAAAATAATTGCACGGAACCCATATTCAAACTTGGTCAACATTATTAACTGGAAAATACACATACCAACTTTGGTTGAGATCATATAATCCAAACTGGAGTTAATGGTCAGATACCAAAAATGTTAATAGACGGTTGAATTCTAAGTAAAAAAAAAACGGGCCGTAACTCATGCAAAAATAATTGGACGGAACCCATATTTGAACTTGGCCTCTATTACTAGCTGGGAAAAACATATACCAACTTTGGTTGTGATCAAATAATCCCAAATGGAGTTATCGACTGGAAACCAAAAATGTTAATAGAAGGTCAAATTCTAAGTCGATAACGTGTCATAACTCATGTAAAAATAATTGTATTGGATCCATATTCAACCTTGGCCTGTATTACTAGCTGGGGAATACACATACAAACTTTGGTCGAAAGGAAATGATCCAAACTGGAGTTATCGGTCAGAAACCAATTGTTTATGGACATACGGATGGACATACTGACCATTTACATAATACAACCGTTTTTACAAACAGGCATATCAAAATGGCTGAAAAATTTCAAGTTTCTTCAATTTGCATAATTTATGCACAAGAGAAACACCTGTATATGTTATTTATTTTATGCTGCTATACCTCCATACCAAAACTTATTTAAATCAGAAATTTAGAAGTTCTTGGCAGAAAACTAATTACATGCAACATCCAACAAAAATGGCCACAAGTCGGACATCTTTATTTTTTATGTGTTTTTTTTTAAAAAAAAATTGACGTGCATCAAATTTACATAAAGTGTGATCATTACTGAAAATTTGAAACAATAGTGCCGAAGCATCTCCAAGACACAGGTGGTAACATGACAAACCAACGCAATACTGCATATACAAAAATGGTTGGAAAAAAAGCTTAAGTATGTCTAATTTACATAATTTATGCATAAGACAAAAAGCTGTATGATATGTCATCTTGTGCAGCTACACCTCCATACCAAAACGGACTGAAATCGGAAAGGTCGTTAACAATTTCTAGACAGAAAACTAATTACACCCGATTTTCAACAAAAATGGCTGCCAGTCAGTCATCTTGAATTATTTTTTTCCAAAACATTTGACAAGTATCATCTTTCCATAATGCCTGATTAATGTTGAAATCTGAAATGCCGACATTCAACCATCTCGGAGATACAGGTGGTAACAGGTAAGAGGAACTGACAGACAGATGGACGAAGTGCAATCCATAAGTTTCCCTTCATGGCGAAACCGTGGGACGAGGGGGGGGGGGGGCTAAAAACTGCCTGCCCACATGCAGTTTTACAAAATGAAAGTGTCAATGACACTGTAGCTCAACTTGTCAAGACATAGACATGTACATGTATAGTATGTGACACAGCAATGACAAACATCTAGGTAATGACCTGATAACAAAGGTACATGTAAAGTATTGTAACGGTCTGTACATAAATACTGACCGTTGTCTGTAACAAATGTACAGGTAAAGTATTGTAAAGGTGGGTGACAGTCAGATGCTAAACTAGAAAGAAATCTTTGAGTCCCAGAGTGGGTCTGACTGAACCCCAAAATATTTGTTCTCATAGCACAGTGATAACAAAGGCACCCCAAAACACACCCGTTCCTGTCCCAAGGTGAAAACAAAAGTACCCAAGAAGTTTTGTGAAGATCAGTTCATAAATACGAGCTGTATAGAACTTGTGACAAAAAACTGATTGGACCTAATATCGATACAAAATGGCCACTGGCAGCCATCTTGAATTTTGGACCGTACCCAGAAACACTCATTCTCATCCCAAGGTGATAACAAAGGTACCCAAGAAGTTTTGTGAAGATCGGTTCATAAATACAGCCTCTACCCTGAGCCGTATTGACATGTGTGCTAACATTGTGTAAGTAGCACTGAATAAATCAAAGTTCATCTAATTTGCATAATTTCTGCACGAAAAAAAACCCCTTACAATATGTGATGTATTCCATGTTACTAAACATTCATACAAAAATTTATTCAAATCAGAACTTTCATACAGAGGTTCTGTACAAAAGACTGATTGCACTAATTTTGGTACAAAATGGCTGCTGGTGGCCATCTTGATTTTCGGACCACACCCAAAAACACTCGCTCTCATCCCACGGTGATAACAAAGTTACCCAAGAAGTTTCGTAAAGATTGGTTCATAAATATGGCCTCTAGTCTGAGCTGTATAGAAGTTGTGTACAAAAAACTGATTAGACCTAATTTCGGTACAAAATGGCCACTGGCAGCCATCTTGAATTTTAGACCACACCCACAAACACTCGTTCTCGTCCCAATGTGATAACAAAGGTACCAAAGACATTTTGTGAAGATCAGTTCATAAATACAGACTTTACTCTGAGCCGTATTGACATGTGTACTTTGTGTGTGTAAGTTGCACTGAAAAAATCAAAGTTCATCTAATTTGCATAATTTCTGCACGAGAAAAAAACCCGTATTATATGTGATGTATCCCATGGTACTAAACATTCACACAAAAAATTATTCAAATCAGCGCTTTCATATGGAAGTTCTGTGCAAAAATCTGATTGCACCTAATTTTGTACAAAATGGCTGCCATCGGCCATCTTGAATTTCGGACCGGAGCCCAAAACACTCGTTCTCGTCCCACGGTGACACCAAAGGTACTCAAGAAGTTTCGTAAAGATCCGTTCATAAATACGGCCTCTAGCCCGAGCCATATTGGCATTTGCACTTACAGTGCTGAAAGTAACTCAAAAAAACATCAAAATTAGTCTAATTTGCACAATTTACGCACGAGAAAAAAACCCGTATTATTATGTGATGTATCCCATGGTACTAAAAGTTTATACAAAAAATTATTCAAATCAGAGCTTTCATATGGAAGTTCTGTACAAAAAACAGATTTCTGCATCGTCGGTACAAAATGAATTGTGGACCGCACCCAAAAACACTCGTTCTCGTCCCACGGTCATAACAAAGGTACCCAAGAAGTTTCGTAAAGATCGGTTCATAAATACGGCCTCTAGCCCGAGCCGTATCCAATTGTTGACGTACGGACAGACAGACAGATGGACAACAGACGACGGGCCATGACAAAAGCACAAATTTGGCTTCGCCAAAGTTGAGCTAAAAATGATCTGAGAAACCGAAGATCTACTTTGTTGGGCCTTACATGGATTTTCAAATCTCTGTGGAATGCCATTTGTTCTGTAGTAATCGGATGTTTTGGCATCTTTGGGTACTCCACCAGGTCCCAACTCACTACACACCTAAAAAGAAAAAAAAAATATGTCAAAACACCAGTGTGAATATCTAGAAACTAAGAGAAAAATCTACCTGGGCATCATACCAAAAATACTGCTGGTATCATATCAGTACCTACTTGTATTACCACACCAATACCAGGGTAAATCATCTTCAAAGTAATGACACACACATAAGCCTGATATTTCAATTTATTTATTTATTGATGTTAAAGGTCAGTTTCAGCATATAATTTTTGTCTATTTCATGACCACAACATAGGTAGCCTAGGAAATCAAGTGTAGCCCATCATTCATAGATTCATATGCTACCCCCTTCAATGAACTTCTACTCCAGGAGTTTATTCACTTATTGGGTCCTGTTTGATCAGTACAATTAGTACATGTAATGCTGATACCATTTGTTTAAGGTCGCATATTTCACCACATGGCTAATCAGATAAAGTCAAGTTTAGGCAATTCTGTTGCCAATCTCAAAGGACTTCCACCCCAAGCATGGTGACTGGGTACTATTTTACTGGTAAACAGAGCTTTTTTATCAAAGTAATACTGAGAGTGAGCAAAACTTGTTTACCAGTGCTGCGAACATTCACCCGAACATTAACAAATATCAATGCCAGCATTGAAATTACCAATATATATCGTAAGTGACAGTTCTGTATCATACAGTTGGCATTAAAGTCGATATTGGGGGAACAACATTCAACAAGTCAGTCTATAATTTCTGCTTTCAAATTCTGTTCAAATAACATTTGGATGTACTCACTGATCTGAGAACATGTTCCCAGTTTATACATTGATATGTTTTAAATGAAAGTGTCAATGACACTGCAGGTCAACTTTACAAACTTGAACTTGGTAAGTTATAAATGAAATGGCAAAATTGAAGATCATTGGCACCAATGTTATCTGATGAAATTTCAACATAACAGCATTGTGTGTGCACAACGTAATCCATGCATTTTTAAATGAAAACTGTAAGACTGGCTAAAGGAAGAATGTTGATACACAAATGCAATATGCTCAGAGGTCACTGTATCAGGTAAATGGCAACTTTTTTCAGAGAAATGAATACTAATCAATAGCTCTTATCTAAGGTCTTGCCTAATGAGCACACCAAGTTCAAAAACAATCCTATGATAAATGTGGCCTGTAGGCCATGTCAAAGAATGTTGATGCACAAATTCAATAAACATTGTTGCTAACAGCAACAGTTTTTGATGAAAATAAAAAGAAAATCAATAGTTCCTATCTTTGTCACCCTGTATAAGCATACGAAGTTTCAAAACAACATGATAATGAATGTGCCCACTGAGGCATGCAACAGGAAGATGTTAATGTACTAAGTAGAAGGTCATTGCCACTAAGTAGAAGGTCATTGCTTGTGGCAATGGTTTTTAGGGAATTTTTCATGGAAATTCATAAATATACCCCGCAGAACCTTCAAAAGGTACATACACTGTAGAGAGTGCAAAAGGGATAAGTTGATTCACAAATGCAGTAAGTTCAAAGGATGGTGATAACGACATTAATTTTTTATGGAAATGAAAAAAAGCAATAGCTCACATCTAGAGGTTACCCCAAACACACATACCAAGTTTCTAAGTGATCTGATCATAAATCTGCCCTGAAGGGTGTGTTAAAGGGAAATATTGAGGTCTGACTAAACTAAGTTCAATGGTCAGCGGCAACATTTTTTGACAGAAATGGAAAAAAATCGACAGCTCCCATATAGATGTCACCCACACATGCACACCAAGTTTGCAAGTGATCCAATCATAAATGTGCCCTGCAGGGCGTGTCAAAAGGAAATATTGATGCTTAACTGCACTAAGTTTTTTATTAAGTCCATCGAAGGTCATTGCCAGTGGCAACATTTTTTGACGGAAATCGAAGAAAATCGATAGCTCCCATCTAGAGGTAACCCCAAACAAGCATACCAAGTTTCAAACCGATCTGATCATAAATGTGCCCTGTAGGGCATGGCAAAGGAAGATATTGATGCCTGACTAAACTAAGTTCAAAGATCATTGCCAGCGGAAACATTTTTTGACAGACGGAAATGGAAGAAAATCGATAGCTCCAATCTAGAGGTTACCCCAAACAAGCATGCCAGATTTCAAAGCAATCCGATCATAAATGTGCCCTGTAGGGTGTGCCAAAGGGAAATATTGAGGTCTGACTAAACTAAGTTCTAAGAACATTGGCTGCGGCAACATTTTTTGACGGAAATGGAAGAAAATCGATAGCTCCCATCTAGAGGTCACCCCAAACAAGCATACCAAGTTTCAAAGTGATCTGATCATAAGTGCGAACTGTGAGGTGTGACAAAGGAAATTGTGGACGTATGTACCTAAACGGACGAGAAGTGATGGCAATAGCACAAAAGAGCAAAGTTGAAGGTCATTGCTAATGGCAACTTTTTGGACAGAAATGATAGAAGCTCCAATCTTGGGAACAATTAAAAAAAAAAACATAAGTTTCAAAGCGATGCATTCATGAATGTTCCTTGTAGAGCGTGCCAAACGAAAATGCTGATGCACAGATGCACTAAGTTTGAAGGTCATTGCTAACAGCAACTTTTTTGAAAAAAATAGAAAATTGATAGCTCCTATCTTGAGGGCACCCCGAATAAGCATACCAAGTTTCAAAGTGATTTGATGATAAATGTGACCTGTGCAGTGTGCCAAAGGAAATTATTGATCACAAATGATGTCCAACAGATAAATTCATGAGTACTTAGTTTCAAAACGATCCATTCATAAATGTGCCCTTTAGGGTGTGCCAAAGGAATATACTGAAGCACAAATGCACTAAGTTCGAAGGCAACTTTTTTTTGACGGAAATGGAAGAATGTTCCCATCTCGAGGCCACCCAAAACAAGCATACCAAGTTTCAAAGCGATTTAATGTTATATGCATAAAGTATGGTGTGCCAAAGGAAATTGCGGATGTATGTACATATGCCAACGGATTGGAAGTGATGGCAATAGCTCAGTTTGACTTCGTCAAGTTGAGATAAATGAAAGTGTCAGTGACACTGTAGCTCAACTTGACAAACTTGAACTTGGCAAATTATAAGTGAAATGGCAAAATTGAAGATCACTGGTACCAATGTTATTTGGGGAAATTTAAACATAACAGCAGTGTTTGCACAATGTCAGAGTAATCATCCATGCATTTTTAAATGTACACTGTAAGGCTGGCTAAAGGAAGAATCTTGATACACAAATGCAAGGAAGAATGTCGATACCCAAATGCAGTAAGTTCAGAGGTTATTCTGGACGGCAACTTTTTTCGCATAAATGAATGGTAATCAATAGCTCTTATCTAGAGGTCCCGTCTAATAAGCACACCAAGTTCAAAAACAATCCAAAGATAAATGTGCCCTGAAGGCTATGTCAAAGAAGTATGTTGATGCACAAATGCAATAGATTCAAAGATTGTTGCTAACAGCAACAGTTTTTGATGGAAATAAAAAGAAAGTCAATAGATTCTATCTTTGTCACCCTGCATAAGCATACAAAGTTTCAAAACAACCTGATAATGAATGTACCCTCCGAGGCGTGCCAAAGGAAAATGTTAATGCACAAATGCACTAAGTCTGAAGGCACTGCTTGTGGCAATGGGTTTTTTTTATATATGGAAATTCATAAACATACACTGTAGAGAGTGCAAAAGGGATAAGTTGCTGCACAAATGCAGTAAGTTCAAAGGCTGGTGACAACGACAATAATTTTTGATGGAAATGAAAAATGAAAGTGTCAATGACACTGTAGCTCAACTTGACAAACTTGAACTTGGTAAGTCATAAATGAAATGGCAAAATTGAAGATCATTGGTACCAGTGTCATTTTTTTTGCCAGTGGCAACATTTTTTGACAGAAATCGAAGAAAATCGATAGCTCCCATCTAGAGGCCTTCCCAAACAAGCATGCCAGGTTTCAAAGCAATCCGATCATAAATGTGCCCTGTAGGGTGTACAAAAGGGAAATATTGTGGTCTGACTCGACTAAATTCTAAGAACGTTGGCCGTGGCAACATTTTTTGACGGAAATTGAAGAAAATCGATAGCTCCCATCTAGAGGTCTCCCCAAACAAGCATACCAGGTTTCAAAGCAATCAAATCATAAATGTGTCCTGTAGGGTGTGCCAAAGGGAAATATTGTGGTCTGACTAAACTGAGTTCTAAAAACGTTGGCCGCGGCAACATTTTTTGACAGAAATTGAAGAAAATCGATAGCTCCCATCTGGAGGTCACCCCAAACAAGCATGCCAGGTTTCAAAGCAATCCGATCATAAATGTACCCTGTAGGGTGTGCCAAAGGGAAATATTGAGTCTTCTGACTAAACTAAGTTCTAAGAACGTTGGCCGCGGCAACATTTTTTGACGGAAATTGAAGAAAATCGATAGCTCCCATCTAGAGGTCTACCCAAACAAGCATACAAGGTTTCAAAGCAATCTGATCATAAATGTGCCCTGTAGGGTGTGCCAAAGGGAAATATTGAGGTCTGACTAAACTAAGTTCTACGAACGTTGGCCGTGGCAACATTTTTTGCCGGAAATTGAAGAAAATCGATAGCACCCATCTAGAGGTCACCTAAATAAGCACACCAGGTTTCAAAGCAATCAAATCATAAATGTGCCCTGTAGGGTGTGCCAAAGGGAAATATTGTGGTTTGACTAAACTAAGTTCTAAGAACGTTGGCCGCGGCAACATTTTTTGACGGAAATTGAAGAAAATCGATAGCTCCCATCTAGAGGTCACCCCAAACAAGCATACCAAGTTTCAAAGTAATCTGATCATAAATGTGACCTGTGAGGTGTGCCAAAGGAAATTGTGGACGTACGTACTAACGTACTAACGTATGTACGTACGTACATACGTACATACGTACGTACGTACGTACGCCGATGGACGAGAAGTGATGGCAATAGCTCAGCTTGACTTTGTCAAGTTGAGCTAAAAATCAATAGCTCCCATCTTGAGGATACCCCAAACACACATACCAAGTTTCAAAGTGATCCAATCATAAATGTGTCCTAAAGGGTATGTCAAAGGAAAATATTATGTCTGACTAAAGTAAGTTCAAAGGTCAGACACAACATTTTTCAACAGAAATGGAAGAAAATCGATAACTCCAACGTAGATGTCACCCCCACACAAGCACACCAGGTTTCCAAGCGATCCAATCATAAATTTGCCCAACAGGGTGTGTCAAAGGGAAATATTGATGCTTAACTGCACTAAATTTTTACTAAGTTCATCAAAGGTCATTGCCAATGGAAACTATAGTCAAAAAAGAAAGTATAATAAAATTTGAGGAGCAAATTTAGTATTTTTGACTTTAATCTCAAACAAATCATTGTAAATTCATATTTCCAGTCTTGCTGTATAAATTTGTATAATTTCATGTTCTTACTGATGCCATCGTCACGTCAGGGCATCGCAATTCAGACATGGGGTGAAATGAAAAGTTCACACATGCATATGTCCACCGTTTGCCTCTTGGATGATAAGACATTGAAGGTGCATGGACCTGATAAGTCTCTAGATATCACCCTGTGGTATTGCATTCCTTTCCTGCCATAGAACATTACGTAAATCGCCCAATGTCTTAAGATCATGAGGACATACCCGACGGTCCAATTGATCCCAAAGATGCTCGATTGGCGACAAATCTGTCAAAAGTGGGGGGGCCAGGGAAGAGGTTTGTTGTTCTGCTTCTCAAGAAAGTCACTACAGATATGCGCCATGTGACATAAGACGTTAAGAATTTAGTCCCTATATCGCTGTCCATTCAGATTACCATCGATAAAGATCAACTGCCTTTGATAGTGCAAGGAAATTCCTGCCCAAACTATTCCACTTACCCTTCCGAAATGGTCGCATTCCCACATGCAAGCATCAGAAAACCGTTCTTCTCATTGGTGACACACTGTTACCCTACCATCAGTGTGCCATAGACAAAATCGTTATTTATCAGTAAAAAGAACTGTGCTCCAATGCTGTCGAGCCCAGCAAACACGCTTACGCATCCATTCCATTCTGATGGTACGATGACACAGGGTTAGGATTGCTCTGTGATATGTATGCCAACTTTGGATGCCGTGTTCAGGGAGTCTGTTGCACACAATTTGTGCACTGAATCTATATTTAGTTCTACCGGGAGTAATTGCTGCTTTACTCTTCGCCAGAAGGAAGCGATCCCGCAAGTGAGACGTACCAATGTGTCAGTCTTGTGCAGGCGCTGTAACTCTTGGTCGATCTGAACGTGGTGGATCGGTAGTAGATCCAGGGATTCTATACCTTCCAATGAGACAGTAAATAGTGGCCACAGAGACTCCGAACTCAGCAGCGAGCTATTCTGGAGGTACTCCAGTCTCATGCATATCAATGGCACGGAACCTCTGATTTTCAGTTAACCTTGGTATTTTTTAAAATGTCGGAAGACAAAAACTAGCATGTTCTCTCAATAACCCATCCTCTCTAACACAACATAACACAAAGAAAATCGTCAGCCACCCATTCAATTTGACATTCTCAGGTAGCATGTGCTATTTGGAAATCTGGAGCAAAATTGTATACGGTTGGGTGGACAACGACATGTCATTAAACTCTTTTCACGACTTCTTGTCCACAAACATACAACATTAGAACTATTATATTTCATCTTTTATGCTATTTTCTCACATTTGTTTCTATTATACTTTCTTTTTTGACACGGTATATTTTCGACGAAAATGGAGGAAGAAAATTTATTTATTGGTGTTTAAGGGCACATACTTATGCATGAATGGCTAATCATGACCGTGCCTGTTTTACGGGTGGAGGAAGCCGGAGTACCCAGAGAGGAGCACCGACGAACAGCTGCCAGCTCTCCAACATCATAACTCCACACTGCAGCACAGGCAGGGTTAGATTGGTTGAAGACATGCGCACCATCGACGTGCAGTATGCCTTAGTACACAGCGTCATCATGCTCCATGTCGACAATTGGGGTTAAGTGCCTCGCCCGTGGAACAAAGCGAGAGTCTGAATCGATCATTAAGCCGGTCACCCATCCAAGGATTAACCGAACTTGACTTTGCTTAACTATATTCTGTGTTCTGACGAGAACCGATTATCGCAACACCACCATGCCCTCGGAGGAAAAAAATGGAGAGCTCCCATCTGGAGGTCCCCCAAGCAAGGACACCAAGTTTCCAAGCGATTCAATCATAAATGTGCCCTGCAGAGTGTGTCAAAGGGAAATATTGATGCATAACTGCACTAAGTTCATCAATGGTCATTGCCAATGTCAACATTTTTTGAGGGCAGAGACGAAAATCAATAGTTCCTATTTAGAGGTCAGCCCAAAATAGCATACAAAGTTTCAAAGTGATCCGATCATAATGTACCCTGCAGGGTGTGCCAAAGGAAAATATTGATGCATAACTGCACTAAGTTGATCAAAGGTTGTTGCCAATGGCAACATTTTTTGACGATCAAGGCAACATTTTTTGACGGACAGGGAAGAAAATAAATAGCTCCTTACTAGAGGTCACCCAAAACAAGCATACAAGGTTTCAATGCAATCCAATCATAAATTTTCCCTGTAGGGTATGCCAAAGAGAAATATTAAGGTCTAACTAAACTAAGTTCAAAGATCGTTGCCAGCTGCAACATGTTTTGACAGGAATAGAAGAAAATCGATAGTTCCCATCTGGAGGTCACCCCAAACAAGCATACCAAGTTTCTTAGCGATCTGATCATAAATGCGAACTGTGAGGTGTGACAAAGGAAATTGTGGACGTATGTACGTACATAGACGGACGAGAAGTGATGGCAATGGCTCAGCTTGACTTTGTCAAGTTGAGCTAAAAATGTAGCATAATTATGTGTTCATCAGGAAATAGCCAAAGATGCTGACAGTTACCTGACATATAAATAAATAAATAAATAAATAAATAAATAAATAAATAAATAAATAAACAGGAGAGATTTACGGCAATAATTATGGAGATAAGAATGTTCTTGTTTTTAGTTATGTGACCATGACCTTCAATGATGTCACAAAATTTATTCAATGTCGCAGGGTCATTGTGCATTTCAATCACCAAAAAACAAATCCATCTCAGTCCAAACTGACAACTCTTGTCAATGATAAAGTGCATATTAATAATTCCTTCCGAAAACCAATGGAAAAACACTTTCCATTAAACTACTGGTGTTACTAGTAGTTTTCTTAGCAGTTTGACCTTCAGTGATGATCATTATCAGACATATTGTACAAGTCATTATATGGAACATCAGAATAATTATTTATTTATGTATTGGGGTTTGATGACAATTTCGACAGCTAAGGTCCAGGCCAGAAAATAGACAGAAGGCTGTCATCTGCAAAATGAGGTCCACAGAGGGAAAATTTAGTGATGCTACTCTGCGTAGAAGGGTAGCATCACTCAAGTTACCTTCTGTGAACCTCAATCTGATTCAGGATCTCAAAACTAAACAGAAAGAGGTATCCAG
Source organism: Pictodentalium vernedei (assembly GCA_031216915.1). Lineage (NCBI taxonomy): Eukaryota > Metazoa > Mollusca > Scaphopoda > Dentaliida > Dentaliidae > Pictodentalium > Pictodentalium vernedei. Next base: position 442,908,648 of record CM062296.1, on the reverse strand, counting down.
AGGATAAATTGACCCAATGTTTGTGATAGCATCATCAAATTCACCCTCTGAGGACCTCATTCTGCAAATGTCAGATTGCTTATTTTCAGGCCTGCTAAGGTCACCTTGTGTCTGACAGGTTTACGGGTGGAGGAAGCCAGAATACCCAGAGAAAACCACCGAGTAGCAATGAGCAACTCTCAGACCACCAACATACTAACATCACACAAGCAGGGTTACCATTGGTTGACTGAACATAAGTGCACCATCTCCGTGCAGAACACATTAGTACAGAGCCACCATACCTCTAAGTGGGCAATCAGGACTAAGTGCATTACCCAAGAACAAAATGCAGTTACCCCTGATGGGGATCAAACCACTGACCTTTTAGTTTGAATTCCAATTACATAACCACTGACCCACCGTGATCCCAATGTCATCAGAATAATAATCACAGGAACAATAACTAAATTTAGTTCGAAAGAGGGGTACCCATACCTGTAATTTAAGTTTCATTTGTTTAATTCACGATTAAAAGTGACATCTTTGTGTTGGTACAGAGAAAGATTTCCTTGTGAAGGCTCATGATGCCACTGACTGTACCACAGAAATGCAAGTCCGATCTTCACTTTGCAATTTTCTGTAAGTGTTTTTTTAACTCTTAACCCACTGAGTAGTTACAAGATATAAATGTAGCAGCCATGATTAGATTTGACGAAAAAGTCATTTAAATTCAACTCATGCAACCATTGGGGAAAAATCCCATTCAATTTACAGGGAGAACTTTGATTGAATGTGCCCAAATTTGTCTTATTCAGTGAAAATGAATTCTATCCTGCACAGGAATATCTACCAACAGTATGAAAGGCATTAACTGCAGCATTATATTTATATTTATTTATTTAGTGGTGTTTAAAGTCACATATTTACGCACAAAGGGTAACTGCGTGACAGTTTTACAGGTGGAGGAAGCTGGAGTACCCGACGAGAACCACCGAGCATCGACAAGCAACTGTCAGCTCCTCATCATACTAACTCTGTTCAAGATCCGCTCAAGCAGGGTTACAGCGGTTGAAGACATGTGCACCACTAACCTGCAGCACGCCTTAGTACACAGCGTCATCGTGTCCCCATGTAGGCAACCGGGATAAAGTGCCTTGCCCAAGGACACAATGCATACGTCCAGGACAACAATCGAACTCGGGACTTCTAGCATAGAAGTTCAACAGTCTACAAATTGCAGCATTCTCGTTAGACGAATAAGTATGGAATACACAATCCAGAAGTAATACCCTTAATTAGTTCCTTGAATCCTACCCCCTATGTAACAAACTAACCCTGTGCATTTTTACAGCCTTGATCAGTGTATATTTTTATGTAGTGCATGATAAGCAGTCTGTCAACTAATCAGGTGCACTACCTATAATTAGTCAGTGTATGTTAGCTTACCAACTCTGTTTAATGCACAGGGTAAGTCCCTCTTTTCTTTCTTGTTACAAATAAGATCATCACTCTTGTGTGACCAACCCTGTGCATTACACAGCCTTATTTAGTGTACAGTTTCATGTAGTGTGTGATATAGCAGTTACCACTTTTTTATAACCAGAAAGTGTGACTAACCCTGTGAACTGCAATGGGCTAGCAACACTTTCCGATTGTAAAAAGAAGTCATTATTAACCGAGTCACTAACTATGTGCACTGTATAGTTTTAGTGTAAAAGGATTTAAACCCAGCTTATGATGTGTCAGGGTAAGATCTGCCACTTGTAATGTTATGTCTTTCAGTACAGATTAAAGCTGTTGTTTAATTTATTGCAGTTCAATTTATCGGATAGCGGTCTTTCAAATGCGAATCTGTCTTTGTCAGTTGTGTTCAGTTTCTCTCTCACAAATTAAGAGAACATGGTGGGACAATGTTCAAATCTTGGCAAGGGCAAGTTGTATCGTATAACCCCTTTAACCCTTTACCTAACATGAAAAGCAGACGACACATGCAAAAAAAATTCACGAATAACTAATTTGTTTCATTTTTTGTCTCAAAAACATAGGTTATGACCCCTCATTGGAACGAGCTCAACAAGCTCATTCCAATGAGGGGTCATAACCTATGTTTTTGAGATAAAAAAGGAAAAAAATAATGAAAATTAATTGGCGATTTTTGAGAATAGTGCTGGCCGGTTTGGCCGTTACGTTGGGTAAAGGGTTAACAGGTAGAGTGCCGAATTATTTTTCAAAGATGATTTGTAGAAATTTGTAGAATAACTATTTTTTAAAGATTTTATTGCTATCAGTCAGGGAGCCTTGTTACAACCGATAATGTTACAATGCTGCACAATGTTACACCATATCACATAATGTTACAAAACATGTAGCAAACAACCGGTAATGTTATAAACTCCGCATAATGTTATAACTTTTTCACATAATGTTACAAAAAATGTAGCAAACAACCGGTAATGTTATAAACTCCGCATAATGTTATAACTTTTTTCAACCCATTATGTTATAAAAATCGACGCATAATGTTATAACTTTTTTCAACCTGTTATGTTACAACAAATTAACCGATAATGTTACAACTAATGTATACTAATTCCAGTTAAGGCTTTTGTAGATGGACTTTACCACTTACCATTTATTGCCACATAAAGGTATGTAATATTTATACTGAAGGTTTCTGCTCTGGTTAAGGCGAGGAGACACCCCCCCCCCCCCCCCAATTCCCGGGGATTTATCATAGAATGACCTAGTCACATTACATAGATGCGGATTATCCTGGTAACTCAATCGTGCTGTGGCGGTGTTGGTGTTGAGTAGTTATGTATATTGAAAATGAGCCAGACCCCGGAATTGACGTCATGTCACGTGATTGGGCGGTCATGTTGGGTTGTCATGATAGTACACGTGGGTGGCCATGTTGTGATGCATTATCATGATAATAGGTGGTAGGAGTGCATATGCGCAGTGCGTGTTGTTATGGGGACACATGCTCCATCTCACCCCTAACAATAGATATCGAATTAATCCAAACAATCCGACATTCCTCAGAAAACTGAACAAACTCTCCCAAAAACACTCCCAAATAAAGGTAGGATAGTATCCTTAAAGAGGGTATGGGACGTATGAAGAGGTACTCATTGCGCTCATTTTCATAGCTTTCATTTTGAGACGTATGATTTTGCTCGCATCTTGCTTATTTTCATAGCTTTCATTGCTTCATACGACGAAAAGGGGGATTCCGTGGGTTTAGTGTCCTTAAAATATAGGATAGTATCGTTACCTAATGTCCGACCATACAATGGATGTGTAATTTATCACAGAAATGGGTTTATTACAATAACGGTTGGTTTATTACAATAGTGTTTTTTTAACTGAGAGATAAACTGGAGGGGGGGGGGGGGGTGCACTTGTCCCCGGAGCCCTACTGCTCCTTGCCCCTGGAGCTCCTGAAGTCCCGGTCCCTCGAGTTTCTGGCGAGTTACTAAATCGGTACTGGCAGGATTTGAGGGTGTTCGGGAATGTTTTGGACAGTTTCCTGAAGATTGTCGGGTTGTTTGGATTAATTCGATATCTATTGTCGGGTTGTTATGGATGAGACGGAGCATGTGTCCATATAACAACAAGTGCTGCACATACGCACTCCTACCACCTTTTTTCATGATAATGACATCACAACATGGCCACCCACGTGCACTATCATGACAACCCAACATGACCGCCCAATCACGTGACATGATGTCACTTCTGGGGGCCTGCCTCGGGGTCCTACAAAGTGGCTCATTTTCAACATGCATAGTTACTCAACACCATCACCAACACCGCCACAACACCAACATCACCACAACTCCTCCTCCACAACCTCCTCCTTCTCCCTATACTGCCTGTTCTAGTGATTCCGCCTTTTCCAGAACCTGTAATCCCAAATTCATCACTTCCACTTCTTCCAACATCTCCACCATCTACATTGTATATTATCATACCCTCTAACACTACTCTCTTATAGTATTCTCAGATAGCTTTCTCTGCACAATCACCCCGATGTACTAATCCATGACCTCCTCTCTTTCTCAGCCTAATCCCTGCCCACCCCTTTCAATCCTCCTAAACCACATTCCTCTTCCTACCCAGTCTCGCATCTTATTTTTCTGCTTCCGTGCGACACTACCAACCTGCCACATCCACCATATGTACCTAGCTCCATCCAACTTTTTGGCCTCTTTTAACTCCACCTCATTTTTGTTAAATGTTAGTTGTTAAAATGTCAAATTAATGAACAATAAGATATTCCTATGACTAAGAAATATGCGACAAATGAGTTTTAGATGCCCAAAACAAGCAGAAACAGAGGCATTTGCCCATCCCCAAAGGCGTCAGAGGACTATGGTACACTACATTTCTGAAAGCGGAGACTACGCATGTTGGTAAATGTACCAACCGGATAAAATAGCACCCCCTCCTCTACCACCCCCCGCCTTCACCATGTTGGGCACTGGATGATCATGGTAACGAGCGTCACACGATTGAGTTACCAGGATAATCTGCATCTATGTAACGTGATTAGGTCATTCTATGATAAATCCCCGGAAGTTGGGGGGGGGGGGGGGGGGGGGGGGGGGGTGTCTCCTTGCCTTAACCAGAGCAGAAACCTTTAATATAAATATTACATACCTTTATGTGGCAATAAATGGTAAGTGGTAAAGTCCATCTACAATAGCTGTAACTGGAATTAGTATACAGAAGTTATAACATTATCGGTTAATTTGTTGTAACATAATGGGCAGAAAAATGTTAAAACATTATGCGTCGATTTTTATAAAATAATGGGTTGAAAAAACTTATAACATTATGCTGAGTTTATAACATTATCGGTCATTTACTACATTTTTTGTAACATTATGCATTGGTGTAACATTATGCGCCGTTGTAACATTATCGGTTGTAACAAGCTTTCATACAACAAACTTTTGTTATAAACAGGGTATTTAATGACTGGATTCGCATCGCAAAATGCTATTAAAAAATGTCCAAAAGCTAACTATTTTTTCTTTCATATTGGCTTTATTTTCACTATTTATCATCACTCTTTGAAACAAAGATGGAAACCGCTAATCAAATTTTTAAAAACTAAAAATACTCTGATAAATAACTGATTTCTTACAATTTACTGGAGAGTGCATGTAGGTACTCTCCAATAAATTGTAACAAAACAATTTCATATAAAGATTTTTTTCTATTCTATTACTGCACAAACCTTAAGATATAATGCATACAGTGTAAAGCCACAATAGTGGCTTTCAGCATTTTTCAAAAGAGCCATGCTAGTGGCATCTCTTCCAGTGAAAATATATAGACATGAAGCTTTGGTTTAATTCAAATTTACCATCTTAAAGAACTCATGGTCATAAAACAGGAGTTTGAATATTAATAGTCACGTTTTGAGAAGGATTTTCACACCCTCTGCTGATGAACATTCAGGAGGTAAATTCTAACACTGGTGATCAAAAGCTTCATGACAAAACAAAAACAAATATCAGTCCAGAAAATGATAAATCAAACTTTTGGGATGTGTTTACATGCACCACGTAAGTGGTTTTTATTTTAATATTTTTTTAATTTTATTTATTAATATCATATTTTTGTCATTGTCACATTCATGCAGCGACTGCCATTGGGGGCTTCAAATACCCACTTATGCCCAGTATGTGGCCATTGAAAATGCGTTAAAAACAAGTCAGATTTTTTTACAGAATAGGGCTGGCACATCAGGAAGAGTTTGACCCTCTTAAAACAGGATTTTATCTCACTTCCCGCTCTCAGCACACATCGACAGCCAGCAAGCCAATCAATAGGTGATGTAAACAAAGAAAACAAAAATAAACTTTTTTTATTTTTTTAAACCAGTGGTGGGGAAAGAATCTATTCCATACACTTCTAAATTCATTTTAGTGAAGGTAAAATTGACTCATCTTATCTTCAAAGCCATCGCCACACACATAGGGATAGTGTTTAACCGATTACTAAAAATGGCCGCAGACCGATTACCGGTTATTTGAGCTCACAATCGGCCGATTCTGATGCCGATTCTGATGCCGATCCCGATTGTAATACCATGCACTACTAGACAAGTCGAGGCTCGAAAGAACTACATTAAACTAAACATTTATCTTTATTGACTGGAGTCGTAGTAAAATTACCAGTCGTGCACACTTGGGCGGTAAGCGTGGCTCTCACGGAGCCGTGTTTACCGCCCAAGTGTGCGCGACTGGCAATTTTACTGCGACCTGAGTCAATGGAGTACAATCTTCACTTTCCTGGTAGGTACTGGCGATTGCCGCAAGTACGTTCAATTGTGAGCTTCACTTGTCGTTTAACTTGTGAATCCCGTAAAAGGGGCATCTGGAGAGATTAAGCATACACACTGTGGTTCTTTCTCAACTTTATTGAATGGTATCATTTTGCATTAGCAGTTGAACAAGATAATAAAATAAAATTAATGAATCATTGCAAAATGCTTGGCAACAATCGGTTGAACCGATGTTCCAGGAGCCGTTGCCATTGTCATCCGATTACCTACAATCGGCCGATTGTGGTGGCCAGTTCCGATCATCGGTTGAACACTACATAGGGACACACATAAACATCCCTATTGACAGATCATTGAGAATCTGAAAAAAACACTTGAGGCATTATTATTGCACATAGAGCAGACTGTAGGCACAGAACTGATAATACAATAATATTTCAAGAAAACAACTTGTGGACAAACGTGCTTCACATATCAAAGAACAAAGCTAGGCATTCAAAACACTTCCGAGTGCAACGATAGTACTGCATTTAGGAAAAGGACAACATGGTCTGCATGTTTTTACTGAAAATGGATTAAATGTTCGATAGACATGCGAAAATCACTCAATACCAAAAATTTCCATAGAAAAACAAAATTGTAATGCTAAGAAATTTCAACAGGTGTTATGATACCTTGCATAGAATATGGCAACTGTGAGGTCTCTATATAATAATAGTATGCTGTATTAAAGCGATCTTTCTCATTATTTGATTTCAGATAGCATTGTATAGTGATGCTTCTTCCGTCCAATGGCAGCAACCGGATATCAAAAGTAATTTACAATGTAAACAAAGTCGGCAGTTTTGGAATCCCCCCCCCCCCCCCCCCCCCCACCATGCAGCTCCGTCGCTGTGCATGTTTTGAAGAATTTTGATTCCGTAGCTTTGTTTTTTGGATATGTGAAGCACATTCAGCCATGAGTTGTTCTCATGAAATATTACTGTGTCGTCAGTTCTGGTACGAATACGGTAGCAGACTTCCAGGAACCAGTGGTGTCTGCTGTCAACTCTATGAGTTGATTACATGTGTTTCGTGTTCTATATATCTCATCCTTCATTTTGATGTATAATTTGTGTATATGTAATTGGAATTTAAGGAATACCAGAGGCAGGAATTAGGGCTGGACAGTTTTGAAATTTACATTTCAGTTCGGTTTTGTACAAAAACTCGGTTTTTGGTTTTTCAAAATATATTGTAGAAATCTTCATTTTAGAGGGTACTGTACACATAAAATGTGTCAGTAGTTGCCATTCAAGCCAGGAGGCTCCTAGAGCATATTGAGTCGACCGGGTTACTCAGTGCTCACCTCTCTTCTTAGCTAATGGACATATTGTAGTGGGCTACAGTGGTGAAGCCATGGGATATCTAGGGAACCCAAGCACCCACCCCCAAATCCCACTTGCTACTTCATACTACTGTCCAAATTTGAAAAGATTTTTTGTGATTTCATCCCCTCTGTACAAGTACAGTACCCTCAGCCCTGAGATCTCTGCAAACTGTTCATCCATGTGGTCCCCCCAGGATTTCAATTTTCAAACCATGGCTCCACCACTGGTGGGATCTGCCTTTTTCTATCAGTGAAATTTGGGGTATTGTCAAGATGCAAAAATTTACAAGAAAAGCAACATTTTACCAAAAATCAACATTTCCTTATTTTTAAAGGAGTCACTAACCTCTCACCCTGGTTTTGGTGGATAATAAGCAATTGTTGTGCTTATTTCGGTAATTATCACATCATTTCAAAATAGACTGCCTGGTTTCTAATGGTTTCTGCTTCATAGACAGTGAAATAAAAGGAACACAAATCATATTTCTTGTGATTTTGATACCTGTTATTGAAGTAAGTTGTGTTATATGAATCACTTTTATTGGTACCCCCACTCAAAATGTTTTCACAATATCTCTCCTAATTTTGACTGTAGAAGTTCGTATTTAAGTTTGATTTTGCCCAAACAATAGAAACATACAAATAAGTCTTTTTCAAAACTGTCATTTTGGCTTTTAATCTACGCAAGGACTCAGGTCAGGAGGTGTAAACAATTCGAAAAAAAACGCGTTGTTAGCAATGGGAGAAAAAGAGCAGGTGAAGTGCTTCCGATCCCATTACGTTCATTAGTGTGAATTCAAAAAAACATCTAGCCACGGTTATCATTTGTTCAAGACAGTGGCAATATTGTACGAGAACTTTCATTATTTCGGACTGAGTTCTTATCGACTTAAAATGGTGTTTGAATGTACACTGTTTCATGACTCTGTGACCTTCGGGACTGTTTCGACAACTTTTGGGGATTCCCCAACCGAGAAACTGCATGCAACGAGTGTTTCCTTGTTACTACTCAAAACAAGTTCTTGTCTCCATAATAAAAGTTGTCTCAGATTGTCAATTCGGTTAATTTGAATGATGACATCGGTTCTACAAATTTAAACTTGATATTTCACAAAATTAGTTGTCTTGGCTGACACAAAACTCAATGCGACAAACATAGAAATCGCTTTGTTTACACCCCACGACCTGTGACCTTGCATGGATAAAAATCAGGATGGCAGTGTCGAAGAAAGGAATAATGGGCGAAGTGCGCAGTGCCAAGATGAAGATATTACCAACTCCACTTCATCCTCTCCTTCACATCTCATAATTTGGTTATAATTTGTGTGTAAAGGTATCTGCTTTTTTGCCAATAAAATTATACAAATGTGAAAATGATTTTAACAAGCTCAATGAGCTTGTTCCAATAACAGTCTCATTTCTATTATTTTAATTGACAAAATAGCATCTCAAAATTTTGCTGTGAAGAATTTTAGTGCTACGCTATTTGCCTTTTTGTCAATAAAATTATACAAGTGTGAGCGTGATTGGAACAAGCTCAAAGAGCTTGTTCTAATAACGGTCACATTTCTATCATTTAAGGGCCTATATAAGTAATAGAATTTTGTTTATTTTGAAATTCTCACATCTCATATTCCTTAAATGCAGATTAAATATACACAAATTATACATCAAAATGAAGGTTGGGATGTATAGAACACGAAACACATATGTAATCAACTCATAGAGTCGACTGTAGGCAGCAATGGTTCCTGGAAGTCTGCTACTGTATTCGCACCCGAACTGATAATAAAATAATATTTCATCAGAACAACTTGTGGCCAAATGTGCTTCATATATCCAAGAACAAAGCTAGGCATTCAAAACACATTCGAATACAGCGATAGGACTGCATTTTGGAAAAGGACAAGACTGTCTGCATTTTTTATTGAAGATGGTTTCCATGCTCGACAGACATGCACAAATCACTTGTTACCACGAATTTCCATCAAAAAACAAAATTGTAATTCTAAGAAATTTCAACAGGTATCATGATACCTTGCATTGAATATGGCAACTGTGCAATCTCAATCTAACTAGATATCACGGAGATGGAATCCATCTCTGCCGGCCCCGCAGCAACTAACCGATGTTAGGTATAAACTGATGTGAACCATAATACTAAAATATTTCAAACAATAAGTAAAATCTGATTAAAATCCCTTCCCTGTTTCAATAAATATAATCATGTCAGGAAATGACATGACAATTTCTTTAAATTTTGTTGTTTTATATAAAATATAAAGGAAAATGAACCCCCTGCACACAAATGTCGAAATCTTCAATTTTCAATATAAATTATCTCCCCCTTTGTAGTCAGTACTTCAATAACTAGTGGATTGCTTCACAGAGCTCTGAATGGTCTGTCAAGCACCACACTAATTGTTGAACCATTGACTACATAAAGGGAGGCAACTACTGTATGTAGATGTACAATTTTGACACCAGAGTTCAGAGAGTTAAAGTTTGTTTGAACATGAAGGAGATGGAGAAGAGGGAAGTAAACACATGACTGAGATGTTTGAAGTTCATATTTTCCTTAGGGAAATCCCAATAAAGAATACAATCAAAATCTGAATTTAGTAATATATCATTTTCTATAATTAGAAATATCAAAACCCTGTCTATTAAGGAAAAAAAGTTACAGCCTGGACACAAATTTGTCAGAAAAGAACCCCGAATTTGGAATAATTTAACCTTGAGGTGAAAGTTCAAGGTCAAAGCATGGCAACTTTGGTACGCGACACGTTGCCTTGAGATAATCTACCTACATACCAAATATCAAAACCCTACCTATTAAGGGAAAAAAGTTACAGCCCGGACACGAACTTGTCAAAATTCTGAACAATTTGACCTTGAGGTCAAACTTCAAGGTCAAAGCATGGCAACCTTGGTACACGACACGTCGTCTTGAGATAATGTACCCACATACCAAATATCAAAACCCTATCCATTAAGAGAGTAAGATTACAGCCTGGACAACTTTTGTTATGGACGGATGGACGCATGGAAAGAGCGATCACTATAGGGCGTCCGTCTGATGGCGGGGCCCTAATAACACTATTCTGTATGAAGGCGATCTTTTTCATTATTTGATTTTAGACGGCGTTGTTTTTACATGCTTTTTCTGTCCAGTGACGTCGGCCGGAAATCGAAAGTATACTCATACGTAAACAAAAGCAAAGGCTTTGGAATTTTCCCCAATGCAGCTCTGTCGACGTGTTTTGAAGAATTTTTATCCCCTAGCTTTGTTCTTGGACATGTAAAGCATATTTGGCCACAAGTTGTTTTCATGAAATATTATTAAATTATCAGTTCTGGTGCGCATATGGCAGCAGACTTCCAGGAACCAGCGGTGCCTACAGTCGACTCTATGAGTATGATTACACATGTGTTTCATGTTCTATACATCACAACCTTCATTTCGATGTACATACATTTTGTGTATATTTAATTTGAATTGAAGGAATATCAGAGGTGAGAATTTTCAAATTAAACAAAATTTCATTACTTATATAGGCCCTTAAATGACAAAATTTTGCAACACATAGCTTTAAAATTCATAATTTCTGAGAAAAGGCCATAAAAACCACTAGCAAAATTCTGTTCATTAACCACCATGTTAAAAACGAAAGGTTTAAAGTAACTAATAAATATCCATTTTGTGTCAAGAAATATTTAGCAATTGTTGAAAGAACGAGAAGAAAAGCCGCGAAGTTCAGTCGACTGAGACATTGTAATTACAAATTTTGCTCAATTCTTGATGTGTTTGACTTTAAGCCCCTTATTTTGTCTTTCCCATAAAACTTCGAAAGACAAAAATATTTCAGTATCTTACACTTCAGTGATATGATCGTACATTAAATTAAAAAATTATAGGAATATAATACCTGTCCTTCCATTTTTGTTATGAAGTTTTCAAATATGAATTGTCAAGCACTCGGTTTTCAGGCAGTATTTGGGACTTTAAAAGGAAGTGATGGTGCGACAAACACTGTTGCCATAACACATTTGTTTATAATCAACACACCCGAGCAACTAGACTGGATCTTGACCAGTCTCTCTCACTCGATAATCGTTGATTGGGTCGGAGAACGACACTTGATGGAAAAGAGCTTGTCTAAACACGACTTGTTCGGTATTCTTCGTCAAATCCCGTTTCCATAAATGGCAACGTGTCAATTCGCTACCAAGTCCATCGGACTTAGCACAAAGACAGGTAGATTCTATACTCCGTGACAAAGAGAAGCAATAAGCCTTTTACGAAACTACCGTCTTGGCTTTTAATCTATACAACGTCAGAGGTCGCAGGGTGTAAACAAATCGATTTCCATGTTCCTCGTGTTGAGTTCTGTGTCAGCCAAAACAACCAGTTTTGTGAAATATCAAGTTTAAATTCGTAGAACCGATATTGTCATTCGAATTAACCTTGTCCAACGAATCGCATACATGCCCACGTAATATGAATATGCAAATTCAGCAGCTGAAAAAATATTATTTTACAAAATATTTTAACCATATCATGTGAACCCTCTTTGGAACGACCTCGGTGAGTTCTTTCCAATAAAGGGGGGGGGGGGGGGGGGGGCACATGATAAGGTTTTGTTGAAATTTTTTGAAAATTTAAAAAAAACTATATTTAAAATAATAAATTTTGATATCTTCTGCGTTGGGTAAAAGGTTAACTGGGCGTCATTCGAATTAACCGAAGGGACAATCCTGGGCGACTTTAAACTATGAGATACCTGAATTTCTCTACTCGGGGAAATCTCCGAAAGTTGTTGAAACAGTACCCACGGCCACAGAGTGATGACACAGCGGGCATTCGAACACCATTTAAATCAATAGGAACTCAATTCTAAATAATGAAAGTTCTCAGTGTTGCCATAGTCTTAAACAAACGGTAGCCCTGGCTAAATGGTTCTTTTTAAAATTCGCACCGATGAACGTGATGGGGTCCGAAAGACTTCATCCGCTCTCTTCCCCCATTGTTAACAACGTGTTTTCTTGGAATGTTTACACCTAGCGACCTGTGACCTTGCATAGATTAAAACCCAAAATGTGGTAATACTTTTTGCCGGTAAAAAGGACGGTATCCGGTAAAAAGGACGGTAAGTGTATAAAAACTACGTTTAAAAGTACATCTGAATGTGTTAATGAAGCATACGCAATAATAAATATACAGAAGGAAGATTAAATATTGTTTGTTTTATTGTAGACTACTTTCAAGACAAAATAGACCATTTCGCCATCGACACGCGATTTTGCGCAAGGAGGACAACGAGACAACGAATTCGCTGAGGTGCACGACGGGTGAATATTATCTTACTTGATTGACGGAGGTGTAAATTCGTGTGCGTAACATTTAGATGTTTCTGTTCACTGCGAGGGGATTTAACAGAAAGAGCTTGGGAGAGAAGCCATTTATAATTTGAAAATAGTCTACAATAAAACAAACAATTATAATCTTCGTTAAATATATTTATTATTGCGCACGCTTCATTAAATTGTCACTTTTCACACATTCAGCTGTCGGCCTACATTTAGTACTTAAAAACAGTTTTATACACTTACCGTCCTTTTTACCAGCAAAAAGTTGTGTTCAAGCTATTTTTTTTAAACGAGGGTTCAAAACTTATTTTCAGTTAGCGCTTCGCAAAACACATGCCGAGGTGATAATAAATATTAAAAGCAACCACACCCCAAATGCAAACCGTAATTAACTGTTTTAACCCCCACGTTTCCCCAGGTGGCCCCAGAATCGATCTCAAAGATTCAGAATTTGATGAAAAAAATATCCTGGGTGGGGGCTCATAATCGTGGGAGGGAATACGTACAATTCCATAGTTTTAGTTCAAGCGTTATATCGATCCAGTCCCCCTCCCTCCCGTTACTGTTACTCACATTCTGTTACTCACATTCAAGTATATTAATGGCCTTGCTCCGTCTTATCTAACCTCGCTTGTCGAGGAATACAAACCAGCTAGAGCTCTCCGATATTCTTCCTCTAACAGCTTGGTTAGAAAGTCTTACAACTTGGTTATTGCAGGAGATCGCTCATTTTCGGCAGCTGCACCCTACCTCTGGAATCAATTACCGGAACAATTCAAAGTATCCCAAAGCGTAGAGACATTTAAGTCATCCCTTAGGTCATACCTGTTCAAAAGTGTGTACAACATCGAATAACCTGTATTTGTGTTTGTATACATTTCTTTATTTGTATATATAACATTGTTTGTGAAACCCGTGAGCACCTTGTGTGGAGACTCGGCTATAAACTACATTATTATTATTATTTCGAAAATATGAAATGGATTTTTTTTATCTAGTTGGGGCGTAGCTAAGATTCTATAATGGGGAGGGGGGTAGCCATTTGTTTAGGGGGGGTCATATTTGGAAGGTAGTTGTGGGGTTTGCCCCCCCCCTCCCCCCAAACAAAAAGTGCAAACTGTAACATACTGTTTTTAACCGTACCTTTCTTCAGGAGGCCCCAGAATCGATCTCCGCCAGAGTCCTGCAACTTAACCTTCTTCCCAGTGGTGGGGTGGGGCTCCCAAATGCAAACTGTCACTTATTGTTTTAACCCTCACCCAGGCCTGGGGATCCTCGCTCTACCACTGGGGCCACCGTTGGTATTGTATTTAGAGAATGCCATGGTTTAGTGGTCAGTGTCATTCAGTGTTAATCTGAACCGGAGCTTTGGGAGGCCCCATAGCGACCATATCATAAAAGGGTCTATATAAAGTTAAATAAAAAATTAGCATTTGAATTGCTGGTTTTGATGAATCCACCCCGCCCCCAACCCTTCCCCTAATAAACATGTGGAAGGTTGAGTTGCTGGAAAATATCGTATGATCTCTTTTCATCTTGGGATATCTTCCAATCGGTTTATTTTAAACTAATGAAAAAAACAACAACTGCAAAACGAATGCTTTCAGTTGCCTCTTGATAATTTTGCATCGGACAGTTTGTCTGGTGTTATTTTAGTTTTGGGTAACACTTCGTGTAAATGGGGTGTTTTTTCAACCATTACAAAAGAAAAGAAATGAGAATGCCCTTTATGTGAAAGTGAAGGGCTGCATATCTACTGAGGTAGATCTGTTTCACCCCACTGGTAAAATAGGACCTGGTAACCAATGCCGCTGGAGTGCAAGTACTCAGTAAGTGGGCAACATATGCATAAACGATTGGCACAACTTGACATTATACTTATGTGTGTCATGATATAGCCCAGATGCTGACAATGGTGTTAAACATCAATAAATAAATAATATTTTCATAGGTGTACGGGCCAAATTTTTTGGAGGGCGCTGGAAGATT
This sequence comes from Pictodentalium vernedei, assembly GCA_031216915.1. Taxonomy (NCBI): domain Eukaryota; kingdom Metazoa; phylum Mollusca; class Scaphopoda; order Dentaliida; family Dentaliidae; genus Pictodentalium; species Pictodentalium vernedei. Next base: position 442,893,637 of record CM062296.1, on the reverse strand, counting down.
TTGCTCAAAAAGTGATACTGCAGGCTTTATTGAGGCAAGTGGCCCTTGGGTGGGTGTAGGTGTAGCAGGAGTGTTTCCCTTCCACAGTTGGGGTTGGTGACCAGTTTCTGTCTGGAATTAGCTTGAATAAACTAGGTTACGCCTGTGTGTCTATAGCCATCAGACGCGTTATCAATCTGATGACATATTTCAATGGCTTGAACTATGGAGTTGGGCGTATTCCCTTCCACGGCTGTGGGCCCTTTCCCGGATATTTTTCTTCTTCAAATTCTGAAGCTCTAAGATCGATCCCAGGGAATGCTTTTGATACACAGAAGGGAGATAACTCTGCAAAGAGATTATGGGAAATCAAGCAATCTGATTGGTTAGTTATAATCTATATAAATGATGTAGATATATGAAACAACAAGATTACTCGGAATAGGGTCAGAACTAACAAGAACAGACCAGAACAGCTAAATATAGTAATAATAAGCAAATTCCAGCTGATAGGCTCTTGTACGCTACTGGAGTATACTCCAGGACAAAGGAACACGGTTAGATAGACGAAAACTATTGCATATATAGAAAGAAGCAGAGAATTCTGAAAGAATTCGAAATAGTAAAACTTCTCGGGTTGTTTGTGGTAATTTGATTTACTCCGATTCAATCGAACATACCCTCTGAACATACCCCTGTCCTTCAAGAAGGGTTTAGGTAAGTAGGTATAAAATGCCGATTCTAGACCACATTGTCAAAAAAAATGTACAGGTACATGTACATGTACATGTACGTGTACCGTCATAGGGACTCACTGTGTTAAATCGTGTACAGAGTGTAAAAAACGTTGTTTGTACATGATGGTCCAGAATCGGCAAATGCAGTTTCTCGCATTTTAGACCGTTCAAAAATCCGTTGGTGAACGAGTGCGAATTCGACACATCGCTCGGAAGGGAAAAATGTACAAAATTCGAAGAAAACATCAATTAAAAAATTTTTCTCAACGTTCCCATCGCAGATCACACCTTCGATCTATCGTTGGTGAACGCCAGCAAAAAAAGCTTTGCCGATTCTAGACCAGCATCAAAAAATGTGGTTTGCCGATTCTAGACCACCCATGTTCGCGATCACGTTTCGGGCGGTCGAGGGTGCGATCCGATCGGTGAAACCGATTTGCAGATTCTAGACCAGGAAAAATCGACCTCAATACCTTTTCTCGACGTTCACCAACGGTGTGAAGTGGGTGTAAACTGTAGTTACCCATCAAGGATTTTTTTCCAAACTAAACAGAAAAAACCTGAGTTTTGAAAATTAGAACCGATGGAAATTGTCTGTCCACGTTTGTCATAGCTGTTAGCGATCGAGAACTGATGAAATCATTGGTGGGAACTGACGAAAACGTGAAATCCTCGCGAGTTTTGTGAGGTAAATCGTAATAGAATCGTGAGATTCGCGAGAGGAAATAAAAAGTGATTGATATATATAGGAGAGAAAAAAAATATATATAAATAAATAGTTATTTAAAAAAAATAAATATCGAATCAAATAGATAATAAAAATACATAAATCATGAACGCTTCCCAGATTATTAGAGCAAAGTTTCTTTTAAACATGCTGATGAGAGCCTACGCATTCTGCGTGAATGAACAACTAGGTCGTCTCTTGTTAGAAGGATGTGTCAGATGTCGGGATCATCTAGACTTCGATCACGAGGATCATTCATGTCTGACGATGGAAAGGGAAGATATGGTCGTCAAGTATTTCGAACCAGCGTTCGAATGCATTCTAATCGACGACGTGATCGCGCTTTGGAGGAGATTAGTCTTCTGTAAGGGGTGAGACAAGCCCACAGGTTCGGAAGAACTGAAATTGGCACGTAGAAGTCTGACTTTAGAAGACAGGGGATGCATCTTGAAATTATTGCTGAAGGAAGCATACGTCTAAGTTTTCTTGTTGATATAAATAAGGGAGAATAGAAAATAAAAATAAATACACACATAAATTTTTATCTAATATTTAGAAAGAAAAAAGCACACAAAAAAATGAGAACCAGAAATTAATTGGATCCGACGTTAGATGGCGACGAGGATGAGAAGCCAAACAGCGTTTTGCCAATGGCGCCATCGCTAGAAGAAAAAGAAAGAGGAGAGAGGTATCGCATCTATCAAATCAGTAGAGTCCAATTGTATCTGACTCTAGAGAGAGATTCTCATCGTTCTCTCAAGAAGAAGGATTCGCGTGTCGTGAAATTCGTCAATGCGGACGACACGACACTCATCACGATTTCCATGGGTTTACACGTGGCAGGCATCGGATTGTTGTCAACCGCAGTCAGCGTTCTGATCGTGTTGACCATAGAAGGAGTGGCTCTCGCCGCCGGATTGTTTAGCATGCTCAGAAACTTTTTGAGTAGGAAATTATATCTGAAGGCTAGGAAACACGAAAAGATTTGTGTCCTGGCTGACTCCAAGATCGACATGATATCCGAAATGATCTCGATGGCATTGAAAGACAGTAGGATATCGGATGGAGAATACTTCACGATATTGGGCGAGTAAACGAAATACGAAATACGATGCTATGAAAGAAGCCATGAGAATCAAAACTCGTCAGATCATCAAGGAAGAGATGAAGGATTCTCTCGTGGAAAGGGGGAGGAAAGAGGCCAGGGAGGAATTCGGTAAGTTGATAGAACTCAAGAGCAGCGATTGAAAAAAAAATATATTTATATATAATAAGAACAGAATTTAAAAAAAATATTAAATTTATATATAAAATAAAAAATAAATATGAAATTAATTTAAATAACCCTCAAAAATGTAAAGTGTAAGAGAGCTACCGAGACGGGTAATTCTCGAGAAGTACGAACTAAAAACAACAGACAGATGCTTCGCGGAATTTGCAATGTGTGTGGTTCGATTAAGACTTGATTCGTCAAAAAAAAAAACGAGCAAAGGCAAAGGCGTCATGAATAATAAAATGATCAATAATCTACCTTTCGAAATGCATTTGCCAGGTCACAGTTTCACAGGACCCGGAACGAAATTGAACAAGAGACTCAACGCCGATCTAACTCCTAAATCTTGGAGCAAACCCGTGAATAGGGTGGACGCGACCGCATATGATCACTATCTATGCTATGCCGAACATCCCAACACCAAGACTTGCAATAACATCTGCGATAAAAACATGTTATTAAAATTGAGAGGCATATCGAATCTAACCAGGAGAGAGAAGATAGAACGTTCGCTGGTCGGCAATCTGATCGGTGCGAAACGTCGATTTGGATGGGGCGTTCAAAAAAAAAAGGCGCATTGGAAAAGAAGAAGAAATGATTATTGATGAGCGAATTGGCCGAGGAGTTACACAAACCCATCGTGCGTAAATTTCGAAAGAGAAGAGTGTTCGTGAAGGGTTTGGACGACATTTGGTCTGCCAACTTGGTCGACATGAGATCGTTTTCGAGGTGGAACGAGGGCATCAAATATCTCTTGACGGTCATTGCCGTGTTTTCCAAATATGGTTGGATCAGAGCTTTGAAGAATAAATCGGGACCTTGCATCGCCAAGGCTCTGAAGAGCGTGTTCGACTCGTCTTCTCGAAAACCGAATAAATTGTGGGTGGACAAGGGGAAGGAATTCTACAGTAAGGACGTTTGGCGATTGGTCGACCTTTACTCAATCGAAAACGAAGAGAAAGCCAGTGTCGTGGAACGTTGGAATCGAACGATGAAGGAAAAGATGCACAGGTACTTTGCAGCGAATTCAACCAAGAAATACATATACGCTCTGAACGGTCTGGTCAAAGATTACAACAACACGCGACACAGATCGATCAAGATGACTCCCACAGAAGCTAGCCATCCTCAAAACGAAAAACGGGTCTACGCGAATCTATATCCTGAGAGATCTAAGATCAGGAAGAAGTCTAGAACACCGAAATTTGTGGTCGGCGATCGAGTGAGAATCTACGTTTATAAGAAGCACTTCGAAAAGGGTTACACACACCGCGATGGACCTAGGAAATCTTCGTGATAATCAGAATATTTCACACCGATCCAGTGACTTTCGAAATCGAAGCTTTGGATGGCGAAGAGATCACCAGAAAGTTTTACGAACAACAATTGCAGAAGACGAAGTTTTAATATAAAGAAAAAAAAAATTTTATTTATTGTCTTTAACATTTTCTTGTTTACACATATATATAACGGAGAGAAAAAATAATAATAATAAAAAATAATTAAAACTATTTTTTAGATAAAAAAGCAAGCTAATTAATAAACAAAAAACAAAAAAAAACCTTCAAAAATGGCAAATATACTACATATTGCACAAAGCATAGTGAAAGATGAAAGTATTCAAGAATACGAGGTTCACGAATACGAACCGATAACCGGAACAAGTTTGAACAATGCGAGAGAGATAAGAATCAATGTCGAAACTCAAGATCTATTCGTTCATCCTAGTGAGAGTTACATAGTGGTGCAGGGACGTCTCACCAAGGAAGATGGGATCGCCGATGACACGGTTACTCTAGCCAATAATGGCATCATGCATCTATTCAGTAATATAAAATACTTGCTATCCGGACAAGAGATAGAATCTGTGTTTCATCCCGGTCAGGCCACCACGATGTTCGGACTCTTGACATATCCGGATGATTTTTCGAAATCCAGGGGACTTAATCAGTTGTGGGTGAAAGACACCGTCGGCCCTGCCAATGCCGGCACCGCCGCAGCCGCGATATTCGACTACGTTGTCAAGACGTCCAGACCCAAAGGAACGTTTTCATTCAGGATACCTTTGAAACACATCTTCGGATTCGCAGACGATTACAACAAGAGCATGTACGGATTCAAACACAATCTGACGTTGATTCGAAAGGGAAACGATGCCGTGATAGTGAGACTCTCCACGACCGATGCGGGTAAGTTAACTCTACACAAGATATCATGGTTCGTTCTGCACGTGCAGCCTTCGATCGTGGAAAAAACGCATTTCTACAAGATCATAGAATCCAAGAGTAAATTACCCATGGGATTTAGAATGAGACAGTACGACCCGGCTAGCAATGCACTCTCCATGAATCACGTTTCAGACTGATAGAGACGGGTCTCAAGAAAAGAATGCATCGCTGTTCAATCATTGCAATTTGAGAAACATGCAATTGTTTCTGAACACCACGAGATATTCAGCAATCGATTACAATGTGTCGTTCGACAAGAATGATTTCTGCAGACTGTACGGTGACGCCGCGGATTTTAGAAAGAAGTATCACGGTCTGGACAAATTGATGAGCAACCCTAATATATCTCCTGGCGAATACAAGTCGATGTATCCCATGTTCGTATTTGATGTCAGTAAACAGAGTGAACGACTCAAGAATAGCATCTTAGACATTCAGATTAAGATGCAATTCGATGGGAATGTACCAAGAAAAACCGAAGCCTTCGCCCTGGTCCTGTCGGATAGAGAATTACAATTTGAATCGGATGGAAATAAGATGTTGATCATTTGATGAGAGACGTGTGTGAAGAAAAAACAGAAAAAAAATATATAAATAAAAATTAAAAAAAATAATTACAAAAATGAATGATAAAGAAAGAGAATACTTGAGAAGAAACAGACGTGGTTTGATTAAAAATATTTCACAAGATTCGCTAGCAATAATTCTAGACACTTTAGTCGAAACAGAACCTTTGATATTGACCGATTATATGAGACACGAAATCGAAAGTAAAATCTTGATAGAAGATAAGACCAGAAAACTTTTGGACACATTGACGTATAGAGGACCGATTGCTTTTCGAGAATTTATAAAAGCTCTTTGAAATGCTAAAATAGGTGTCGACACGTGTTTCGAGATAGGTGATCCAATTTCACATGATGAAACATTATGAGAAATAACGTATTAAAACAAAACCAAAAAAAAATAAAAAGTAATGAAATCTAGAGAGATTGAACATCTTTCTAAATCTCATTTCTTTTTTTTTTTTGTTTTTTTTTTTTGTTTTTACTAATTACTCATTATTTTTAATTAACTATTTCCACGCGTTCACTGTTTGTTCAGAGGATCTAGTTCGATCAGTATGCTCACCACGGAAGTGATGGCTTCGGAATTATCGGTTTTCATAACAAAATTAATCCTGTCTCTGGCGTTCACTTTGAGAGGCATGCCGAATGTGCTAAAATTCGAGTGTTGATTCTCGGTCTTTTTGACGCTGTATCTCTTATTGCTCTCTACTCCGTTCTCCGTGAGATTGACGACCGCTCTGTTATTCAAATTTATGGAAGCCAGACTCATTTGAATGATTTTGCCTCCCAACGGCATGTGATATCCCACCTGACCATGTTGCGATCTGCTACCTCCTTTTCCGAAAGACCACTCAGCTTTTCCCTCCTCTAAAGTGCCGGTCTCCTCGACCCACACGGTGATCAACTGACTGGCATATTTGACTTTCTCCACCATAATAATAACACTTCGGCCGGCCACTGATTTGTCACAGTTCTCGTATGAGAAGGCCGTGGTTACCCATGTTCTACCAACTGCCTCCCCCTATTCCCGCGCTTCTTCTCTCCTCCCAACACTCAGAGATGAACTGCTTGATAACATCCCTTGCCCCATTCTTCCCAATCTCTCCGATTAGTATATTAACCCTCTCCTTTGAGTCGCCCCCTAACCACATGTCCTTCATTCTCCCATCCCACTTCTCCATTATACTCCCCATGAATCTTGTTCTTTTAGACTGGTATTTTGGGCATTCTATAAGAAAGTGTTCTAGGGTCTCCACCATGCCCACGTTACACATCTGGCACTCCTTTTCACCGTTTTTCCCAATTTTTCCCCTTAGCTCCAGGGACCGCGACCTCAGCTTGAACAACAGTGACCCCCAAAGGTGCCATCAAGGTACTCTTCAAAACCAGGCTTCTCTTTATCACGCAGGCCACCCAAAGATCTCTTTGATTTGACCCCCTCTCGCCAATTACGGTTACAATCCTCCATGACCCTTTCTCTAACGATCTTTTTGCCCTGGTTTGCCCTGGTTTGCCCCAACTTCAAGGTCCAAGATCTCCATTGAGTAGTTTTCTACTAGCTCCCTCACTTGGACCATCCACCCAGTCTTGATCACCGAAATCAGGGTGCAGGCATCCGACATGTGCGCAGGATCTGGTAGATTCCTGAGCGTGTGTCTGCCCATGTTTAGTTTACCTTCCATGATGTCGCCCTTTCTCCAGACCGAGTTGATGTCCATGTACTTCCTGCTGACCGTGCTGGAATCCAATTCAGGGTCGCGATCAAGACCGAATAAATTCTGACCGTTCATGTTGATGCCACTCCCCATGGTTTGCCGGATTGTTTGTTCAGGTAGAGATCATCCACTTGTGATTCTACATATTCTTGAGATCGTATCATGGTGGAATCCACGTAGCCCTTGTTGACCGCGGTGGAGTCCGCGTCTGCATCGTCGATCTTCGACAGATTTAATATCTTGTTGAATCCCGCATTCAGATCCGATTTCATTTCTCATCTGTCAGACTTTCTCTGTTCCAGATCTACATAGTGTTTGGTCGCCACATTCTTGGGATTCGTGGGAGTGGCCACTTTCGTTATCTTGTTAGAATTGGCATTCAATTCTGATTGCATCATTTTCTGAATGTATCTACTTCTCAGATGTTCGCTGAATTGTGCGTGAGAGTCGTCTGCGTATTTCTTGGTTGCAGCATCGGTGGAATCTATGGGATTCGCAACGTTCACCAAACATTTAGATTTCAGATCGAGATCGTCAGTCATGGCTTTATCTACGTAATTATCTAGCATGATTTGTTCGAAATCCACGATCCCCCTGTCAACGTATTTTTTAGTCGCCGCATCTGCGAGTTCTACCAGCTCGGGAAGATTGTAGAGCTTCTTATCGTTCATGTTCAAAGGTTCCTCTCAACGTTCGTATCTCTGAATGTACTGTTCGTCCAAGTTGGCAACATATATCTCGGTAGACGTCTTTCGTCTCTATCTCGTAAACTAAACTGTCTGTGTCGGTGAACAGTAGTTTAGCTTTCTCACCAACTTTCCGTTTGACGTAATCATAGTGAAACTCATACATCAATGGCTTGCTGATATCTAAGATGATCAGTCCGAGATAATAGGGTTTGTCAAACTTCAGGTACGTGTTTTGCATGTGAATGGCCACTAGATTTTCGTCGAATATGGTTTGGTGTCTGTAATTGGGTTTCGCCACTAATTTTTTAGCTCTTTTCTCAGACGTGACGAGTCGAATGTCGGTTCTCTTCCTGATGTTTTCCATCGATTTACCGTACATGCAGTTATTCATGAGTTTGAAAAAATCTTTTTCAAAATCATTTTCGGCTCGAATTATGAGATTCATGTTGAAATCGATGTATTTTTTCATCCAAGGCTCTTTGTCGAATCGAATGAAGCGATGTAAGTCGACTAATTTCATCCCATAATTGACATATTGTTTCAAATTCTCACTGTAGACGACGTACTTACGTTTGTTAAATAAATTGGGAATGAGTTTTTCGTCATCTCCTTCAATCGGTTCCATTCGTTTGGGAGCTAGCATGGATAATCATTGTGTAGATCGTGTAATTCTTTCGGATAGTTCAAATCGACTTCTAAAATACAAGGATAGTCTCTCTATTTTTGCATCTCTTCCGGTTCCGTCACCCATTTGAAATTTCCAATTGGTAAAGGATGACTCATGGCCCAACCGTACAGATTATTAGCGTCCCAATACTGTATGTATTTATTCGATCGTTCTGAAACCTTCTTTCATGTAGGGATTGTTGGCTTCAGAATACCTGTGAGAGATCATCGAGACACCACCTCTCACAGCCTTTTCGAACATGAGCAACATATCCACGTAGGATAACAATTCCAATTAGATTTCAGTGGTCTTAAACACAGCGTTTCACACCAGACTGGGTGCGGTGAAATACCAAGCCAGGTCCAGATCATAATTTCAATGAAGACGTCTCGAAAATTTTCGAACACGTCTGCAAGGAGCAGAACGTCTGTCTTCAGACAGAGATTGTGATAATCTCTCATGGTTTTCATATCAAATGATTTCTACACATTTTTGGCGTGTTCGTAATTCTCGTTGGAAATGTCGGATTCATATAATTTAATATATAATAAAAATCTTCTTTCGAAGATAGCGCGGTGTCATCGAGTCTCTTTAGATCGTTCATGTAATCATAAGGATAGACTCCTTTCCTCAACATGATGTCTACTCATTCTCCGAAGTGTTCACTCGTGATTTTTAATTTATCCTTGCTTGTGTTATCGACTAATTTTTCAAGAGCAGTCGACATTAATTTAAAACTGTCGATGAAAGGTATGTCTCTACTAATGGATTTCGTTTTTTCTTCCAATGTCTCTTTGTCGATTACTCTTTTCTTCTCCACGAGCTTCCATTTCGTGAAGGAAATGTATCTTTCTTCATTGTTCGCGATGCAATTTAATTTTTCGTGGGAGGTGGCGAGATTTTTCACGAACAGATGACTGTCGTAACCCGAGAGATTGTGAAATATCACTGGATAGAAAATGGCATCTCGATATTTTAAATTACACTTGCTGTGAGCCGGACCGTGATACAGACCTGTGAAATGATCGTGGTTTCTAATCTTCTTATTTTCCTCCGAATTCTTGTCGAACGATTGTCTGCATATGTGACATTCGATGGCTCTGTTGTTTTTGTCCTGCTGCTCTTGCATGATGATCATTTTCGCCGGAGTTTTGAATTTGTCGTATAAAATTTGAAATTTCGATTCTAACTCTACCACGAACCTTTGAGCCACATCGTCGCCTTCTTCGCACTGTTTCATGTAGGTGAAGGGACCCATGTCATGTTGTGAGCCAAAAGCACATTTCACGTAAATGCAATAGCCCGAAGGCTTGTGTTTTTGATATCTTTCGACGTAACTTCGAAGAGCGTCAGGTTGGCAGGAACTCATTTTCACGGTGAAGCATTCAAAATCGGCGTACACGACGAATGGTACTTTTAACCTTCTATTGTGATTTTGAAAGTTCACGATGGTGTTGGGTTTGGGCATTTCGACAGTGACACCTTGATTTTCGTTGCAATATTCCTGATGTTTCGCTAACGATTTTTCGCTGTGAAACGTGTTCATGCAGTTGCAACATAAACATATCTTATGTTCATGTTTATTATTTTGTCTCAACAGTAATCGGCTCAGATTTTTAACCCAACAGTAATGACGATTGTCACCATTCGAAATCAATAATAAAATAATCGTCTTTTCTCTTTCGAGATTCAAACTCTGTCTAAGAGGATAGATCATTCATTTTTCCTTGTTGTATCCCAAGACGTTCACCGCTATGGTGGGATTTTGAACCTCAAAATGTTCAATGTGTTTTACCAGTGTTGGAAAAGTCACTCCGGTCCAATCGAGATTTTTAGAAGTCTCCTCGTAACAAGAAACTCTATCGGAGAGCATTTTGACAGGGTATAAAGCGGAGGTGACTGCCCATTTAAAACACTGATCATCTTTATTTCTCACATTGATCACAGTTTTTTTTTAGCTAAGAAATACGGTAATTCCACGTAGGAAGACGCTTTCAACGAATCATTTTTAGTTAGATGAATTTCGAGTTTCAACAACTCATCAAACATCCAATTACTACCTTCATGTTAATAATTCACGAGAGACGTCAACATCTTGTCTTTCATCATTTCGAAAATGTCTGATAAATTTTAACCTCGAAATACGGGGGGGGGGGCTTGACATTAGATCTGAAATATGCATTTTTCATGATGCTCTCGCCGGAATTCATGTCGTTTTTATTCATCATGCAATGGAGTATCATCTTAATTTTTAGTCCCACGTTCATGTGTTTGTGAAACAAATCAAATACTTTTTTCTTCACCCTTTCCATGAACAATTTCGGATCGACTTTCTTGAACGAGGGAACCATGTTGAAAGTTTTAAAAACGCCTTTGATCACAATCTCCTGTTCTACAGGATTAGATTAGAATGCTTCCATGATGGCTCATGCCACATATTCTTCTCCTTTTCCTTCGTCGATTGCTCGTCGAATTTCATTCGATATATCTCATTTTCGTTTTTTTTTTCTTTTGAAACTTGAAGTTCTTCGACGGCTTTTCGTTTAGTTGTCTTCTTATTTTTTGCAACCGCAACGTATTTTTCGCAACCGAAACGTTTTTTCGGCGTCGGCATTTTGATTCCCTTGACTACCTTTTTCTTCTCATTTTTCGCAACTGAAGCATTTTTTTACGTCATTGCTATCGACATTTTGTTTGCCTTTTCATCGAGCCAATACAGAACTCCTCGCGCATGATCTTTCTAATTTTATCACACTCCAAGTTTCGTTTTCTATCATCAGGCCTTACTGTCAACGGCTTATTTTTTTTTGCAATTCGAGTCTGTTTAAGTTTGTTCACTTTCGCTCTTTCGATTTTTTTTCTTTCCATTGTCTCGCAAACGATACTCCTGTATGACTTCAATTTTTTTTGATTTGGTTCTATGATTTCTGAAATTTGGAATTTTAAATTTTTTACAGATCTCGTTTAACTTTGGTATGGTTTTCTCAACTAAATTTTTCATTTTTTTTATTTGTTTGCTTCATTTGAAAGAATATTTTTTTTTGGTTTTTTGGGGAATTTTGTATTTAAATAATAATTTGTTTAAAAGTTTTTAAATAGTCTTTATATATATGCAAAAAAAAATTTCACATTAAAGAAAATTAAATTAAAAACTTTTTTGTATATATTTTGAGAGAAAAAAAACCAAAGTTTTTTTAATAAATTATTATTTAAACATAAAATTAAAAAAAAAAAAAAATCATTCACCAAAATGCTATTGACTGCGAGAATGTCAACCGTATTTTCAGATGCTGTGTGGCCTCGATACATCTTTCAATTGAATCCCAGCATCTTGCCTATAGAATCGTCCATGTTGAAATCCACTCAAAAATTATCTTCCAAATCCAACATCGTCTGTAGGGTATTAGGGTTGGGAGCGAGTCTGATCTTGTTGCTTCCCTTTCCATCCATCTTCATTCACATCTGAATGTAATTGTTCAAATCATCTATGTCATAACTTACTTTGGGAATTCGAATCTCCAACCAATCCACTCCGTCGGAATACTTGAACGAGTTATTCTTTTCGGTGATGTTGAGAATGGAATAATACGTCTTCAGATTCACCAACGCCATCTTGTATCTTTTCTCTCTATTCAATTCGATGGAAGGTTCGAATTTCATCATGAATCGAGTCGAATCGCCACTCACCACAATTTGAATGGATTGTTTTGCAGCCGTATTCTCGGCTATCCATTCTAACAATTCTCCTTGTTCGAACATTATATTTTTAATTTTTATTTATTTTTTCAAAACTAAATTATTGATGATTTATTATTTTCTAATTTTTGTTTTTGCCCTCTATTCTATTATCATCAGAAACATAAAACTTGTTGAAACCGCTCTGATATCTTTCGTGATTAAATTCGCTAGTCAAATCGATCACGACGAAATTGTAAAGTCCTCCATCCCAAACCCTCTTGCAGAATCCCCTGAATTCTGCCATGCTCATGTCGTTTGCGACGTGATCACCATAGATGTGATTGAGATTCTTGAGATCCTGGCAAAAGAGACACAGGAAATTAGCATTCTTCCTTATCGTCTGTCTGAAAATAATTCTGTGACAGGTAGAAACAGTCCATGTTGCTGTGACGACCTCTAACATAATTCGATTCACATCAGTTCTATCTCTCCAAAAGCAGATTGTCGAAAATCATGAGATTCTTATCTTCCGATTTCAATTCTCTAGGATCCAGAACGTAGCTAGCGTTCTCATAAAATCGACACTCGACGTTCAAAGATGCATTTCTCTTCATCAATTCCATCGCCGCACCATCCAAAATGGTCGAAAGAGAAGCTTCACTTTTGTCGAATTCCTCCCTACTGTCAAAGATTATGGCTATGATGTCCTTGGACAATCTATGATCCATACACTCTCGAAGCAATCTGTATTCAGGTTGAAACAAACTCTCGCCAAACACGAATAATCTGCCGTAATCCAACCAGTCGGGTTGCGACAACAGATTCATCAACAGATTGGTCTTTCCACAATTCGATTTTCCCACTCTCAAGCATCTTATGCTTTTGGGAAAGAACTCATTATTCAACTTCTTGGTCTCTTAATGTTCATCTTTTTTAGTTTTTTTTTGTTATTTTTAGATTTTCAAACACAATTTTCATGTTTTTGCAAACTCAGTTTTTTATAAATATTATTATTTATTTATATTACACTGTCGTGAGTTCTCTTCAATCCAGATCCATTCGTCATTTTGGCTAAATCTTGTATGGGTACCACAGCATCCTTAAAATTTTTCCAACTTTTCGGCAATCGCTCTAACGTAGCTCGCTTCCCCGGCGGACTGATCAACTTGTCGATCAACATGTCGGCTGCCCTCTTGCCAGCCACAGAAGCGATCCTACCACTAGCTTCAGAAGCGGCTTTCTTACCAGCTTCCAAAGCCATCTTCTTACCGACCTCAAACGCGGCTGATGCGAGTTTTCTACCTGCATTGCTTGTGAATGCTCGCATTATAGAATCAACGATGCCAGAACCGCCTTGAACGTAAGTTCTAACGTATTCCCTGTTCTTTATCACCAACATATTTTTATTTTATAATATATATTTGGGGTTTTTTTTGCTTGTAAATCGTTTGTTGTTTAAATACTTTTTATTATTTTTAGTGTAAAATTTCCTGTTTTTTATTTTATCTATTTTTTTGGCTTGTTCTCTCTACTTATTATATATATATATATCAATCCTTCAATTCGTTCATCAGCCTTTTATAATCACATTTATTCAAGACCTTCTGCCTCAACAATTTGTCGCATATGCTCACTATCTCATTATCCACTCCAGTATTACCGGCGCGCCGACTAGCCATTAACAATCTCAATTTCTGAGACAGAGTGTCAGAATCGCTCGGAAGAACAGTGGTTCTCACTCCCTTTCCAGGCACTGATTCGATGAATTTCTTATTCATATCCCATATGGGTTTCACCGTCTTTGTCAACTTGTAACCTCTGTTAGCCTTAGGTCTTGTTTCTCTGGCATCATTATTTCTCTTCAAGGCATGGGTCTGAACCAAAATGTCGCTGTAATTGTTGAAATCCTGATCCATGTAATCTCCAGGCTTGTCAAAAAGGAGCAATTTGCGCAGTCCAGGAGTTAATTCATACCTATTCGAACCAACGATTAAATTTTCATCATCCTCTCGCACTTCAGTGTCGTCCACGAAAGTCCTACCATTAGAATCCCTGTAAATTCCATACAACAGATGTCTCTTACCACCATCCTCGGACAACGCGACGCTATCAGTGGTGATTGTCGAAGCTGCATCATCGCTCTCGCTCACATCGGTTTCGATTCTCATAGGAACGTAATCCGGTGGGGATCTGTGAAAGGAAAACACCCTTGTAAAACTACCAGGCAACGAACCCATTCTCAAAGAACTCTCTTTTATAGGCCTCAGTTCTTCAACGATCTCCTTTTTTGCTTCATTCCTGAACCTCCGTTATGGGTTTAAATAGTTTGATGGTCTCGCGTGTTAATTCCATCTCTCCCAATCGTCTGCTTCTGTTGGCGGATCAAATGCTTTTCTTACTCGTTCATATTCATTGAGGAGTTCATCTCTTCATTTGGAATCTTTGATGTGTAAAATCATTTTTTTGTTCACTAAATTATTAATATTTCCTTTAGAGTATGGTAACATAGGTTATTTTATTATTCTCAAAATTAAATGTAATGTAGTTATTTTTCTGTTTTAAGTAAATAAAATCTTCTGTCTTTAATATATATAACTAAAACCAGTTGAGGGAAAAACATAATACAAATAAAACCTTGATAAATAGTTTAAAAATCTTAAAATAACATCCATTTCAAACATGCTAAAATCAGAAAGAACATGAATAATTAAAATCTCGAATAAAAACATGTCAGTAAATGTAACGCTTTTAAAAAAATAACATCAATTAATCTTTTGAACTGTTTCCGCTTTCATCCATAGAATAGTTTCAGTTCAACGATTTAACTGACAATTGATTCATTTGAATGAAAACCTGTAATACATTCAAGCGTGACAAATGGAGTTCTCAGTGTGTTTATACAGTAAATATTACTTTGAAATGCGACCTCCTCGTCAGCTTGGTAAAACAGATTGATGATTGTAGTGCACAGGAGCTCTATTTATACTGTAAAAGTGGAGATACCCATTGTGGGATTTTCCAAAAAACTCAGGTTTTTCTGTTCAGTTTGGAAAAATCCACTATGGGTATCCCCACTTACCTCAGAAGTGGGGATACCCATAGTGGATTTTTCCAAACTCAAGTTTTTTTCTGTTCAGTTTGGAAAAAAATCCTCGATGGGTAACTACACTTTACTCCCACTTCACACCATTGGTGAATGTCGCGAAAAGGTTTTGAGGACGATTTTTCCTGGTCTAGAATCGGCAAATTGGTTTCACCAATCGGATCGCACCCTCGACCATCCGAAACGCAATCGTGAACGTCGGTGGTCTAGAATCGGCAAACCGCATTTTTGATGCTGGTCTAGAATTGGGAAAGCGTTTTTTGCTGGCGTTTGCCAATGATAGATTGAAGGTCTGATTCGCGATGGGAACGTTGATAAAAAATTTTTAATTGATGTTTTTTCAACTTTCGTACATTTTTCCCTTCCCAGCAATGTGTCGAATTAGCACTCATTCGCCAACGGCTTTTTGAACGGTCTAAAATGCGAGAAACTGCGTTTGCCGATTCTGGACCATCGTGTACAAACAATGTTTTTTACACTCTGTACACGATTTAACACTGAATCCCTATGGCGGTACATGTACATGTACCTGTACATTTTTTGACAAAGTGGTCTAGAATCGGCATTTTATACCTACTTAGGTAACATAGCAACCACGTGCTACCATAGAAACCAAGATGGCGGCCTCCAGTATATAAAATGGACGACGGAAACACGTATCACCCTAACAACACGCGCTGTGCATGCGCACTAACACCACATATCACTATAGAGATGATGTCACAACATGGCCGCTCACTCAGGTTACCGTGACAACACAACATGGCGCCACTACGTCACGTGACATGACGTCACTTCCGAGGTAATCCACCTAGGTCATCCAAATGATGGGTGAAAACCACATTCCATACTATTCGTGCTGAAATGTGTGTGGACATAAACCTGTATAACACTCACGTCTCAATAAGGTATTGGGTCGTGCTGATGTGCACATTTAGCTCAACATTTGCTGAAACTTGTGCAAACACGGGTATACTCACATAATTCAAGAAAAGCAGCTTTGCTGGCGCACTGGGAGGAAGAAAAACAAAACCAGCCTGGTTCCAACCCCACCGAGAATATTCGTAGGGATCGAAGTATTTATTTTTTATTCCCTATGTCGCAGTGTACAATGTGGTCGTTGGCAATGCGGTGGGTGGACTCAGACTAGAGGGCTTGTGGGGCGGGGTCGCGTGGAATCATATCTTGTATCCACCTCTCCATAAAGGTCCAGCAGCAACTTGAACAATATCAGAAATTCTCGCCTACAGTAGTTCATCACACTCTCTTCTCGGTTTAAATGCGTTCAATGATTTGATAATACTCGAGCATGGTCTCTCAGTTAATGTGTTACAGGTGTCTTGTAGCACACTGAGAGACCATGTTCGACCTACAATCGCCACAGTTCCAGAATCGACCCGAGTTCAGGCTTCAGCCACGATTCAAGTTATAGGTTTGATTACATCCCAAACCCCAGTCCCCATCCCATGACTCGCGGCGACCAGATGTGTGCACATGCCCCACTCCAACAGTTTGCTCAAAAATTAGGACGAAGGAAACCAAAGGCCAAGTTGGAATCCATTTTTGCATCATTCTTCTGTAAAGCTATTTTGTCACTGGACAATCATCATTACTGTGAAATCAACAACAACTTGCTTGTCTGCAGTTTTTAAAAAAAGATAGTCAGCTCAACATTCCGATTCTTACACAAAGAATGGACCAGCAGGAGAATAACGTTTTGAATGTTTTAGATGAAGGATCTCGCGGTGGGCAATCAGTTTAGTATGAAAAATAAGTATACTCGTTTCGAGTAAAACGCCATGGTAACGCAGATGGGTAGGACTACTTACCGAGAATAACCGAGAACAAATTAAAATAATAAATAAAGGCAAAAATAAATATTAATTGTTAGCATATAGGTGCTCTATGTTGTATATAAAATAAGAAAAGTCAAATTTAGAGCTTTCAGACCGACTCAGTCTGTGGTGATGGGGATTTTTTTTATCAATTTCGTATTCGCCCCAAACCGAGAAGAGGCTACTCGCCGAGAACAAGATTGTGACTGTTAATTAACACCGAGTTTCATTTGTTCTCGGTTGAAAATTAATAAATAATTCCCATCACATAGACTTTGAAATTTTGGCAAATTTATCCTGGTAATGTCACCTCATAGGATGGTAGTAATGTATGTCGGTTTCTAGACAACTCATACCCACGGCAACTCGTACCAGTCAAGTCGTACCCAAAATTGGACGACTCGTACCCATTTTCGGCTGGACAACTCGCACCCACAATTGGACAACTCGTACCCAAGGTTGGACAACTCGTACACATGACTGGTCAACTTGTGCTTGGTGTTTAATTGTATGGGCGAAGGCAGTTAATGGCATAAGAATTATAGAAGCGGGGTTTTTGCTTTTGTTTGATCCGTTTAAGGTGCTATAATAGTAATGGAAATCAGTTTACTTTGAAATTCCTTCGTCAGATATTCCATGAATATGAATGAAATATACACAAATTTTACGACTAAATGACTGCTATGATACACAGAACAGGAAACCTATATTCATTGACCCTACTTTGTTGATAGCAGGCACCAGTGGTTCCTGGAAGTCTGCAATCGTATTCGTACGAGAACAGGGGTGAATGACCCCCCCCCCCTCCCACCTAACCCCGACACCCGGTTTCTGCGCTTCAATATTGGGAAATAGAGTTCCGAAAAAAAACTAAAAGGCCTTGCATCCAGGCCAAGGCTCTGCAAATTATCAGGGTGAAAACCATAGCCTTCGTCGCATTAACTCTTGCCTTTCCTAATTAATAATGCCACTCTCCACCTTAAGATTATTTTTCGTGTGGCAAAGTTACATCACTGGTGAGGCGCCACCCTGGCCAGGCGAGAAGGGATTTCATTGTAAATTGAGAGTCCAACCGGATTTTGTACTTGAAGCGTAGCACATTTACCCGCTCGGTAGAAAAACGGCAAACAATGACCAGTGATAGACTGAATAAAGAAGATCACAAATGATGTTCATTTAGAAAAAAAACAAGTAAAAAGCTCTAATACATCTCTCTCTCTGTGAGTCCACAAGCTCGCATCAACTGATTTCTGTAGGAAATTTTATGGTCAACACCGATACACCTGAAAACTTGACAGTCAATTAATTTAGACTTACCCGGCAGTGACAGGTGTGAGATCATGAAGAATTATTTTCTATCATCTATTACCTTATAGTCGACTGGTTTTTAATTTTCTTCCAGTTTATATCTGTGCATATTATTATCGCCAATTAAGTTAATCTTCCAGTTGGGAGGTGTGTTTTTCTAACAATTATCTTCCACCCATGACAATCATGAAAATTGAATGATAATTAGCATTTTTGTAAGGTTTGCACTTAGACTATAAAAGTAAATAAAAGTACCTCTCTCTCTCTCTCTCTCTCTCTCTCTCTCTCTCTCTCTCTCTCATTTTTGTAAGGTTTGCAATTAGACTAAAAAAAGTAAATAAAAGTCTCTCTCTCTCTCTCTCTCTCTCTCTCTCTCTCTCTCTCTCTCTCTCTCTCTCTCTCTCTCTCTCTCTCTCTCTCTTATAGGCACCCGACTCTCGTGCCTCGACCGATCGAAACAAAAATTGGCACAGGTCTATAGAGATGTAATTTGACCAGGAAAGGGACTTCTGATGGACCCCGATCGCGTCCGACATCGCGTTAATCCTTCAACCAATGAAGGGGTGGGTTAGGGTGGGGGAATGAGCCCCGATCGCATCTGATTTTGCGTTAACCCCTCAACACGTGAAATGCTGGAGATGATGACTACCAATACAACAAAATATTACGTAGAAAAGCCCTCAGAAGTTTAACGAAGAGCCAAAGATTACCCGATTTTTTTTTATTTTTTTTTTAGGGGTGGGGTGGGGGGGGGGGGGGGTCGTCTCCCGCATCTACACCACTGTATTAATATATAATTTAAATATTTCCTGTTTTCTTCGAATTGCTCTCTTGATGAAATGTTCATACCGGCGAAATTGACTTTCGGCGAAGTCTGTTCAGACTGTTCTGCTGAGATAAATGCTAAAAATGGAAAGTTTTGGCCTTTATGCACACCCATTGAAAGCAGACACTCATCTTCACAAGTCCTTCAGCCAATATTCGCCTTCGCCCATACAATTAAAGACCAGGTACATGTTGACCAACTGTGGATACGAGTTGTCCAACCTTGGGTACGAGCTGTCCAACTGTGGGTATCGAGTTGTCCAGCCGAAAATGGGTACGAGTCGTCCAATTTTGGGTACGACTTGACTGGTACGAGTTGCCGTGGGTACGTGTTGTCCTGATACCCATATGTCAGTGACCTTTATTGTCGAACTTTCATTGCGCAAGAAGATTTTCTCCCTCCTTGCAGCATCAAAAACTGACGCATTATTGGCCGCTGCTGTGAGCCTCAACTGATAATCTTCCCAGTCAAAAGAACCAGACTTGTACAAGCAACTCAGACAAATGTGACTCAGGGAACACTTAGACAAATGAGAAAACGCCTTAACTTTCAGATTCTCACACTCCAAGTGATACCAGCAATTACAAATATCACAAGCTATGCTTCTGATATTGTGGCACTCTTCACCACAAACTCCACATGGATACAGCGCTACTTTTATTTTCATTTTCAAATTTTGTTGTGTTCTCGGCAAGTAGCCTCTTCACGCTTCCGCGCCGAATGTGGGGATTAATAAATAATCCATTTCACCGTAGACCTGGCTGGTTTAAAATGGTTTTGTTACTAATTTGTAAAACTTTTATTTTCATTTTGAAATATTATTTTGTCTTGTTCTCGGCAAGTAGTCTCTAGAGTAGATACGTGCCTTATACGCAAACAGTAGACTTCTATTTTCATTTTTAAATTTTGTTTTGTTCTCGGCATGTAGCCACTTCATGGTTCCGCGCCGAATGTGGGGATTAATAAATAATCCCATTCTCCGTAGACCTGCCTGGTTTAAAATGGTTTTGTTACTAGTTTGTACGTAATATATAGTAGATACATGCCTTATACGCTAACAATAAACTTTCATTTTCATTTTGATATATTATTCTGTTTTGTTCTCGGCCAATAGTCTCTGGAGTGACACATGCCTTATACGCAAACAATAGACTTCAGTAGACTTCTATTTTCATTTTTAAATTTTGTTTTGCTCCCGGCAAGTAGCCTCTTCTCGGTTCCGCGCCGAATGTGAGAATTAATAAATAATGCCATTCACCGTAGACTTGGCTGGTTTAAAACTGTTTTGTTACTAATTTGTACATAATATATAGTAGATACATGCCTTATACGCTAATAATAAACTTTTATTTTCATTTCGAAATATTATTTTGTTTTGTTCACGGCAAGTAGTCTCTAGAGTAGGTACATGCCTTATACGCAAACAATAGACTTCTATTTTCATTTTTAAATTTTGTTTTGTTCTCGGCAAGTAGCGTCTTCTCGGTTCGGCCCCGAGTGTGGGAATTAATAAACAATCCCATTCACCATTGACCTGACTGGTTTAAAATTGTTTGGTTACAAATTTGCACATAATATAGAGTACTTACATGCTTTATACGCCAACAGAAAACTTTTATTTCTATTTTTATATATTATTTTGTTTTGTTCTCGGCAAGTAGTCTCTTCTCGGTTCGGCGCCGAAGGCAAAGGATTAATGAATAACCCCCTTCACCATAGACTTGGTCGGTCTAAAGTTGGTTTTTTTTCTAGCTTTTGCATAAATAGAGTACCTATATGCCAACAATTAATATTTAATTTATTTATTTTTGCCTTTATTTATTATTTTAATTTGTTCTCGGTTGTTCTCGGTAAGTAGTCTCACCGAACGCAGATACGCTCTGAGGAATGAGTCTCAAATCTAGTTGGTTTTCTGAGAGTTAACAAACACTCAGGAAACCAAATGTTTTTGGACTCATACCTCAGTGCGCATTAGCGTGGCTTGGTCTTTTTTATGAGTGTTCAACGACACTGCAGTAGGGTATGAGGCGCTGTTGTTCTTCACATGGAATCCTGATTACCCTTGTGGGGTCGGTGGCTTTGGGTATTAAGATGTACTGCAGGACGACAATGCATGTTTCTTCAACCGCACTAATAATGTTTCAGTCGAGTTCGTGAGTTGATGAATTTAACAGTAACTGTTGCTTGTCACTGATCAGTGGTTCTGTCCTCAATTTACTCCACCCGTAACATTGTGCGACACAATGGGACCTCGGCCATTAAATAGTGTCTCTAAATAGAAGAACAAACAATGACACTTATAACACCTATGGTAATTTTGTGTCGGAAGCATAACAGTTGTAGTTATATCTGGAGACAACCACCGTGCAGTAGCAAGTAACTGTAAGGAATCTGCAATTTTAAAACCTGACGCGAGCATGTTTAATAGAGAGTGAAGTCAGGTACGCCATTGATGTACAGTACGCATGAGGGATTGGGAGGTTGCAGAATGTAGAAATGACACACGCCCATACAATGTGCATGTTAAACGAAAAGCAAAATTTATAAACCTACCCGGTTTCTGAATTATTTTGTGAAAGAACTCGTTAAACTAATATGTTTCGACGGGGAACCCATGCCGCAATGAGCTAAGATGGCCTCAGATTTGAAACTTTGCATTTAAAAAAAATAGGAAAAATCTGCTTTCAAGAAAAGAACACATTCTAAGACTTCAGGTCAGCGAGTTTATCGCGAGACTATTGGGCTACCTCGCGCTCCAAAGAGGTCATCAAACTATAATTTTGAAATGATATCAAGTACTGTTTATCCATTGTTGTGTTAATCACAAAGGCTTTGACCCTTTTTGAAATAAAAACAGACCTCATTTTTTAAACAAGCTGACCGATGAACACAAACAGATCCCGTCACCAACACTATAAAATAATTCACGTGTTTGAAGCACTTACAAAACACATTGGGAAAATATAATATTCACGCATAATTGGGCATCATCAAAATTCCGAGCGTGACATGCAGTAATGTTTAACCCTTTACCCGACGTAACGACCAGAACCGACCAACACTATGCACAAAAGTAGTCCAATCAATTTTTTCATGTTTCCAGTTTATGTCTCAAGAACATTGATTACGACCTCGTATTGGAGCAAGCCCGTTGTGCTCGTTCCAATAAGGGGGTTACAAGTTAAATTTGGCTTTTTGCAAGTGTCATCTGATATCCACGTTGGGTAAAGAGTTAAACATTTGTTTGCAGAAAACTCTTACAATAACATGAATATGAATGAAAAAAAAAACTAAACTGAAAATGAGCATCGCTTTTTCAACAATCACAGGTTCTTTGTGATCAGTTCTGCATTGAAATTTACTTATAACATTGGTCAACAAACACGTTAAGTCACCGCTGTAAGTATATCTATACCACTATAGCAGGGTGTCCCGGCGTTGCCCAGGTTTAGAAGTTAGAGTTTGTCAGTTTTTTAACGACAGAGTGCCCAAAGGGTGTCCCCCTCTCATCTGTTACCTCATCCCTGACCCACTTAGCTGAAGTTTTGAACTTTTAAAACCTGACAGACGATCTCTGTCATAAAAAGTACTCCTAGTAGACCCATTTTGGACACTCTGGATTGGCCGAAATAGTATGTAATGTGGTTTTGAGCCATCATTGGCCGGACCCCGGAAGTGATGTCATGTCACGTGACCTAGTGGCGCCATGTTGTGTTGTTATGGTAACGCGCGTGAGCGGTCATGTTGTGACGTCATCCCCATAGTGATACGTGGTGTTAGTGCGCATGCGCAGCGCGTGTTGTTAAGGTGATACGCGTTTCCGTCGTCCATTTTGTATACTGGAGACCGCCAGCTTGGTTTCTATGGTAGCACGTGGTTGCCAAGTTACCTAAAGGCTTCTAACAGGACAGGGATATGTTCGGAGTGTATATTCGATTGAATCGGAGTAAATCAAATTACCACAAACAACCCGACAAGTTGTATTATTTCGAATTCTTTCAGAATTCTCTGTTTCTATCTACGTAATAGTTTTCATCTATCTGGCCATGTTCCTTTGTTCTAGAGTATACTCCAGTGGTGTAGAAGAGCCTATCAGTTGGAACAGCTTTGCTTATTATAACTATATTTAGCTTTTCTGGTCTGTTCTTGTTAGTTCTGACCCTATTCCGAGTACTCTTGTTGTTTTATTTACCTAGATCATTTATATAAATTATAACTAACCAATCAGATTGCTTGATTTCCCATAACCTGTGTGCAGAGTTATCTCCCTTCTGTATAATAAAAGCCTATATCAATGGCAATATCCCCGAGCACCCCAATTTCGGCACCCCTTTTTGTCATATGTCCTTATGCTAGGGCACAATGTGACACAATGCGCCCTAGCACATAGGCACATGCTTTATGTGCCGATATGTGCTTATGTGAAAAGGCACAATGTGACACAATGTGCCCTAGCCCCTGCTCCCCTTTTAACACTTGAAACATTACACTATTGGGTCCCTTACTCCTTCAACATTTTACATGATACATTGTTCAAACTTTACACACATGTTGATCAGTAATTTCTGTTGTGCACGTTTAATTTAATAATCTACTTGACAAGTTTGTCCCATTAATTGTTATCTAAATTTGTCTCAATAATTTCGCGCAAATATTCATTGAAAAGGCTTCACTTCAACTTTTTCAGCGAATAAACGCAAAATTATCAGATTTATGTGCATGTGAGAAGTGCAGGTAATTCCATTTTTCATTTCCAGAGTTATGCTCCCTTTTAGTACTTGAAACATTACAGTATTAAGTAGCCTACTCCTTCAACATTTTACATGCTATATTGTTCAAACTTTGCACATATGGTGATTACGAATTTCCGTTGTGCATGTGACAAGAGCAGATAACTCTATTTTGTATTTCCAGACTTATGCCCCTTTTAGTACTTAAAACATTACAGTATTGTGTCGCCTTCTCCTTCAATATTTCACGTGCTACATTGTTCAAATTTTGCACACATGTTAATCTGTAATTGCCGTTGTGCGTGTGACAAGAGCAGGTAACTCCATTTTGTATTTCCAGAGATATGCCACTTTTTGTACTTAAAACATCACAGTGTTGTGTCGCCTTCTCCTTCAACATTTTACATGCTAAATTGTTCAAACTTTGCACATATGTTGATCACGTTGTTTGTGTGACAAGAGCAGGTAACTCTGTTTGTGTTTCCAGAGTTATGCCCCCTTTTAACTCTTGAAACATTAGGTTCCGCTCCACAGTTTCGCACTATTGCACAGGGGTGAAATTCTAAACAAAGGGTGTATGTTGAAACTAAGGCCATGTAAAATAGAGATATATTTTTAGTATCAGATATATGATTACATTAGGCTTTTTGTTGGACAAGAGAATTTGAAGTTTTGGTCCCAAAGTTGGAGTCTGATACATAGGGGTAAATTACCAGATGAATTATGGGAAACAGTGGCTTCGAAAAATTGGCTATTTTTTTAAATGTAATTTTTACACGGGTTTGTTACCAGACAGGTAACTAAAAAATGAGACGGAAACATATAATTTTTTTTTTGCATTTTAGAAACAACTGATGCTCTGCTCCAGGGGTGGGTAGGTGGGGTTGGTGGGGAAATTCTGCTTTTGAGGCTGCTAGGTGGCTGAAAATGACTGGTTTTGGTATTTTTTCGGGCAATTTTTCAGGTTGAAGTCTTGCCTTTGACAATAAATAATCCCACCCACATTCAGATTGTTTATTTCTACTTAGTCAGATAGTGTTATATGTTTTTTGTGGATTTGGGAAATGTAATACATGTAATGGGTTAGATAACTAAGTTACAGGATATTTGCATTTGAAGAGAGTGTATGGCAGGTCACATTTGGAAATGCCTGGAAAACTGTGGAGCGGAACCTTAAAGAGCATTCTGCCGACGGTGTCAATTCTTGAACCAGGAAGTTCCTTATTTGTGTTTGAGTTATAAATACACCATTTTTCAAAAAACATTTCATTATTTCTGGTTTGTGTGCTATTGTTAGTAGTAGTTAACATTCAGCAAGTGATATCTCAGCACAAATGGAAGGAAATAAGTGGAAATTTTGAGAAATTTATTGATATAGCCTAATTTCGCACTTGTTTTGAATTTTCGTCAAGATTTCAAAAACATTAAGGTAGAGCACTGCCTTTCCTAAACACCGAGCCTTGTATTTATGACAAATTTGTGCAGTTATGGACAGCCTGGTTGTTACTGTTGCCCAGAGATTTGCAGTTATGGTGTCTACTTTTTCATTTTGGTCATTGGTGTCATGTCTGTGTGTCATCCGTCCGTCAAGCTGTTCACGCTTTCATATCTAGAGAGCAACCCCCCCAAAAGCTATGGTTATTAGTGCTTATTGTTTTACATTTTGATTGTATTTAACAGTGCTATTGGCAGGACATGGGTAGTCAATGTGGCTGGTGGTAATAACAAAAATACTTTCTGAAGTGGCTCAGAGAAATGGGGAGGGGGTGGGGGGTGTTGAGGTGGTGTGGTGTGGTTGTGAAAATCGGGTAAAATGGCTGAAAAAGCTATGCGGCAATCAGAAAGGACATGCTGTATCTTTTTACTGGTTGAAAATAGAGACTTGTGGTTTTTGTTCATTCAACTCAGGAAAGACTCCAGATTATTTTGCCTGAGTGAAATCCAGGGGGAGATCACTCTTGTTTTCTCTTTAAGGTTCCGCTCCACAGTTTCGCACTATTGCACAGGGGTGAAATTCTAAACAAAGGGTGTATGTTGAAACTAAGGCCATGTAAAATAGAGATATATTTTTAGTATCAGATATATGATTACATTAGGCTTTTTGTTGGACAAGAGAATTTGAAGTTTTGGTCCCAAAGTTGGAGTCTGATACATAGGGGTAAATTACCAGATGAATTATGGGAAACAGTGGCTTCGAAAAATTGGCTATTTTTTTAAATGTAATTTTTACACGGGTTTGTTACCAGACAGGTAACTAAAAAATGAGACGGAAACATATAATTTTTTTTTTGCATTTTAGAAACAACTGATGCTCTGCTCCAGGGGTGGGTAGGTGGGGTTGGTGGGGAAATTCTGCTTTTGAGGCTGCTAGGTGGCTGAAAATGACTGGTTTTGGTATTTTTTCGGGCAATTTTTCAGGTTGAAGTCTTGCCTTTGACAATAAATAATTCCACCCACATTCAGATTGTTTATTTCTACTTAGTCAGATAGTGTTATATGTTTTTTGTGGATTTGGGAAATGTAATACATGTAATGGGTTAGATAACTAAGTTACAGGATATTTGCATTTGAAGAGAGTGTATGGCAGGTCACATTTGGAAATGCCTGGAAAACTGTGGAGCGGAACCTTAAAGAGCATTCTGCCGACGGTGTCAAATCTTGAACCAGGAAGTTCCTTATTTGTGTTTGAGTTATAAATACACCATTTTTCAAAAAACATTTCATTATTTCTGGTTTGTGTGCTATTGTTAGTAGTAGTTAACATTCAGCAAGTGATATCTCAGCACAAATGGAAGGAAATAAGTGGAAATTTTGAGAAATTTATTGATATAGCCTAATTTCGCACTTGTTTTGAATTTTCGTCAAGATTTCAAAAACATTAAGGTAGAGCACTGCCTTTCCTAAACACCGAGCCTTGTATTTATGACAAATTTGTGCAGTTATGGACAGCCTGGTTGTTACTGTTGCCCAGAGATTTGCAGTTATGGTGTCTACTTTTTCATTTTGGTCATTGGTGTCATGTCTGTGTGTCATCCGTCCGTCAAGCTGTTCACGCTTTCATATCTAGAGAGCAACCCCCCCCAAAAGCTATGGTTATTAGTGCTTATTGTTTTACATTTTGATTGTATTTAACAGTGCTATTGGCAGGACATGGGTAGTCAATGTGGCTGGTGGTAATAACAAAAATACTTTCTGAAGTGGCTCAGAGAAATGGGGAGGGGGTGGGGGGTGTTGAGGTGGTGTGGTGTGGTTGTGAAAATCGGGTAAAATGGCTGAAAAAGCTATGCGGCAATCAGAAAGGACATGCTGTATCTTTTTACTGGTTGAAAATAGAGACTTGTGGTTTTTGTTCATTCAACTCAGGAAAGACTCCAGATTATTTTGCCTGAGTGAAATCCAGGGGGAGATCACTCTTGTTTTCTCTTTAAGGTTCCGCTCCACAGTTTCGCACTATTGCACAGGGGTGAAATTCTAAACAAAGGGTGTATGTTGAAACTAAGGCCATGTAAAATAGAGATATATTTTTAGTATCAGATATATGATTACATTAGGCTTTTTGTTGGACAAGAGAATTTGAAGTTTTGGTCCCAAAGTTGGAGTCTGATACATAGGGGTAAATTACCAGATGAATTATGGGAAACAGTGGCTTCGAAAAATTGGCTATTTTTTTAAATGTAATTTTTACACGGGTTTGTTACCAGACAGGTAACTAAAAAATGAGACGGAAACATATAATTTTTTTTTTGCATTTTAGAAACAACTGATGCTCTGCTCCAGGGGTGGGTAGGTGGGGTTGGTGGGGAAATTCTGCTTTTGAGGCTGCTAGGTGGCTGAAAATGACTGGTTTTGGTATTTTTTCGGGCAATTTTTCAGGTTGAAGTCTTGCCTTTGACAATAAATAATCCCACCCACATTCAGATTGTTTATTTCTACTTAGTCAGATAGTGTTATATGTTTTTTGTGGATTTGGGAAATGTAATACATGTAATGGGTTAGATAACTAAGTTACAGGATATTTGCATTTGAAGAGAGTGTATGGCAGGTCACATTTGGAAATGCCTGGAAAACTGTGGAGCGGAACCTTAAAGAGCATTCTGCCGACGGTGTCAATTCTTGAACCAGGAAGTTCCTTATTTGTGTTTGAGTTATAAATACACCATTTTTCAAAAAACATTTCATTATTTCTGGTTTGTGTGCTATTGTTAGTAGTAGTTAACATTCAGCAAGTGATATCTCAGCACAAATGGAAGGAAATAAGTGGAAATTTTGAGAAATTTATTGATATAGCCTAATTTCGCACTTGTTTTGAATTTTCGTCAAGATTTCAAAAACATTAAGGTAGAGCACTGCCTTTCCTAAACACCGAGCCTTGTATTTATGACAAATTTGTGCAGTTATGGACAGCCTGGTTGTTACTGTTGCCCAGAGATTTGCAGTTATGGTGTCTACTTTTTCATTTTGGTCATTGGTGTCATGTCTGTGTGTCATCCGTCCGTCAAGCTGTTCACGCTTTCATATCTAGAGAGCAACCCCCCCAAAAGCTATGGTTATTAGTGCTTATTGTTTTACATTTTGATTGTATTTAACAGTGCTATTGGCAGGACATGGGTAGTCAATGTGGCTGGTGGTAATAACAAAAATACTTTCTGAAGTGGCTCAGAGAAATGGGGAGGGGGTGGGGGGTGTTGAGGTGGTGTGGTGTGGTTGTGAAAATCGGGTAAAATGGCTGAAAAAGCTATGCGGCAATCAGAAAGGACATGCTGTATCTTTTTACTGGTTGAAAATAGAGACTTGTGGTTTTTGTTCATTCAACTCAGGAAAGACTCCAGATTATTTTGCCTGAGTGAAATCCAGGGGGAGATCACTCTTGTTTTCTCTTTAAGGTTCCGCTCCACAGTTTCGCACTATTGCACAGGGGTGAAATTCTAAACAAAGGGTGTATGTTGAAACTAAGGCCATGTAAAATAGAGATATATTTTTAGTATCAGATATATGATTACATTAGGCTTTTTGTTGGACAAGAGAATTTGAAGTTTTGGTCCCAAAGTTGGAGTCTGATACATAGGGGTAAATTACCAGATGAATTATGGGAAACAGTGGCTTCGAAAAATTGGCTATTTTTTTAAATGTAATTTTTACACGGGTTTGTTACCAGACAGGTAACTAAAAAATGAGACGGAAACATATAATTTTTTTTTTGCATTTTAGAAACAACTGATGCTCTGCTCCAGGGGTGGGTAGGTGGGGTTGGTGGGGAAATTCTGCTTTTGAGGCTGCTAGGTGGCTGAAAATGACTGGTTTTGGTATTTTTTCGGGCAATTTTTCAGGTTGAAGTCTTGCCTTTGACAATAAATAATTCCACCCACATTCAGATTGTTTATTTCTACTTAGTCAGATAGTGTTATATGTTTTTTGTGGATTTGGGAAATGTAATACATGTAATGGGTTAGATAACTAAGTTACAGGATATTTGCATTTGAAGAGAGTGTATGGCAGGTCACATTTGGAAATGCCTGGAAAACTGTGGAGCGGAACCTTAAAGAGCATTCTGCCGACGGTGTCAAATCTTGAACCAGGAAGTTCCTTATTTGTGTTTGAGTTATAAATACACCATTTTTCAAAAAACATTTCATTATTTCTGGTTTGTGTGCTATTGTTAGTAGTAGTTAACATTCAGCAAGTGATATCTCAGCACAAATGGAAGGAAATAAGTGGAAATTTTGAGAAATTTATTGATATAGCCTAATTTCGCACTTGTTTTGAATTTTCGTCAAGATTTCAAAAACATTAAGGTAGAGCACTGCCTTTCCTAAACACCGAGCCTTGTATTTATGACAAATTTGTGCAGTTATGGACAGCCTGGTTGTTACTGTTGCCCAGAGATTTGCAGTTATGGTGTCTACTTTTTCATTTTGGTCATTGGTGTCATGTCTGTGTGTCATCCGTCCGTCAAGCTGTTCACGCTTTCATATCTAGAGAGCAACCCCCCCCAAAAGCTATGGTTATTAGTGCTTATTGTTTTACATTTTGATTGTATTTAACAGTGCTATTGGCAGGACATGGGTAGTCAATGTGGCTGGTGGTAATAACAAAAATACTTTCTGAAGTGGCTCAGAGAAATGGGGAGGGGGTGGGGGGTGTTGAGGTGGTGTGGTGTGGTTGTGAAAATCGGGTAAAATGGCTGAAAAAGCTATGCGGCAATCAGAAAGGACATGCTGTATCTTTTTACTGGTTGAAAATAGAGACTTGTGGTTTTTGTTCATTCAACTCAGGAAAGACTCCAGATTATTTTGCCTGAGTGAAATCCAGGGGGAGATCACTCTTGTTTTCTCTTTAAGGTTCCGCTCCACAGTTTCGCACTATTGCACAGGGGTGAAATTCTAAACAAAGGGTGTATGTTGAAACTAAGGCCATGTAAAATAGAGATATATTTTTAGTATCAGATATATGATTACATTAGGCTTTTTGTTGGACAAGAGAATTTGAAGTTTTGGTCCCAAAGTTGGAGTCTGATACATAGGGGTAAATTACCAGATGAATTATGGGAAACAGTGGCTTCGAAAAATTGGCTATTTTTTTAAATGTAATTTTTACACGGGTTTGTTACCAGACAGGTAACTAAAAAATGAGACGGAAACATATAATTTTTTTTTTGCATTTTAGAAACAACTGATGCTCTGCTCCAGGGGTGGGTAGGTGGGGTTGGTGGGGAAATTCTGCTTTTGAGGCTGCTAGGTGGCTGAAAATGACTGGTTTTGGTATTTTTTCGGGCAATTTTTCAGGTTGAAGTCTTGCCTTTGACAATAAATAATTCCACCCACATTCAGATTGTTTATTTCTACTTAGTCAGATAGTGTTATATGTTTTTTGTGGATTTGGGAAATGTAATACATGTAATGGGTTAGATAACTAAGTTACAGGATATTTGCATTTGAAGAGAGTGTATGGCAGGTCACATTTGGAAATGCCTGGAAAACTGTGGAGCGGAACCTTAAAGAGCATTCTGCCGACGGTGTCAATTCTTGAACCAGGAAGTTCCTTATTTGTGTTTGAGTTATAAATACACCATTTTTCAAAAAACATTTCATTATTTCTGGTTTGTGTGCTATTGTTAGTAGTAGTTAACATTCAGCAAGTGATATCTCAGCACAAATGGAAGGAAATAAGTGGAAATTTTGAGAAATTTATTGATATAGCCTAATTTCGCACTTGTTTTGAATTTTCGTCAAGATTTCAAAAACATTAAGGTAGAGCACTGCCTTTCCTAAACACCGAGCCTTGTATTTATGACAAATTTGTGCAGTTATGGACAGCCTGGTTGTTACTGTTGCCCAGAGATTTGCAGTTATGGTGTCTACTTTTTCATTTTGGTCATTGGTGTCATGTCTGTGTGTCATCCGTCCGTCAAGCTGTTCACGCTTTCATATCTAGAGAGCAACCCCCCCAAAAGCTATGGTTATTAGTGCTTATTGTTTTACATTTTGATTGTATTTAACAGTGCTATTGGCAGGACATGGGTAGTCAATGTGGCTGGTGGTAATAACAAAAATACTTTCTGAAGTGGCTCAGAGAAATGGGGAGGGGGTGGGGGGTGTTGAGGTGGTGTGGTGTGGTTGTGAAAATCGGGTAAAATGGCTGAAAAAGCTATGCGGCAATCAGAAAGGACATGCTGTATCTTTTTACTGGTTGAAAATAGAGACTTGTGGTTTTTGTTCATTCAACTCAGGAAAGACTCCAGATTATTTTGCCTGAGTGAAATCCAGGGGGAGATCACTCTTGTTTTCTCTTTAAGGTTCCGCTCCACAGTTTCGCACTATTGCACAGGGGTGAAATTCTAAACAAAGGGTGTATGTTGAAACTAAGGCCATGTAAAATAGAGATATATTTTTAGTATCAGATATATGATTACATTAGGCTTTTTGTTGGACAAGAGAATTTGAAGTTTTGGTCCCAAAGTTGGAGTCTGATACATAGGGGTAAATTACCAGATGAATTATGGGAAACAGTGGCTTCGAAAAATTGGCTATTTTTTTAAATGTAATTTTTACACGGGTTTGTTACCAGACAGGTAACTAAAAAATGAGACGGAAACATATAATTTTTTTTTTGCATTTTAGAAACAACTGATGCTCTGCTCCAGGGGTGGGTAGGTGGGGTTGGTGGGGAAATTCTGCTTTTGAGGCTGCTAGGTGGCTGAAAATGACTGGTTTTGGTATTTTTTCGGGCAATTTTTCAGGTTGAAGTCTTGCCTTTGACAATAAATAATTCCACCCACATTCAGATTGTTTATTTCTACTTAGTCAGATAGTGTTATATGTTTTTTGTGGATTTGGGAAATGTAATACATGTAATGGGTTAGATAACTAAGTTACAGGATATTTGCATTTGAAGAGAGTGTATGGCAGGTCACATTTGGAAATGCCTGGAAAACTGTGGAGCGGAACCTTAAAGAGCATTCTGCCGACGGTGTCAAATCTTGAACCAGGAAGTTCCTTATTTGTGTTTGAGTTATAAATACACCATTTTTCAAAAAACATTTCATTATTTCTGGTTTGTGTGCTATTGTTAGTAGT
Source organism: Pictodentalium vernedei (assembly GCA_031216915.1). NCBI lineage: Eukaryota > Metazoa > Mollusca > Scaphopoda > Dentaliida > Dentaliidae > Pictodentalium > Pictodentalium vernedei. The sequence goes on along the minus strand of CM062296.1, from coordinate 442,861,000 downwards.
AGTTAACATTCAGCAAGTGATATCTCAGCACAAATGGAAGGAAATAAGTGGAAATTTTGAGAAATTTATTGATATAGCCTAATTTCGCACTTGTTTTGAATTTTCGTCAAGATTTCAAAAACATTAAGGTAGAGCACTGCCTTTCCTAAACACCGAGCCTTGTATTTATGACAAATTTGTGCAGTTATGGACAGCCTGGTTGTTACTGTTGCCCAGAGATTTGCAGTTATGGTGTCTACTTTTTCATTTTGGTCATTGGTGTCATGTCTGTGTGTCATCCGTCCGTCAAGCTGTTCACGCTTTCATATCTAGAGAGCAACCCCCCCCCAAAAGCTATGGTTATTAGTGCTTATTGTTTTACATTTTGATTGTATTTAACAGTGCTATTGGCAGGACATGGGTAGTCAATGTGGCTGGTGGTAATAACAAAAATACTTTCTGAAGTGGCTCAGAGAAATGGGGAGGGGGTGGGGGGTGTTGAGGTGGTGTGGTGTGGTTGTGAAAATCGGGTAAAATGGCTGAAAAAGCTATGCGGCAATCAGAAAGGACATGCTGTATCTTTTTACTGGTTGAAAATAGAGACTTGTGGTTTTTGTTCATTCAACTCAGGAAAGACTCCAGATTATTTTGCCTGAGTGAAATCCAGGGGGAGATCACTCTTGTTTTCTCTTTAAGGTTCCGCTCCACAGTTTCGCACTATTGCACAGGGGTGAAATTCTAAACAAAGGGTGTATGTTGAAACTAAGGCCATGTAAAATAGAGATATATTTTTAGTATCAGATATATGATTACATTAGGCTTTTTGTTGGACAAGAGAATTTGAAGTTTTGGTCCCAAAGTTGGAGTCTGATACATAGGGGTAAATTACCAGATGAATTATGGGAAACAGTGGCTTCGAAAAATTGGCTATTTTTTTAAATGTAATTTTTACACGGGTTTGTTACCAGACAGGTAACTAAAAAATGAGACGGAAACATATAATTTTTTTTTTGCATTTTAGAAACAACTGATGCTCTGCTCCAGGGGTGGGTAGGTGGGGTTGGTGGGGAAATTCTGCTTTTGAGGCTGCTAGGTGGCTGAAAATGACTGGTTTTGGTATTTTTTCGGGCAATTTTTCAGGTTGAAGTCTTGCCTTTGACAATAAATAATTCCACCCACATTCAGATTGTTTATTTCTACTTAGTCAGATAGTGTTATATGTTTTTTGTGGATTTGGGAAATGTAATACATGTAATGGGTTAGATAACTAAGTTACAGGATATTTGCATTTGAAGAGAGTGTATGGCAGGTCACATTTGGAAATGCCTGGAAAACTGTGGAGCGGAACCTTAAAGAGCATTCTGCCGACGGTGTCAAATCTTGAACCAGGAAGTTCCTTATTTGTGTTTGAGTTATAAATACACCATTTTTCAAAAAACATTTCATTATTTCTGGTTTGTGTGCTATTGTTAGTAGTAGTTAACATTCAGCAAGTGATATCTCAGCACAAATGGAAGGAAATAAGTGGAAATTTTGAGAAATTTATTGATATAGCCTAATTTCGCACTTGTTTTGAATTTTCGTCAAGATTTCAAAAACATTAAGGTAGAGCACTGCCTTTCCTAAACACCGAGCCTTGTATTTATGACAAATTTGTGCAGTTATGGACAGCCTGGTTGTTACTGTTGCCCAGAGATTTGCAGTTATGGTGTCTACTTTTTCATTTTGGTCATTGGTGTCATGTCTGTGTGTCATCCGTCCGTCAAGCTGTTCACGCTTTCATATCTAGAGAGCAACCCCCCCCAAAAGCTATGGTTATTAGTGCTTATTGTTTTACATTTTGATTGTATTTAACAGTGCTATTGGCAGGACATGGGTAGTCAATGTGGCTGGTGGTAATAACAAAAATACTTTCTGAAGTGGCTCAGAGAAATGGGGAGGGGGTGGGGGGTGTTGAGGTGGTGTGGTGTGGTTGTGAAAATCGGGTAAAATGGCTGAAAAAGCTATGCGGCAATCAGAAAGGACATGCTGTATCTTTTTACTGGTTGAAAATAGAGACTTGTGGTTTTTGTTCATTCAACTCAGGAAAGACTCCAGATTATTTTGCCTGAGTGAAATCCAGGGGGAGATCACTCTTGTTTTCTCTTTAAGGTTCCGCTCCACAGTTTCGCACTATTGCACAGGGGTGAAATTCTAAACAAAGGGTGTATGTTGAAACTAAGGCCATGTAAAATAGAGATATATTTTTAGTATCAGATATATGATTACATTAGGCTTTTTGTTGGACAAGAGAATTTGAAGTTTTGGTCCCAAAGTTGGAGTCTGATACATAGGGGTAAATTACCAGATGAATTATGGGAAACAGTGGCTTCGAAAAATTGGCTATTTTTTTAAATGTAATTTTTACACGGGTTTGTTACCAGACAGGTAACTAAAAAATGAGACGGAAACATATAATTTTTTTTTTGCATTTTAGAAACAACTGATGCTCTGCTCCAGGGGTGGGTAGGTGGGGTTGGTGGGGAAATTCTGCTTTTGAGGCTGCTAGGTGGCTGAAAATGACTGGTTTTGGTATTTTTTCGGGCAATTTTTCAGGTTGAAGTCTTGCCTTTGACAATAAATAATCCCACCCACATTCAGATTGTTTATTTCTACTTAGTCAGATAGTGTTATATGTTTTTTGTGGATTTGGGAAATGTAATACATGTAATGGGTTAGATAACTAAGTTACAGGATATTTGCATTTGAAGAGAGTGTATGGCAGGTCACATTTGGAAATGCCTGGAAAACTGTGGAGCGGAACCTTAAAGAGCATTCTGCCGACGGTGTCAATTCTTGAACCAGGAAGTTCCTTATTTGTGTTTGAGTTATAAATACACCATTTTTCAAAAAACATTTCATTATTTCTGGTTTGTGTGCTATTGTTAGTAGTAGTTAACATTCAGCAAGTGATATCTCAGCACAAATGGAAGGAAATAAGTGGAAATTTTGAGAAATTTATTGATATAGCCTAATTTCGCACTTGTTTTGAATTTTCGTCAAGATTTCAAAAACATTAAGGTAGAGCACTGCCTTTCCTAAACACCGAGCCTTGTATTTATGACAAATTTGTGCAGTTATGGACAGCCTGGTTGTTACTGTTGCCCAGAGATTTGCAGTTATGGTGTCTACTTTTTCATTTTGGTCATTGGTGTCATGTCTGTGTGTCATCCGTCCGTCAAGCTGTTCACGCTTTCATATCTAGAGAGCAACCCCCCCAAAAGCTATGGTTATTAGTGCTTATTGTTTTACATTTTGATTGTATTTAACAGTGCTATTGGCAGGACATGGGTAGTCAATGTGGCTGGTGGTAATAACAAAAATACTTTCTGAAGTGGCTCAGAGAAATGGGGAGGGGGTGGGGGGTGTTGAGGTGGTGTGGTGTGGTTGTGAAAATCGGGTAAAATGGCTGAAAAAGCTATGCGGCAATCAGAAAGGACATGCTGTATCTTTTTACTGGTTGAAAATAGAGACTTGTGGTTTTTGTTCATTCAACTCAGGAAAGACTCCAGATTATTTTGCCTGAGTGAAATCCAGGGGGAGATCACTCTTGTTTTCTCTTTAAGGTTCCGCTCCACAGTTTCGCACTATTGCACAGGGGTGAAATTCTAAACAAAGGGTGTATGTTGAAACTAAGGCCATGTAAAATAGAGATATATTTTTAGTATCAGATATATGATTACATTAGGCTTTTTGTTGGACAAGAGAATTTGAAGTTTTGGTCCCAAAGTTGGAGTCTGATACATAGGGGTAAATTACCAGATGAATTATGGGAAACAGTGGCTTCGAAAAATTGGCTATTTTTTTAAATGTAATTTTTACACGGGTTTGTTACCAGACAGGTAACTAAAAAATGAGACGGAAACATATAATTTTTTTTTTGCATTTTAGAAACAACTGATGCTCTGCTCCAGGGGTGGGTAGGTGGGGTTGGTGGGGAAATTCTGCTTTTGAGGCTGCTAGGTGGCTGAAAATGACTGGTTTTGGTATTTTTTCGGGCAATTTTTCAGGTTGAAGTCTTGCCTTTGACAATAAATAATTCCACCCACATTCAGATTGTTTATTTCTACTTAGTCAGATAGTGTTATATGTTTTTTGTGGATTTGGGAAATGTAATACATGTAATGGGTTAGATAACTAAGTTACAGGATATTTGCATTTGAAGAGAGTGTATGGCAGGTCACATTTGGAAATGCCTGGAAAACTGTGGAGCGGAACCTTAAAGAGCATTCTGCCGACGGTGTCAAATCTTGAACCAGGAAGTTCCTTATTTGTGTTTGAGTTATAAATACACCATTTTTCAAAAAACATTTCATTATTTCTGGTTTGTGTGCTATTGTTAGTAGTAGTTAACATTCAGCAAGTGATATCTCAGCACAAATGGAAGGAAATAAGTGGAAATTTTGAGAAATTTATTGATATAGCCTAATTTCGCACTTGTTTTGAATTTTCGTCAAGATTTCAAAAACATTAAGGTAGAGCACTGCCTTTCCTAAACACCGAGCCTTGTATTTATGACAAATTTGTGCAGTTATGGACAGCCTGGTTGTTACTGTTGCCCAGAGATTTGCAGTTATGGTGTCTACTTTTTCATTTTGGTCATTGGTGTCATGTCTGTGTGTCATCCGTCCGTCAAGCTGTTCACGCTTTCATATCTAGAGAGCAACCCCCCCCAAAAGCTATGGTTATTAGTGCTTATTGTTTTACATTTTGATTGTATTTAACAGTGCTATTGGCAGGACATGGGTAGTCAATGTGGCTGGTGGTAATAACAAAAATACTTTCTGAAGTGGCTCAGAGAAATGGGGAGGGGGTGGGGGGTGTTGAGGTGGTGTGGTGTGGTTGTGAAAATCGGGTAAAATGGCTGAAAAAGCTATGCGGCAATCAGAAAGGACATGCTGTATCTTTTTACTGGTTGAAAATAGAGACTTGTGGTTTTTGTTCATTCAACTCAGGAAAGACTCCAGATTATTTTGCCTGAGTGAAATCCAGGGGGAGATCACTCTTGTTTTCTCTTTAAGGTTCCGCTCCACAGTTTCGCACTATTGCACAGGGGTGAAATTCTAAACAAAGGGTGTATGTTGAAACTAAGGCCATGTAAAATAGAGATATATTTTTAGTATCAGATATATGATTACATTAGGCTTTTTGTTGGACAAGAGAATTTGAAGTTTTGGTCCCAAAGTTGGAGTCTGATACATAGGGGTAAATTACCAGATGAATTATGGGAAACAGTGGCTTCGAAAAATTGGCTATTTTTTTAAATGTAATTTTTACACGGGTTTGTTACCAGACAGGTAACTAAAAAATGAGACGGAAACATATAATTTTTTTTTTGCATTTTAGAAACAACTGATGCTCTGCTCCAGGGGTGGGTAGGTGGGGTTGGTGGGGAAATTCTGCTTTTGAGGCTGCTAGGTGGCTGAAAATGACTGGTTTTGGTATTTTTTCGGGCAATTTTTCAGGTTGAAGTCTTGCCTTTGACAATAAATAATTCCACCCACATTCAGATTGTTTATTTCTACTTAGTCAGATAGTGTTATATGTTTTTTGTGGATTTGGGAAATGTAATACATGTAATGGGTTAGATAACTAAGTTACAGGATATTTGCATTTGAAGAGAGTGTTTGGCAGGTCACATTTGGAAATGCCTGGAAAACTGTGGAGCGGAACCTTAAAGAGCATTCTGCCGACGGTGTCAATTCTTGAACCAGGAAGTTCCTTATTTGTGTTTGAGTTATAAATACACCATTTTTCAAAAAACATTTCATTATTTCTGGTTTGTGTGCTATTGTTAGTAGTAGTTAACATTCAGCAAGTGATATCTCAGCACAAATGGAAGGAAATAAGTGGAAATTTTGAGAAATTTATTGATATAGCCTAATTTCGCACTTGTTTTGAATTTTCGTCAAGATTTCAAAAACATTAAGGTAGAGCACTGCCTTTCCTAAACACCGAGCCTTGTATTTATGACAAATTTGTGCAGTTATGGACAGCCTGGTTGTTACTGTTGCCCAGAGATTTGCAGTTATGGTGTCTACTTTTTCATTTTGGTCATTGGTGTCATGTCTGTGTGTCATCCGTCCGTCAAGCTGTTCACGCTTTCATATCTAGAGAGCAACCCCCCCAAAAGCTATGGTTATTAGTGCTTATTGTTTTACATTTTGATTGTATTTAACAGTGCTATTGGCAGGACATGGGTAGTCAATGTGGCTGGTGGTAATAACAAAAATACTTTCTGAAGTGGCTCAGAGAAATGGGGAGGGGGTGGGGGGTGTTGAGGTGGTGTGGTGTGGTTGTGAAAATCGGGTAAAATGGCTGAAAAAGCTATGCGGCAATCAGAAAGGACATGCTGTATCTTTTTACTGGTTGAAAATAGAGACTTGTGGTTTTTGTTCATTCAACTCAGGAAAGACTCCAGATTATTTTGCCTGAGTGAAATCCAGGGGGAGATCACTCTTGTTTTCTCTTTAAGGTTCCGCTCCACAGTTTCGCACTATTGCACAGGGGTGAAATTCTAAACAAAGGGTGTATGTTGAAACTAAGGCCATGTAAAATAGAGATATATTTTTAGTATCAGATATATGATTACATTAGGCTTTTTGTTGGACAAGAGAATTTGAAGTTTTGGTCCCAAAGTTGGAGTCTGATACATAGGGGTAAATTACCAGATGAATTATGGGAAACAGTGGCTTCGAAAAATTGGCTATTTTTTTAAATGTAATTTTTACACGGGTTTGTTACCAGACAGGTAACTAAAAAATGAGACGGAAACATATAATTTTTTTTTTGCATTTTAGAAACAACTGATGCTCTGCTCCAGGGGTGGGTAGGTGGGGTTGGTGGGGAAATTCTGCTTTTGAGGCTGCTAGGTGGCTGAAAATGACTGGTTTTGGTATTTTTTCGGGCAATTTTTCAGGTTGAAGTCTTGCCTTTGACAATAAATAATCCCACCCACATTCAGATTGTTTATTTCTACTTAGTCAGATAGTGTTATATGTTTTTTGTGGATTTGGGAAATGTAATACATGTAATGGGTTAGATAACTAAGTTACAGGATATTTGCATTTGAAGAGAGTGTATGGCAGGTCACATTTGGAAATGCCTGGAAAACTGTGGAGCGGAACCTTAAAGAGCATTCTGCCGACGGTGTCAATTCTTGAACCAGGAAGTTCCTTATTTGTGTTTGAGTTATAAATACACCATTTTTCAAAAAACATTTCATTATTTCTGGTTTGTGTGCTATTGTTAGTAGTAGTTAACATTCAGCAAGTGATATCTCAGCACAAATGGAAGGAAATAAGTGGAAATTTTGAGAAATTTATTGATATAGCCTAATTTCGCACTTGTTTTGAATTTTCGTCAAGATTTCAAAAACATTAAGGTAGAGCACTGCCTTTCCTAAACACCGAGCCTTGTATTTATGACAAATTTGTGCAGTTATGGACAGCCTGGTTGTTACTGTTGCCCAGAGATTTGCAGTTATGGTGTCTACTTTTTCATTTTGGTCATTGGTGTCATGTCTGTGTGTCATCCGTCCGTCAAGCTGTTCACGCTTTCATATCTAGAGAGCAACCCCCCCAAAAGCTATGGTTATTAGTGCTTATTGTTTTACATTTTGATTGTATTTAACAGTGCTATTGGCAGGACATGGGTAGTCAATGTGGCTGGTGGTAATAACAAAAATACTTTCTGAAGTGGCTCAGAGAAATGGGGAGGGGGTGGGGGGTGTTGAGGTGGTGTGGTGTGGTTGTGAAAATCGGGTAAAATGGCTGAAAAAGCTATGCGGCAATCAGAAAGGACATGCTGTATCTTTTTACTGGTTGAAAATAGAGACTTGTGGTTTTTGTTCATTCAACTCAGGAAAGACTCCAGATTATTTTGCCTGAGTGAAATCCAGGGGGAGATCACTCTTGTTTTCTCTTTAAGGTTCCGCTCCACAGTTTCGCACTATTGCACAGGGGTGAAATTCTAAACAAAGGGTGTATGTTGAAACTAAGGCCATGTAAAATAGAGATATATTTTTAGTATCAGATATATGATTACATTAGGCTTTTTGTTGGACAAGAGAATTTGAAGTTTTGGTCCCAAAGTTGGAGTCTGATACATAGGGGTAAATTACCAGATGAATTATGGGAAACAGTGGCTTCGAAAAATTGGCTATTTTTTTAAATGTAATTTTTACACGGGTTTGTTACCAGACAGGTAACTAAAAAATGAGACGGAAACATATAATTTTTTTTTTGCATTTTAGAAACAACTGATGCTCTGCTCCAGGGGTGGGTAGGTGGGGTTGGTGGGGAAATTCTGCTTTTGAGGCTGCTAGGTGGCTGAAAATGACTGGTTTTGGTATTTTTTCGGGCAATTTTTCAGGTTGAAGTCTTGCCTTTGACAATAAATAATTCCACCCACATTCAGATTGTTTATTTCTACTTAGTCAGATAGTGTTATATGTTTTTTGTGGATTTGGGAAATGTAATACATGTAATGGGTTAGATAACTAAGTTACAGGATATTTGCATTTGAAGAGAGTGTATGGCAGGTCACATTTGGAAATGCCTGGAAAACTGTGGAGCGGAACCTTAAAGAGCATTCTGCCGACGGTGTCAAATCTTGAACCAGGAAGTTCCTTATTTGTGTTTGAGTTATAAATACACCATTTTTCAAAAAACATTTCATTATTTCTGGTTTGTGTGCTATTGTTAGTAGTAGTTAACATTCAGCAAGTGATATCTCAGCACAAATGGAAGGAAATAAGTGGAAATTTTGAGAAATTTATTGATATAGCCTAATTTCGCACTTGTTTTGAATTTTCGTCAAGATTTCAAAAACATTAAGGTAGAGCACTGCCTTTCCTAAACACCGAGCCTTGTATTTATGACAAATTTGTGCAGTTATGGACAGCCTGGTTGTTACTGTTGCCCAGAGATTTGCAGTTATGGTGTCTACTTTTTCATTTTGGTCATTGGTGTCATGTCTGTGTGTCATCCGTCCGTCAAGCTGTTCACGCTTTCATATCTAGAGAGCAACCCCCCCAAAAGCTATGGTTATTAGTGCTTATTGTTTTACATTTTGATTGTATTTAACAGTGCTATTGGCAGGACATGGGTAGTCAATGTGGCTGGTGGTAATAACAAAAATACTTTCTGAAGTGGCTCAGAGAAATGGGGAGGGGGTGGGGGGTGTTGAGGTGGTGTGGTGTGGTTGTGAAAATCGGGTAAAATGGCTGAAAAAGCTATGCGGCAATCAGAAAGGACATGCTGTATCTTTTTACTGGTTGAAAATAGAGACTTGTGGTTTTTGTTCATTCAACTCAGGAAAGACTCCAGATTATTTTGCCTGAGTGAAATCCAGGGGGAGATCACTCTTGTTTTCTCTTTAAGGTTCCGCTCCACAGTTTCGCACTATTGCACAGGGGTGAAATTCTAAACAAAGGGTGTATGTTGAAACTAAGGCCATGTAAAATAGAGATATATTTTTAGTATCAGATATATGATTACATTAGGCTTTTTGTTGGACAAGAGAATTTGAAGTTTTGGTCCCAAAGTTGGAGTCTGATACATAGGGGTAAATTACCAGATGAATTATGGGAAACAGTGGCTTCGAAAAATTGGCTATTTTTTTAAATGTAATTTTTACACGGGTTTGTTACCAGACAGGTAACTAAAAAATGAGACGGAAACATATAATTTTTTTTTTGCATTTTAGAAACAACTGATGCTCTGCTCCAGGGGTGGGTAGGTGGGGTTGGTGGGGAAATTCTGCTTTTGAGGCTGCTAGGTGGCTGAAAATGACTGGTTTTGGTATTTTTTCGGGCAATTTTTCAGGTTGAAGTCTTGCCTTTGACAATAAATAATCCCACCCACATTCAGATTGTTTATTTCTACTTAGTCAGATAGTGTTATATGTTTTTTGTGGATTTGGGAAATGTAATACATGTAATGGGTTAGATAACTAAGTTACAGGATATTTGCATTTGAAGAGAGTGTATGGCAGGTCACATTTGGAAATGCCTGGAAAACTGTGGAGCGGAACCTTAAAGAGCATTCTGCCGACGGTGTCAATTCTTGAACCAGGAAGTTCCTTATTTGTGTTTGAGTTATAAATACACCATTTTTCAAAAAACATTTCATTATTTCTGGTTTGTGTGCTATTGTTAGTAGTAGTTAACATTCAGCAAGTGATATCTCAGCACAAATGGAAGGAAATAAGTGGAAATTTTGAGAAATTTATTGATATAGCCTAATTTCGCACTTGTTTTGAATTTTCGTCAAGATTTCAAAAACATTAAGGTAGAGCACTGCCTTTCCTAAACACCGAGCCTTGTATTTATGACAAATTTGTGCAGTTATGGACAGCCTGGTTGTTACTGTTGCCCAGAGATTTGCAGTTATGGTGTCTACTTTTTCATTTTGGTCATTGGTGTCATGTCTGTGTGTCATCCGTCCGTCAAGCTGTTCACGCTTTCATATCTAGAGAGCAACCCCCCCAAAAGCTATGGTTATTAGTGCTTATTGTTTTACATTTTGATTGTATTTAACAGTGCTATTGGCAGGACATGGGTAGTCAATGTGGCTGGTGGTAATAACAAAAATACTTTCTGAAGTGGCTCAGAGAAATGGGGAGGGGGTGGGGGGTGTTGAGGTGGTGTGGTGTGGTTGTGAAAATCGGGTAAAATGGCTGAAAAAGCTATGCGGCAATCAGAAAGGACATGCTGTATCTTTTTACTGGTTGAAAATAGAGACTTGTGGTTTTTGTTCATTCAACTCAGGAAAGACTCCAGATTATTTTGCCTGAGTGAAATCCAGGGGGAGATCACTCTTGTTTTCTCTTTAAGGTTCCGCTCCACAGTTTCGCACTATTGCACAGGGGTGAAATTCTAAACAAAGGGTGTATGTTGAAACTAAGGCCATGTAAAATAGAGATATATTTTTAGTATCAGATATATGATTACATTAGGCTTTTTGTTGGACAAGAGAATTTGAAGTTTTGGTCCCAAAGTTGGAGTCTGATACATAGGGGTAAATTACCAGATGAATTATGGGAAACAGTGGCTTCGAAAAATTGGCTATTTTTTTAAATGTAATTTTTACACGGGTTTGTTACCAGACAGGTAACTAAAAAATGAGACGGAAACATATAATTTTTTTTTTGCATTTTAGAAACAACTGATGCTCTGCTCCAGGGGTGGGTAGGTGGGGTTGGTGGGGAAATTCTGCTTTTGAGGCTGCTAGGTGGCTGAAAATGACTGGTTTTGGTATTTTTTCGGGCAATTTTTCAGGTTGAAGTCTTGCCTTTGACAATAAATAATTCCACCCACATTCAGATTGTTTATTTCTACTTAGTCAGATAGTGTTATATGTTTTTTGTGGATTTGGGAAATGTAATACATGTAATGGGTTAGATAACTAAGTTACAGGATATTTGCATTTGAAGAGAGTGTATGGCAGGTCACATTTGGAAATGCCTGGAAAACTGTGGAGCGGAACCTTAAAGAGCATTCTGCCGACGGTGTCAAATCTTGAACCAGGAAGTTCCTTATTTGTGTTTGAGTTATAAATACACCATTTTTCAAAAAACATTTCATTATTTCTGGTTTGTGTGCTATTGTTAGTAGTAGTTAACATTCAGCAAGTGATATCTCAGCACAAATGGAAGGAAATAAGTGGAAATTTTGAGAAATTTATTGATATAGCCTAATTTCGCACTTGTTTTGAATTTTCGTCAAGATTTCAAAAACATTAAGGTAGAGCACTGCCTTTCCTAAACACCGAGCCTTGTATTTATGACAAATTTGTGCAGTTATGGACAGCCTGGTTGTTACTGTTGCCCAGAGATTTGCAGTTATGGTGTCTACTTTTTCATTTTGGTCATTGGTGTCATGTCTGTGTGTCATCCGTCCGTCAAGCTGTTCACGCTTTCATATCTAGAGAGCAACCCCCCCCAAAAGCTATGGTTATTAGTGCTTATTGTTTTACATTTTGATTGTATTTAACAGTGCTATTGGCAGGACATGGGTAGTCAATGTGGCTGGTGGTAATAACAAAAATACTTTCTGAAGTGGCTCAGAGAAATGGGGAGGGGGTGGGGGGTGTTGAGGTGGTGTGGTGTGGTTGTGAAAATCGGGTAAAATGGCTGAAAAAGCTATGCGGCAATCAGAAAGGACATGCTGTATCTTTTTACTGGTTGAAAATAGAGACTTGTGGTTTTTGTTCATTCAACTCAGGAAAGACTCCAGATTATTTTGCCTGAGTGAAATCCAGGGGGAGATCACTCTTGTTTTCTCTTTAAGGTTCCGCTCCACAGTTTCGCACTATTGCACAGGGGTGAAATTCTAAACAAAGGGTGTATGTTGAAACTAAGGCCATGTAAAATAGAGATATATTTTTAGTATCAGATATATGATTACATTAGGCTTTTTGTTGGACAAGAGAATTTGAAGTTTTGGTCCCAAAGTTGGAGTCTGATACATAGGGGTAAATTACCAGATGAATTATGGGAAACAGTGGCTTCGAAAAATTGGCTATTTTTTTAAATGTAATTTTTACACGGGTTTGTTACCAGACAGGTAACTAAAAAATGAGACGGAAACATATAATTTTTTTTTTGCATTTTAGAAACAACTGATGCTCTGCTCCAGGGGTGGGTAGGTGGGGTTGGTGGGGAAATTCTGCTTTTGAGGCTGCTAGGTGGCTGAAAATGACTGGTTTTGGTATTTTTTCGGGCAATTTTTCAGGTTGAAGTCTTGCCTTTGACAATAAATAATTCCACCCACATTCAGATTGTTTATTTCTACTTAGTCAGATAGTGTTATATGTTTTTTGTGGATTTGGGAAATGTAATACATGTAATGGGTTAGATAACTAAGTTACAGGATATTTGCATTTGAAGAGAGTGTATGGCAGGTCACATTTGGAAATGCCTGGAAAACTGTGGAGCGGAACCTTAAAGAGCATTCTGCCGACGGTGTCAATTCTTGAACCAGGAAGTTCCTTATTTGTGTTTGAGTTATAAATACACCATTTTTCAAAAAACATTTCATTATTTCTGGTTTGTGTGCTATTGTTAGTAGTAGTTAACATTCAGCAAGTGATATCTCAGCACAAATGGAAGGAAATAAGTGGAAATTTTGAGAAATTTATTGATATAGCCTAATTTCGCACTTGTTTTGAATTTTCGTCAAGATTTCAAAAACATTAAGGTAGAGCACTGCCTTTCCTAAACACCGAGCCTTGTATTTATGACAAATTTGTGCAGTTATGGACAGCCTGGTTGTTACTGTTGCCCAGAGATTTGCAGTTATGGTGTCTACTTTTTCATTTTGGTCATTGGTGTCATGTCTGTGTGTCATCCGTCCGTCAAGCTGTTCACGCTTTCATATCTAGAGAGCAACCCCCCCCAAAAGCTATGGTTATTAGTGCTTATTGTTTTACATTTTGATTGTATTTAACAGTGCTATTGGCAGGACATGGGTAGTCAATGTGGCTGGTGGTAATAACAAAAATACTTTCTGAAGTGGCTCAGAGAAATGGGGAGGGGGTGGGGGGTGTTGAGGTGGTGTGGTGTGGTTGTGAAAATCGGGTAAAATGGCTGAAAAAGCTATGCGGCAATCAGAAAGGACATGCTGTATCTTTTTACTGGTTGAAAATAGAGACTTGTGGTTTTTGTTCATTCAACTCAGGAAAGACTCCAGATTATTTTGCCTGAGTGAAATCCAGGGGGAGATCACTCTTGTTTTCTCTTTAAGGTTCCGCTCCACAGTTTCGCACTATTGCACAGGGGTGAAATTCTAAACAAAGGGTGTATGTTGAAACTAAGGCCATGTAAAATAGAGATATATTTTTAGTATCAGATATATGATTACATTAGGCTTTTTGTTGGACAAGAGAATTTGAAGTTTGGTCCCAAAGTTGGAGTCTGATACATAGGGGTAAATTAACCAGATGAATTATGGGAAACAGTGGCTTCGAAAAATTGGCTATTTTTTTAAATGTAATTTTTACACGGGTTTGTTACCAGACAGGTAACTAAAAAATGAGACGGAAACATATAATTTTTTTTTTTGCATTTTAGAAACAACTGATGCTCTGCTCCAGGGGTGGGTAGGTGGGGTTGGTGGGGAAATTCTGCTTTTGAGGCTGCTAGGTGGCTGAAAATGACTGGTTTTGGTATTTTTTCGGGCAATTTTTCAGGTTGAAGTCTTGCCTTTGACAATAAATAATCCCACCCACATTCAGATTGTTTATTTCTACTTAGTCAGATAGTGTTATATGTTTTTTGTGGATTTGGGAAATGTAATACATGTAATGGGTTAGATAACTAAGTTACAGGATATTTGCATTTGAAGAGAGTGTATGGCAGGTCACATTTGGAAATGCCTGGAAAACTGTGGAGCGGAACCTTAAAGAGCATTCTGCCGACGGTGTCAATTCTTGAACCAGGAAGTTCCTTATTTGTGTTTGAGTTATAAATACACCATTTTTCAAAAAACATTTCATTATTTCTGGTTTGTGTGCTATTGTTAGTAGTAGTTAACATTCAGCAAGTGATATCTCAGCACAAATGGAAGGAAATAAGTGGAAATTTTGAGAAATTTATTGATATAGCCTAATTTCGCACTTGTTTTGAATTTTCGTCAAGATTTCAAAAACATTAAGGTAGAGCACTGCCTTTCCTAAACACCGAGCCTTGTATTTATGACAAATTTGTGCAGTTATGGACAGCCTGGTTGTTACTGTTGCCCAGAGATTTGCAGTTATGGTGTCTACTTTTTCATTTTGGTCATTGGTGTCATGTCTGTGTGTCATCCGTCCGTCAAGCTGTTCACGCTTTCATATCTAGAGAGCAACCCCCCCAAAAGCTATGGTTATTAGTGCTTATTGTTTTACATTTTGATTGTATTTAACAGTGCTATTGGCAGGACATGGGTAGTCAATGTGGCTGGTGGTAATAACAAAAATACTTTCTGAAGTGGCTCAGAGAAATGGGGAGGGGGTGGGGGGTGTTGAGGTGGTGTGGTGTGGTTGTGAAAATCGGGTAAAATGGCTGAAAAAGCTATGCGGCAATCAGAAAGGACATGCTGTATCTTTTTACTGGTTGAAAATAGAGACTTGTGGTTTTTGTTCATTCAACTCAGGAAAGACTCCAGATTATTTTGCCTGAGTGAAATCCAGGGGGAGATCACTCTTGTTTTCTCTTTAAGGTTCCGCTCCACAGTTTCGCACTATTGCACAGGGGTGAAATTCTAAACAAAGGGTGTATGTTGAAACTAAGGCCATGTAAAATAGAGATATATTTTTAGTATCAGATATATGATTACATTAGGCTTTTTGTTGGACAAGAGAATTTGAAGTTTTGGTCCCAAAGTTGGAGTCTGATACATAGGGGTAAATTACCAGATGAATTATGGGAAACAGTGGCTTCGAAAAATTGGCTATTTTTTTAAATGTAATTTTTACACGGGTTTGTTACCAGACAGGTAACTAAAAAATGAGACGGAAACATATAATTTTTTTTTTGCATTTTAGAAACAACTGATGCTCTGCTCCAGGGGTGGGTAGGTGGGGTTGGTGGGGAAATTCCTGCTTTTGAGGCTGCTAGGTGGCTGAAAATGACTGGTTTTGGTATTTTTTCGGGCAATTTTTCAGGTTGAAGTCTTGCCCTTTGACAATAAATAATTCCACCCACATTCAGATTGTTTATTTCTACTTAGTCAGATAGTGTTATATGTTTTTTGTGGATTTGGGAAATGTAATACATGTAATGGGTTAGATAACTAAGTTACAGGATATTTGCATTTGAAGAGAGTGTATGGCAGGTCACATTTGGAAATGCCTGGAAAACTGTGGAGCGGAACCTTAAAGAGCATTCTGCCGACGGTGTCAAATCTTGAACCAGGAAGTTCCTTATTTGTGTTTGAGTTATAAATACACCATTTTTCAAAAAAACATTTCATTATTTCTGGTTTGTGTGCTATTGTTAGTAGTAGTTAACATTCAGCAAGTGATATCTCAGCACAAATGGAAGGAAATAAGTGGAAATTTTGAGAAATTTATTGATATAGCTAATTTCGCACTTGTTTTGAATTTTCGTCAAGATTTCAAAAACATTAAGGTAGAGCACTGCCTTTCCTAAACACCGAGCCTTGTATTTATGACAAATTTGTGCAGTTATGGACAGCCTGGTTGTTACTGTTGCCCAGAGATTTGCAGTTATGGTGTCTACTTTTTCATTTTGGTCATTGGTGTCATGTCTGTGTGTCATCCGTCCGTCAAGCTGTTCACGCTTTCATATCTAGAGAGCAACCCCCCCCAAAAGCTATGGTTATTAGTGCTTATTGTTTTACATTTTGATTGTATTTAACAGTGCTATTGGCAGGACATGGGTAGTCAATGTGGCTGGTGGTAATAACAAAAATACTTTCTGAAGTGGCTCAGAGAAATGGGGAGGGGGTGGGGGGGTGTTGAGGTGGTGTGGTGTGGTTGTGAAAATCGGGTAAAATGGCTGAAAAAGCTATGCGGCAATCAGAAAGGACATGCTGTATCTTTTACTGGTTGAAAATAGAGACTTGTGGTTTTTTGTTCATTCAACTCAGGAAAGACTCCAGATTATTTTGCCTGAGTGAAATCCAGGGGGAGATCACTCTTGTTTTCTCTTTTAAGGTTCCGCTCCACAGTTTCGCACTATTGCACAGGGGTGAAATTCTAAACAAAGGGTGTATGTTGAAACTAAGGCCATGTAAAATAGAGATATATTTTTAGTATCAGATATATGATTACATTAGGCTTTTTGTTGGACAAGAGAATTTGAAGTTTTGGTCCCAAAGTTGGAGTCTGATACATAGGGGTAAATTACCAGATGAATTATGGGAAACAGTGGCTTCGAAAAATTGGCTATTTTTTTAAATGTAATTTTTACACGGGTTTGTTACCAGACAGGTAACTAAAAAATGAGACGGAAACATATAATTTTTTTTTTGCATTTTAGAAACAACTGATGCTCTGCTCCAGGGGTGGGTAGGTGGGGTTGGTGGGGAAATTCTGCTTTTGAGGCTGCTAGGTGGCTGAAAATGACTGGTTTTGGTATTTTTTCGGGCAATTTTTCAGGTTGAAGTCTTGCCTTTGACAATAAATAATCCCACCCACATTCAGATTGTTTATTTCTACTTAGTCAGATAGTGTTATATGTTTTTTGTGGATTTGGGAAATGTAATACATGTAATGGGTTAGATAACTAAGTTACAGGATATTTGCATTTGAAGAGAGTGTATGGCAGGTCACATTTGGAAATGCCTGGAAAACTGTGGAGCGGAACCTTAAAGAGCATTCTGGCCGACGGTGTCAATTCTTGAACCAGGAAGTTCCTTATTTGTGTTTGAGTTATAAATACACCATTTTTCAAAAAACATTTCATTATTTCTGGTTTGTGTGCTATTGTTAGTAGTAGTTAACATTCAGCAAGTGATATCTCAGCACAAATGGAAGGAAATAAGTGGAAATTTTGAGAAATTTATTGATATAGCCTAATTTCGCACTTGTTTTGAATTTTCGTCAAGATTTCAAAAACATTAAGGTAGAGCACTGCCTTTCCTAAACACCGAGCCTTGTATTTATGACAAATTTGTGCAGTTATGGACAGCCTGGTTGTTACTGTTGCCCAGAGATTTGCAGTTATGGTGTCTACTTTTTCATTTTGGTCATTGGTGTCATGTCTGTGTGTCATCCGTCCGTCAAGCTGTTCACGCTTTCATATCTAGAGAGCAACCCCCCCAAAAGCTATGGTTATTAGTGCTTATTGTTTTACATTTTGATTGTATTTAACAGTGCTATTGGCAGGACATGGGTAGTCAATGTGGCTGGTGGTAATAACAAAAATACTTTCTGAAGTGGCTCAGAGAAATGGGGAGGGGGTGGGGGGTGTTGAGGTGGTGTGGTGTGGTTGTGAAATCGGGTAAAATGGCTGAAAAAGCTATGCGGCAATCAGAAAGGACATGCTGTATCTTTTTACTGGTTGAAAATAGAGACTTGTGGTTTTTGTTCATTCAACTCAGGAAAGACTCCAGATTATTTTGCCTGAGTGAAATCCAGGGGGAGATCACTCTTGTTTTCTCTTTAAGGTTCCGCTCCACAGTTTCGCACTATTGCACAGGGGTGAAATTCTAAACAAAGGGTGTATGTTGAAACTAAGGCCATGTAAAATAGAGATATATTTTTAGTATCAGATATATGATTACATTAGGCTTTTTGTTGGACAAGAGAATTTGAAGTTTTGGTCCCAAAGTTGGAGTCTGATACATAGGGGTAAATTACCAGATGAATTATGGGAAACAGTGGCTTCGAAAAATTGGCTATTTTTTTAAATGTAATTTTTACACGGGTTTGTTACCAGACAGGTAACTAAAAAATGAGACGGAAACATATAATTTTTTTTTTGCATTTTAGAAAACAACTGATGCTCTGCTCCAGGGGTGGGTAGGTGGGGTTGGTGGGGAAATTCTGCTTTTGAGGCTGCTAGGTGGCTGAAAATGACTGGTTTTGGTATTTTTTCGGGCAATTTTTCAGGTTGAAGTCTTGCCTTTGACAATAAATAATTCCACCCACATTCAGATTGTTTATTTCTACTTAGTCAGATAGTGTTATATGTTTTTTGTGGATTTGGGAAATGTAATACATGTAATGGGTTAGATAACTAAGTTACAGGATATTTGCATTTGAAGAGAGTGTATGGCAGGTCACATTTGGAAATGCCTGGAAAACTGTGGAGCGGAACCTTAAAGAGCATTCTGCCGACGGTGTCAAATCTTGAACCAGGAAGTTCCTTATTTGTGTTTGAGTTATAAATACACCATTTTTCAAAAAACATTTCATTATTTCTGGTTTGTGTGCTATTGTTAGTAGTAGTTAACATTCAGCAAGTGATATCTCAGCACAAATGGAAGGAAATAAGTGGAAATTTTGAGAAATTTATTGATATAGCCTAATTTCGCACTTGTTTTGATTTTCGTCAAGATTTCAAAAACATTAAGGTAGAGCACTGCCTTTCCTAAACACCGAGCCTTGTATTTATGACAAATTTGTGCAGTTATGGACAGCCTGGGTTGTTACTGTTGCCCAGAGATTTGCAGTTATGGTGTCTACTTTTTCATTTTGGTCATTGGTGTCATGTCTGTGTGTCATCCGTCCGTCAAGCTGTTCACGCTTTCATATCTAGAGAGCAACCCCCCCCAAAAGCTATGGTTATTAGTGCTTATTGTTTTACATTTTGATTGTATTTAACAGTGCTATTGGCAGGACATGGGTAGTCAATGTGGCTGGTGGTAATAACAAAATACTTTCTGAAGTGGCTCAGAGAAATGGGGAGGGGGTGGGGGGTGTTGAGGTGGTGTGGTGTGGTTGTGAAAATCGGGTAAAATGGCTGAAAAAGCTATGCGGCAATCAGAAAGGACATGCTGTATCTTTTTTACTGGTTGAAAATAGAGACTTGTGGTTTTTGTTCATTCAACTCAGGAAAGACTCCAGATTATTTTGCCTGAGTGAAATCCAGGGGGAGATCACTCTTGTTTTCTCTTTAAGGTTCCGCTCCACAGTTTCGCACTATTGCACAGGGGTGAAATTCTAAACAAAGGGTGTATGTTGAAACTAAGGCCATGTAAAATAGAGATATATTTTTAGTATCAGATATATGATTACATTAGGCTTTTTGTTGGACAAGAGAATTTGAAGTTTTGGTCCCAAAGTTGGAGTCTGATACATAGGGGTAAATTACCAGATGAATTATGGGAAACAGTGGCTTCGAAAAATTGGCTATTTTTTTAAATGTAATTTTTACACGGGTTTGTTACCAGACAGGTAACTAAAAAATGAGACGGAAACATATAATTTTTTTTTTGCATTTTAGAAACAACTGATGCTCTGCTCCAGGGGTGGGTAGGTGGGGTTTGGTGGGGAAATCTGCTTTTGAGGCTGCTAGGTGGCTGAAAATGACTGGTTTTGGTATTTTTTTCGGGCAATTTTTCAGGTTGAAGGTCTTGCCTTTGACAATAAATAATTCCACCCACATTCAGATTGTTTATTTCTACTTAGTCAGATAGTGTTATATGTTTTTTGTGGATTTGGGAAATGTAATACATGTAATGGGTTAGATAACTAAGTTACAGGATATTTGCATTTGAAGAGAGTGTATGGCAGGTCACATTTGGAAATGCCTGGAAAACTGTGGAGCGGAACCTTAAAGAGCATTCTGCCGACGGTGTCAATTCTTGAACCAGGAAGTTCCTTATTTGTGGTTTGAGTTATAAATACAACCATTTTTCAAAAAACATTTCATTATTTCTGGTTTGTGTGCTATTGTTAGTAGTAGTTAACATTCAGCAAGTGATATCTCAGCACAAATGGAAGGAAATAAGTGGAAATTTTGAGAAATTTATTGATATAGCCTAATTTCGCACTTGTTTTGAATTTTCGTCAAGATTTCAAAAACATTAAGGTAGAGCACTGCCTTTCCTAAACACCGAGCCTTGTATTTATGACAAATTTGTGCAGTTATGGACAGCCTGGTTGTTACTGTTGCCCAGAGATTTGCAGTTATGGTGTCTACTTTTTCATTTTGGTCATTGGTGTCATGTCTGTGTGTCATCCGTCCGTCAAGCTGTTCACGCTTTCATATCTAGAGAGCAACCCCCCCAAAAGCTATGGTTATTAGTGCTTATTGTTTTACATTTTGATTGTATTTAACAGTGCTATTGGCAGGACATGGGTAGTCAATGTGGCTGGTGGTAATAACAAAAATACTTTCTGAAGTGGCTCAGAGAAATGGGGAGGGGGTGGGGGGTGTTGAGGTGGTGTGGTGTGGTTGTGAAAATCGGGTAAAATGGCTGAAAAAGCTATGCGGCAATCAGAAAGGACATGCTGTATCTTTTTACTGGTTGAAAATAGAGACTTGTGGTTTTTGTTCATTCAACTCAGGAAAGACTCCAGATTATTTTGCCTGAGTGAAATCCAGGGGGAGATCACTCTTGTTTTCTCTTTAAGGTTCCGCTCCACAGTTTCGCACTATTGCACAGGGGTGAAATTCTAAACAAAGGGTGTATGTTGAAACTCAAGGCCATGTAAAATAGAGATATATTTTTAGTATCAGATATATGATTACATTAGGCTTTTTGTTGGACAAGAGAATTTGAAGTTTTGGTCCCAAAGTTGGAGTCTGATACATAGGGGTAAATTACCAGATGAATTATGGGAAACAGTGGCTTCGAAAAAATTGGCTATTTTTTTAAATGTAATTTTTACACGGGTTTGTTACCAGACAGGTAACTAAAAAATGAGACGGAAACATATAATTTTTTTTTTGCATTTTAGAAACAACTGATGCTCTGCTCCAGGGGTGGGTAGGTGGGGTTGGTGGGGAAATTCTG